>CM050523.1:5355000-5477500 GCA_027563665.1 Antrozous pallidus | reverse complement strand
TATGCTGCCATCTTGGTGTTCCTCCTGTAGTCTCAAATTTAGTTGAGACATTTTTGTGTGTGCATATTCTATGAGGTTTATATTTTACAGGTATAGCGAAAAATTTTAACTTAATTTTTTAACTTAAACTCTCTAGTCTAGGAATTGGGCTCTCTCTCTCTCTCTCTCTCTCTCTCTCTCACACACACACACACACACACACACACTTAGAAAAATCAAAGGGCATTACTACTCACCTTGCTTTCAATGAAGCTCACTTTATTCAGGAGATAATGAATTTCTGCATGCATGCATAAGAAATCTGAAAGGAAAATTCAGTCTTCCACAGGAATAAGAGGGAGCTAATGTACTCCCATTAGATGTCCTGTGAAGTCTTTCTATTTTGATTTTTGGAATCCTTTTAGATATACAAAGTAAATATTGCACTAGGTTTTAGTGGTCCAGGCAACAGTCCCAGTGCCTAATTTGGAAGGAAAGGAATGTACAAATTCTGGATGAAGTCAGGAATGGGCTCCTATTAATCTACTAACAGATTTATGGAGGGGAATTTCAGTAAACTTCAGCTCATTATAATGAGGTAGCAAGTGCAATTCTATAAGTATACCTAGTAAAATTCTCGATTAACTAGTAACAAGCCCAGCTCCTTGTACAACCAATGCCATTATATTTACCTAGTGGTTAGCAAAATGAAGTAAATAATGTAGTATCATTTTCCTAAGTAAAAGAAATGAAAATCTAAATCACCCAAATTATGCCTTAAAAAGTCATACCATGATAGAAAGTAACAGTGAAAACTGCCTAGTTGATTGTCTGAATGAAATACAAATTTATACAACCAAATGACTAAAATAATGAAAGTGACAGATCAGTGTATTGATATATAAGCACTGTCTAGGATGCAGAACTTAATGAGCAACCTGATTTTGAGAACAATTACTTGTAATTAAAGCTATAATGGTTACCCCCCTCCCACCCAAAATCAGAGAAGTCCTTTGTGTATTACACCAATTAATTACTTTTTTCCCCCAGCGGGAATAGCTTGGAAATATCTATGCAGCTATTTACATCTGACAACATTCAGAAATGGAATGAAATATGTATGCTTAGCAGCATTCTTAGATTGTGATTTGTGACTCATATTTTTCAATCAATTTTCCTTAAACACATTAAAAAGTAAAACTTGGGAGAAATCAAGATGGTGTTATAGGTAAACACCTAAACTGCTGCCTCACACAATTTCAAAACTACAACTAAAAGACAAAATGGAAACCATCCAGAACCATAAGAAAGTTGGCTGAGTGGAAATTCTACAATTAGAAGGAAAGAGAAAGGCACATTGAGACTCAGATGAGCTGCAAAAGACTGTGGTACAGAGGCATGCAGAGAAGACTGGCAGCTGAGTGCATGGCTGGCTTTCTAAAGTGGGAGGGAAATGGAAGCTCCCAACTGCTCTGAACTCCAGTTCCAGGTGAGACCATGGGAACCCAGACTCGTTCAGAAAGAAACTGGACTGTCTGGCAGCAGATGAAACGTAAGGGCAGCTTTCTCTCAGAGGTGCTTGCAGTGATTATCGAGGGACACTGAGACCCAGGGGCATTGTAGGGTAATGCTGATGGGAAGCCAAGGCTGTCTGCTCCATCCTGAGACTCTGCCCCATCCAAGCTGAGCACAGAGGCTTTTGCAATTTTGCAAGTCTTATCTCATAAGGGTGTCTCAATCACAGAAGTTCTCCCAGCATAGACACAGCTGACCCTCACAGCCAATTGGCCTGGAGGTCAATTCCTCCCAGTGATACCAACAACAATCAAGACTTAACCACAACAAGGTTGTGCACACAGTCCACAAAGGGGTGGGTGCACCAAGAGTATCCACCTCAGGTAATGGGGAGGCTGAGGCACTGAGCCCTTTAGGAACCTAGCACCAAAGCTACTCTACCAACTCAGGGAAGCAGCAAAAATATGGATAAAAAAGAAACAGATCACTAATGAAAGAAATGGAGGGAACAACTGGACATAGAGTTCAAAATCACGGTTATAAAATTTCCAAGAATTTTCTAGAAAAGGCCAATAAATTTAGCGAAACCCTTGAGGATATGAAAAAGAACCAACTAGAAATTAAGCATCGCTGACTGAAATAAAAAATATTATACAAAGACCAAATAGCAGACTAATGGGTTTCAAGAATCAAGTCAAAGATTTGAAATACAAAGAAGCAAAAAACACTAAACCAGAAAAGAAAAAAGAAAAAAAAATAAAGATAGTGTAAGGGGCCTCTGGGACAACCTCAAGCATACCAACATCCAAATTATGGGGGTGCCAGAGAAGAGAGAGAGCAAGATACTGAAAACCTATTTGAAGAAATAATGACTAAAAACTTCCTCCACGAGGGGGAAAGAAATAGACTTACAAGTCCAGGAAGTGCACAGAACCCCAAATAAAAGGAATTCAAAGAGGACCACACCAAGACACATCATAATTAAAATGCTAAGAGCAAAAGACAAAGAGAGAATATTAAAAGCAGCAAGAGAAAAACAGTTAATTGTCTACAAGGGAGCACCCATACAATTGTCAGCTGATTTCTCTACAGAAACTATGCAGGCCAGATGAGAGTAGCAAGAAATTTTCAAAGTGATGAATAGCAAGAGCCTACAACCAAGATTACTCTACCCAGCAAAGCTATCATTCCGAATTGACAGACAGATAAAGAGCTCCACAGATAAGAAAAAGCTAAAGGAGTTCATCACCACCAAACCAGTATTATATGAAATACTGACAGGTATTCTTTAAGAAGAGAAAGAAGAAGAAAAAGATAAAGATAAAAATTATGAAAAACAAATACATATCTATCAACAAGGGAATCTAAAAATCAAGTGAATAAAAAATCTGATGAACAGAATAAACTGGTGAATATAATAGAATCAGAGGCATAGAAAGGGAGTGGACTGACAATTATCAGGGGGAAAGGGGTGTGGAGGGTGCGGGAAGAGACTGGACAAAAATCGTACAGCTATGGATGAGGACAGTGTGGGGGAGGTTAGGGCAGAGGATAGTGTGGGAACCAGGTGGAGGGGAGTTATGGGGGGACAAGAGGGATAACTGTAATAATCTGAACAATAAATAGTTTAAATTAAAAAAACTAAAACCTGTCTAAGACTTGAATGTAACAAGGCTAGTAAGATTTCTGTTTTCTTCATGATTAATAAAAACAAATACCTAGACATATTTAATAAAAACAAATAGCTATACAGTTTATAAATCAATTTCTTTAGTTGTTTTCCTTGTCTATATAATGAGTAAATTAGAAATAGTCACACTCAAGGGAGGAAAGATTATTGTAATCTAGGGAAGTTTCTAACATCAGATTGGACTTTTGGCTAACCTGCAGAACATTTGACTTGAAAAACTAGTTGAAAAATAATTGATCTGAAATATCATGAGTGGGTAGCATGAAGAGGGGACAAGAAAATATGCAGAGTAGGTCAGGAGTTTGACCAGTTCACTCAGCAGTGAGGGTCTAATTCTTCTCTGAGAGAATATTTGGCAAACATCAGGATGGCAGCCAGACAGAGTGCCCTGGTAAAGAGAGTGATACCTCCTGACTTCGAGCAAAGAGGAGGTGCCCTTTTCCTCACCTGCTCCAGCTCTTGGCTATAAATCATACCTATGCTGCTGGGCCTGGTGGCACAAGGGACTCAGCTCTGGCCTGTTGGGAACCTTGGAAGAAGCCCCATGTAGCCCTGTTGAAAGTTTAGAGAGCCAAGTATGGCTGGGTGTTTGTTTTTTTTTAAATATATTTTATTGATTTTTTACAGAGCGGAAGGGAGAGGGATAGAAAGTCAGAAACATCGATGAGAGAGAGACATCGATCAGCTACCTCTTGCACGCCCCCTTCTGGGTATGTGCCCTCAGCCAAGGTACATGCCCTTGCCGGAATCAAACCCAGGACCCTTCAGTCCGCAGTCCGACGCTCTATCCACTGAGCCAAACCGGTCTCGGCTGAGTGTTTTTTTGTTTGTTTGTTTTTTGTTTTTTAATATCCCCTCTTACTTGGAGTGGCAACAATGGGTGCTCCAGTGACACAGGCAGAGCTGAGGCATTGGAAGAGAAGGAAGTGCCAACCCGCTTCTCCTACAAGCAATGGGCACCACCCACAATATGAGTCTATTGAAACCATACTGACCAGGATCTTAACATCCCCACAGAGCCTTGTTCCACAGTAGAAGGGAGAGCAGCTCAGAACAGGGACATTCAAAGTGGGAGACCCAGGCAGACCCAGCCTCAGACCACGGAGACTCCGCCCACAAAACTAGTTGGGGACTCTCCCTGCCAGGCTTCAGCCAGGTTGTCCAGGGTCAGGCAGTGAAACAACTCCAATTGGCCTACACCAGAGAACTTCTGAGTGGCCTGGGGCCAACACACCAACGTGCCAGATTCAATAACAGCAGAGCAAAGTCCAGTGAGCTCCACAAATAGCAGATCCAAAGCACCTGTAAAGCAGTTGGCATGACATGGGTGGGGCTGAGACTCACAGTCAGCAAGCCTGAGGGCTGAGCTCACCCCAAAATGGGACAACTGAAATCAAGATCCAAATCCAACAGGAGGACCCACACAAACCATACAAGGGACCTTCCTAGAGCACCCAGATGAGAAAAACAAGAAAACTATACCACTGGGTCTCACAAGAAGACAACCCCACCGAGACTGGGAGGCAGAGCAGTCTTATCCAATACACCAAAACACACACAAAGAAACAGCAACAATGGGAAAACAAAAAAGCAGGCCTCAAATGAAAGAACAAGAGAGATATCCAGAAAAAAAGCTAAATGAAACGAAAACAAGAAATTTATCAGATAGAGAGTTCACATATAAAGTGATGATTATAAGGATGTTCAACAAACTTAATGAGAACAAGAAACTTAATGAGCGCTAATGAAACTAGTAGGAAGACATCAGCATAAAAGAGGAGATAGAAATCAGGAATAAAGAAACTGTCGGAAATGAATAATGACATAGCTGAAATAAAGAATATTCTGGAAGAAATCAACAGTAAATTAGGAGAAGCTGAGTGTATCAACAGTGAATTAAAAGACAGAAAAAATTACTCAATTAGATGAACAAAAAGAAAACATACTTTAAAAGCATGAGGATAGTTTAAGGCAGAGGTCAGCAAACTCATCAGTCAACAGAGCCAAATATCAACAGTACAATGATTGAAATTTCTTTTGAGAGCCAAATTTTTAAAACTTAAACTTCTTCTAATGCCACTTCTTCAAAATAGATTCACCCAGGCCATGGTATTTTGTGGAAAAGCCACACTCAAGGAGCCAAAGAACTACATGTGGCTCGTGAGCCGCAGTTTGCCGACCACGGGTTTAAGGGAACCGTGGGACAACATGAAACAGAAAAGCATCTTCATCATAGGGATACCAGAGGGAGAAGAAAGTGAGCAAGGTATAGAAAATCTATTTGAAGAAATATTGTCAGAAAACTTCTCTAACCTGGTGAAGGAAAAAGTCACCCAAGTTCAGAAAGCAGAGAGCCCCAATCAAAATTAATACAAAGAGTCCTACAGAAATACACAACATAATTAAAAGGGCAAAGATTAAAGACAAAAAAAAAAGAATTTTAAGGGCATCAAGGGAGAGACAGTTTTCTACAAGAGAATTTCCATAAGTCTGTCAGCTGACTTATCAACAGAAACATTATAAGCCAAAAGGGAATGGCCTGAAGTATTAAAAGTAATGAAAAGTAAGGATCTGAAATCCAGGAATGCTATCATTCTAAATTAAAGACAAAATAAAAAGCTTCCCAGACAAAAAAAAAGGTTAAAGGAGTTTATTATCTCCAAACTAGCATTGCAAGAAATGCTAAAGGGACTATTGTAAGAATAAGAAGAGAAAGAGAAAGAGACAGAGAGAGAGGGGGGGGGGGATATAGGGATAAGGAATAAAAATGGCAATAAATCAGTTCATATCAATAATAACCTTAAATGTATATGAATTAAATGCTCTAATCAAAAGACATAGGGTAGCTGAATGGATAAGAAAACATGACCCATATATATGCAGTCCACAAGAGACTCACCTTAGAACAAAAGACTCGCACAGGATGGAATTGAAAGGATGGGGAAAGTTTTTTCCATGCAAATGGAAATGGAAAAAAATCTGGTGTAGCAATACTAAAATCTGACAAAACATATTCAAAACAAAGAAGATAAGAGACAGAGAAAATCACTACATAATACTAAAGAGATTGATCCAACAAGAGGATATAACTCTGTAAAGATGTATGCACCCAATATAGGAGCTCTGAAATATGTTTACAAAAACTTCTAGAGGAATTTAAAGGAGAGATTGACAGCAATATAGTCATAGTAGGGGACATTAACACCCCACTGACATCACTAGATAGATCTTCCAGACCCCCCCCCCCAAAAAAAAATCAACAAGGCAGCAGCAACCTTAAATGACACAATAAAGCAGATGGATTTAATAGATATTTACAGAGAATTACACCCCAAAACTGCAGAATTCACATTCTTCTCAAGTGCACATGGGACATTCTCAAAGATAGACCACATGTTAGGACACAAGATGAATGTACACAAGTTGAAGAAAACTGAAATCATACCAAACATCTTCTTGGATCACATGGCATGAAGCTAGAAATGAAGTCCAATTAAAAACACACACACATACACACACACCCTCAAGCCCATTCAAACACATGGAAGCTAAAGAGCATGTTATTAATGGGTTACCAATTAGGTCAAAGAAGAAATAAAAAACTTCCTGGAAACAAATGAAAATGAACACACAATAGCACAAATCTATGACACACAGCAAAAACAGTCCTCAGAAGGAAGTTCATAGCACTATAGGCCTACAACTATAGGCCTCTAACCCTACAACTAAAAGAATTGGAAAAACAAGAAAAGTCCAGAGTAAGTAGAAGGAAGAAAATAATTAAACTCTGAGTGGAAATAAGTGGCATAAAGACTAAAAAAACCCCCTCGGGAGAACCAAGATGGTGGCATAGGTAAAACACCTATCTTGCCGTCATACACAGCAATTTTAAAGCTACAACTTAACGAAAGAACCAACACCATCCAGAATCACTGGAAAACTGGCTGAGTGAAAATTCCACAAATAAAAGTGAAGATAAGACACTGTGACTCGGAGGAGCGGCTGAGGACAGCATTGAAGATACGTGTGGAGAGAGGTTTGGAGGAGCACGCGCCAGCGGATAGGGCGGGCGGCTGAAAACTGGCCAGTTTTCTCGACGGGGGAGACAAAGACATCCCACTGGACTGATTCTCCAGCTCTGGGCGAAGTCCAGGGAACCCACTATCATACGGGGTGAAAACTGGACAGTGGGAGGGCACGCCGAAGCCCGGGTGCTGCAGGGGTCTGCTGGCTTGTGAGAAGGTGAGCTTGTGCGGAGTGTGCGTGAACTTGGGAACAGCGCAGCTGCCTGACCGCGCAGAGAGCACTCATGACTTGCTCTTTCATTCGGGAAACCGACAGACTGCTTTGTTTTACAACCCTGGGTGAGACGTTGGGTGTGCAGACTCATTTGAGGAGAGTCTGAGTTCCCCAGCAGTAGGTGGAGCTTGGCAGCAGCTCTCTCTCAGAGGTGCTGGCGGCCATTGCCCCCGGCACAGAGTCCCTGGGGCCGCATAGGGCAGAGCTAACACTGTCTGCTTGGCCCAGAGACTTCGCCCATCCAACCTGAGCACAGCTGAACTTCACAGACAATTGGCCTGGTGGTCAACCCCTCCAAGTGCTAACAACGATTAACCTGAGCTTAACTTCAGCAAGACTGTGCAACCCATATCTACTCAGGTAACTGGGGAGGCTGAGCCACTGTCCCTTGTAGGACGTCTACCACACAAAGCTAATTGACCAACTCAGGAAAGCAGCCACCATGCAGAGACATGGAAAGAAATCAGATGTGAAAGAAATGGAGGAAAAAAAACGACTGGACATAGAGTTCAAAACCACGGTTATAGGGCTTCTCAAGAGGCTCCTAGAAAAGGTCGAGACCTATAAGGAAATAAGCAAGACCTACAAGGAAATGAACGAGACCCTCAAGGATATGAATGAGACCTGGAAGGAAATGATCAAGATCAATGTAGAAATGAATGAGTCCTACAAAGAAATGAATGAGACCTACAAGGATATGAATGAAACTCTCAAGGATATGAAAAAGGACCAACCAGAAATTAAGCATACACTGACTGAAATAAAAAATATTATACAAAGACCTAAAAGTACTCTAGAGCACTCCAAGAACCAAGTTAAAGATTTGAAATACAAAGAGGTAAAATCCACTCAACTGAAAAAACAAGAAACCAAAAGAATCCAAAAAATTGAAGATAGTGTAAGGGGCCTCTGGGACAACCTCAAGCATACCAACATCCAAATTATAGGGGTGCCAGAAAAAGAGAGAGAGCAAGACAATGAAAACCTATTTGAAGAAATAGTGACCAAAAACTTCCCACACCTGGTGAAAGAAATTGACTTAGGAGTCCAAGAAGCACACCGAACCCCAATATATAGGAACCCTAAGAGGACCATACTAAGGCACATCATAATTAAAATGCCAAGAGCAAAAGACAAAGAGAGAATATTAAAAGCAGCAAGAGAAAAACAGATGGTTACCTATAAGGGAGCACCCATATGATTGTCAGCGGATTTCTCATCAGAAACGATGCGGGCCAGACGGGAATGGCAAGAAATATTCAAAGTGATGAATAGCAAGGATCTACAATCAAGATTACTCTATCCAGCAAAGCTATCATTCAGAATTGAAGATCAGATAAAGTGCTTCGCAGATAAGAAAAAGCTAAAGGAGTTCATCACCACCAAACCAATATTATATGAAATGCTGAAAGATATTCTTTAAAAAGAGGAAGAAGAAAAAGATAAAAGTGTAAATTATGAACAACAAATACACATCTATCAACAAATGAACATAAAAATCAAGTGAATTAATAAGCTGATGAGCAGGATAAACTGGTGAATGTAACAGAATCACGGACATAGAGAGGGAATGGACTGACAATTCTTGGGGAGAAAAGGGGTGTGGGAAGTGCAGCAAGAGACTGGACAAAAATCATGCAACAATGGGAGAGGACAGTGGATGGGGTGTGAGGGCAGAGGGTGGGATGGGTACCAGGTGGAGGGGAGCTATAGGAGGGGGGAAAAGGGAACAATGTAATTAATAAACTGAACAATAAAGATTTTTTAAAAAAAGAAAAAAAAGACTAAAAAACCCCAACAACATTAGAATAGATCAATGAAAAGAAGAGATAGTTCATTAAAAAGATAAACAAGATTGATGAACAATTAAAAAAAGCAGAGTTCAGCTGGAATGACTCAGTGGTTGAGCATCAGTCTATGAATCAGGATATTGCAGTTCAATTCCTGATCAGGGCACAGGCCAGGGTTGAGGACTCAATACCCAGTGGGGGACATGCAGGAGGCAGCTGATCAATGATTCTCTCTTGTCATTGATGTTTCTCTTTCTCCCTCTCCCTTTCTCTCTGAAATCAGTTAAATATATATATGTGTGTGTGTGTGTGTGTGTATATATATATTTGCCCTAGTTGGTTTTGCTCAGTGGGTAGAGCATCACCCTGGGGACTGAAGGGTACCAGGTTCAATTCTGGACAAGAGCACATGCCGGGGTTGTGGGCTCTATGCCCAGTAGGGGTATGCAGAAGGCAGCCGATCAATGATTCTCTCTCATCATTGATTTTCTATCTCTCTATCCCTTCTCCCTTCCTCTCTGAAATCAATAAACATATATAAAAATAATCCTATCTAATAAAAGAGTAATATGCAAATTGATTGTACATCTGCTACACCCACAAGCCATGCCCACCAGCCAATCAAGAGTGATATGCAAATTGACACCCAACCAAGATGTCTTCTGCCCAAAGCCTGAAAGCCTCAGACACAGGCTTTCTGGCCTTGGGCAGGCTGGGGCTGAGGTGGAGCCTGCCATCAGCTCCATCGCAGGGCAATCACTGGGTCCCCAAGGCCTAAAGCCTCGGCCAGAGGCTTTAGGCCTTGGGCAGGCCAGGGGTGAGCCTTTAGTAGGACATGCCCTGAGGGCTTCCAGTATGTGATGGGGGGCAAGTTGGACTGAGGGACCACCCAATCCCAGTGCACGAATTTCGTGCACCGGGCCCCTAGTTATTTAATAAAAAATATATATTTAAAATGAGAGATGACCCAAATAAATAAAAGAGAAGTAAAAACTGACACCACAGAAATACAAAGAAAATACTATGGACAACTACAGGCCAACAAAATGGACAACCTGGGTGAAATGGACAAGTTCCTGAAAACATGCAATTTTCCAAAACTGAATCAGGAATAATCAGAAAACCTGAATAGACCAATAACAACTAAAGAAATTGAATTAGTAATACAAAAAAAAAATCTCCCAGCAAACAAAAGTCCTGGCCCAGTTGACTTCACTGGTGAATTTTATCAAACATTAAAAAAAAACCTCAAAAAACATAACACCTATTATCCTTCTCAAACTATTTTAAAAAATTCAAGACGAGGAAAGACCTCTATACTCTTTTTATGAGACCAGAGTTATACTAATTCCAAAACTAAATAAAGACACTTCAAAGAACGAAAATCACAAACCATTATCCCTGATAACATAGTTGCTGAAGAACTCAACAAGATATTAGCAAATCAGATCCAGCAATGCATTAAAAAGATTATACACAATGATCAACTGAGCTTTATGCTGGGGATGCAAAGCTGGTACAATATTAGCAAATCAATAAATGTGACACACCACATTGACAAGATGAAGGATAAAAATCACCCCATCATATCAATAGATGCATAAAATCATTTGACAAAATCCAGCACCCATTTCTGATAAAAACGTTCAGCAATTTGGGAATAGAGGGATCATATCTCAACATTATAAAGGCCATATATGAAAGACCTACAGCCAACATCATACTCAATGGACAAAAACTAAAAGCATTTCCCTTAAGAACAGGAACAAGACAAGGATGTCTGCTTTCACCACTCTTATTAAACACTAGAGTCCCAGTGCACAAAATTCGTGCACAGGGTTGGGGGTGTGTCCCTAAGCCAAGCCTGCAACCTCTCCAAGCTGGGACCCCTCAAGGGATGTCCAAATGCCCGTTTAGGCCCAATCCCGGTAGGATCAGGACTAAATGGGAAGTCGGACATCTTCTCACAATCCAGGACTGCTGGCTCCAAACTGTTCACCTGCCTGCCTTCCTGATTGCCCCTAACCACTTCTGCCTACCAGCATGATCACCCCCTAACCACTACCCTGCCAGCCTAATTGATGTCTACTGCTCCTCTGCCAGCCTGTTTGCCCTTAACCAGCCTGTTTGCCCCCAACTTCCCTCCTCTGCTGGTCTGATCACTCCTAACTGCCCTCCCTTGCAGGCCTGGTCTTTCCCAACTGCCCTCCCCTGCAGGCTTGATTGCTCCCAACTGCCCTCCCTTGCAGGCCTGGAACCTCCCAACGGCCTTCCCCTGCTGGCCATATTGTGGTGGTCATCTTGTGTCCACATGGGGGCAGGATCTTTGACCACATGGCGGTAGCCCTCTTGTGTGTTGGAGTGATGGTCAATCTGTGTATTACTCTTTTATTAGATATGATAGAGGCCTGGTGCATGGGTGGGGGCCAGCTGATTTGCCCTGACGCGTGTCCCAGATCAGGGTGGGGGTTCCCTTAGGTTATGGAGCACCCTGGGTGAGGGGGCCTATGGTAGTTTACAGGCTGGCCATACCCTCCCAGGAACTCAAGTGGAGGCTCTGGGATCTGGGATTAATTTATGTTCTACAATTGAAACTTTGTAGCCTGGAGTGGAGCCAAGCCTTCTGCTCACTCTGTGGAGACAGCCATTTCTGTTTGGGTTTATTGAAATTCTGTAATTGAAACTTTGTAGCCTAAATTGGAGGCCTAGGTGCTAGGGCTGCAGAAATTTAGCTTCCTCCATTGCTCAGGCAACCCTAACCTCTGCTCTCTCCATCTCTGTGGCTGACAACATTTCTGTTGAATTTATGTATCTTCTATAATTGAAACTTTGTAGCATTGAGTGGAGGCCTAGGCCTACAAGGGCAGGCAGAAAGCTTGGCTTCCTCCATTTCTGGGGAAACATAAGCCTCCTTCCTGCTCTCAGTGTCTGTAGCCATCTTGGTTGGGGTTTATTTGCTCCTGATTGGCTTGTGGACATGGCTTGTAGGTGTGGCTTGATTGGAGGCATGGTCAATTTGCATATTACACTTTATTAGATAGGATATTAGATAGGATAGTGCTGGAAGTTCCAGCCATAGTGATCAGACAAGAAGAAAAAATAAAAGGCACCCAAATTTGAAAGGAAGAAGTAAAACTGTCATTATTCACAGATGACATAATATTGCACATACAAACTACTAGGTTTAATACATGAGTTTCACAAAGTAGCAGCATACAAAATCAGCACCCAGAACTTGATGTGATTTTTATATACCAACTAGTGGCCTGGTGCATGGATTCATGCATATTGAAAGGAAATTAATTAGAAGAAATATTTTAATATCTCTATTCACTCTTTCTCTATAATAGAAGTGTCAACCAAATACACAATCAACAATGACAGATCAAAACACATGCATGTGATTGGCATCAGTGAGAGCTTTATATGTATCATGCATATGTGAGTCAATATATATATATGTGTGTGTATATATATATATATATATATATATATATATATATATATATAAAATAAACTTGCTTAATTAGACCTGCTTTTTGATGTAGCTAAACTTTTTCCAGCCCAGTGAAGCACCCCAACTTCTCTTTCAGGTAATTGTCAGCAACATAGAAGTAAATATCAACATGATATTGTAGATCACGCAAGGACAACAAAGGGTAAAATATTTAACTGCAGCTATATTCGACTATGTTCTGTACAGTGAGAAAACCTGAAGTCATTTTCAAGGTCCACCATTTCTAACTTCTTTCCAGTTGGGTCAAGTTTCTAAACGTTCTAAATCTCTGTTTTCCAGCTAATGAAAAGAAAATAGGATACAGGGTCTCCTATCTTCCTACTCCAGGACTTCTGTGAGGATCAACTGAGATGAGGCATAGTAAAATGCTTCACAGACATTTGGTTAAAGTGTAAAATATTTGCACCTGACTATAAAGCAAGCTATATTCTTGGGCTGAAAAAACTGCAAGGAGGCTAGTTGTTAGGGAGAGGAAGCCAGATGTTGCCACATGACATCATTTCCCAGTGCCCACAGTGACTGTTTCTGGATTAGGCTGGACTGTGGGCCACACTTTGTGCCATAGGGTCATGGCAGTGTTGGCTGCGATTTGATGGGCTGTTGTTCTAGGGTGGTGGGAGGGCCGGTGTCCCACTTGGGGAAAGCCAAGTGTTGCTTTGTTGGTACCAGGTCCACAGTGCCTTTCTTTGTAAATGGCCAGTGTGCATCAAGGCAGCTTCTACATTGAGTGTCTGCCCCTGGCGGTCAGTGCACATCACAGCAACTGGTTGGACGGTCAAAGGAACACTTAGCATTTTAGCCTCTTATATCCCACCTGTCACCACAGAGTGAGCAGAAGGCTTAGCTCTGCTCCAGGCTACAAAGTTTCAGTTGTAGAACATAAATTAATCCCAGATCCCAGGGCCTCCAGTTGGGTCACTGCAAACCACCATAGGCCCTTCGCCCAGGCTGTCCCATGCCCCAAGGGAACCCTCACCTTGATCTGGGACACCTTTCAGGGCAAACCAGCTGGCCCCCACCCATGCACCAGGCCTCTATCCTATCTAATAAAAGAGTAATACGCAGATTGACCATCACTCCAACACACAAGAGGGCTGCCGCCATGTGGTCAAAGATCCTGCCCCCATGTGGACACAAGATGGCCACCACAAGATGGCCAGCAGGGGAGGGCAGTTGGGAGAGACCAGGCCTGCAAGGGAAGGCGGTTGGGAGTGATCAAGCCTGCAGGGGAGGGCAGGTAGGAGTGACTAGGCCAGCAGAGGAGGAAAATTGGGGGCAAACAGGCTGGTAGGAGAGCAGTTAGACATCAATTGGGCTGGCAGGGTAGTGGTTAGGGGGTGGCAGGTAGAAGCAGTTACGGGCAATCAGGGAGGCAGGAAGGTGAGCAGTTTGGAGCCAGCAATCCTGGATTGTGAGAAGGATGTCTGACTGCCCACTTAGGCCCGATCCGAATGGACATCCCTTAAAGGGTCCCAGATTGCAGAGTGTCCAGGCTGGGCTGATGGATACCCTCTACCCCTGTGTACGAATTTCATGCACCAGGCCTCTAGTAGTATATAATAAAGAGCTAACAAGCTAACTAGACTAAACAGCAGAACAACCATCCACATGACCTTCTGGACAAAGCCAGGGCTCCAGGGCTGGCCGAGGCTGCAAGGGCTGAGCCCTTGCATGAATTTCATGCATCGGGCCTCTAGTCTAACTATAACACTGCTTCAGAGACTACTGTGGAGATGAAGTGATACATATAAAACAGTGACATATCCAAAAGAGTCACTAGCAAGCCTTAGCTATTGTCATTCATTAGTTGTATTTTTTGAAACAACAATAACACACAAAAAGATTATTGCCACATGATTAGTATACTTCAGATTCTCATAACATTGCTTCCCATACGGGTTAAGACATTATGGCAGAAAGTCCTTATTAAGTGCAGATACAGTCATCCACTTAGGACATTTTTCTGGAAGGACAATGATAAAATGGTTACTAGGGATTTTGCTCTGTGGAAAGGGCTGTCAGGAAAAGGAAGAAAAACTTGTTTATCGTTTACATTTTTCTGTAGCATTTGAACTTTTACTGTGCACAAGTATATAATTTACTTAACCATAATAAACATCCTATATAATAAAAGCCTTATATGCAAATCGACCGGTGGAACCACAGGTCACTATGAAGCGCACTGACCACCAGGGTGCAGATGCTCAATGCAGGAGCTGCCCCCAGCCCATAGACCCCAAGCCAGCCAAGACAGGTTCCCCCCAAACCCCACCTGATCACCCTGCCGGTTGCCCCACAGTTCCACCTGATTGCCAGACCCCACCTATGATCGATTTTCATGCACTGGACCTCTAGTTAACACATAAATGGAAGCACACTTTCCAGATAACTAGCAGAACCCAGGATTCTGAGAGACAAGAATGGGGTAAATGAAAGGGCACATTGGGAACACGGAGGAGACTGTGACTCGCCCAAGGGCATCTTGAGACATGGGCCAACCCCATTGCTGACCTCGGCATGCCCTAAACCAGGGATTACGGCACACCGCGGATTGGGCTCAGGCAGATGAATCTGAACTAGTGAGCTGTGTGCCCCAGAGAAGTTACCTAAGCTCTCTGTAAAGTAGTTTCTTCACCAAATATTTTTAAAGGGTCACGATGTCTCCTACTCCATCTGTGCACTCCACATGGGTTGAGAATGTCACTTAGGCTCTGCATGGGGTGGACTGGGGAAACTCAGAAAATCTTGGTTCTGCCTCCCCACCCTATTCCTTGTCCACTCAACTCATAATATTTTAAAAAATATATGACTTACTGATTTTGGAGAGGAAGGGAGAGGTAGAGAGAAACATTGATTGGCTACCTCCTGCACGCCCCATACCGGGAATGACCCCGAAGCCTGGGCATGTGTCCTGACCTAGAATCGAACCTACCACTTCCTTGTGCCTGGGACAATGCTCAACCAACACAGCCACACCAGTCAGACTTATAGATTTTATATATATAATTGATTTCAGAGAAGAAGGGAGAGGGAGAGAGAGATAGAAAAATCAATGATGAGAAACATGGATTGGCTGCCTCCTGCATGTACCCTATTGGGATAGAGCCCACAATCCAAGCATGTGCCCTCATGGGGCATTGAACCTTGACCTCCTGATTTATAGGTCAGTGCTCAACCACTGAGCCATACTGGCTAGATTAGGCTCATAAATTTTTTTAAAAAAATTTACAAATATGCTGTATTTGCCAGTGTTCAATTCATATTTCTTTCTTTCTCCTTGCCTCTTTTTCTTTCTCTCTCCCTGTCTTTTCATTTCTGTGCTTGCGTATGTTTCTAAAAAGAAAACTCCCAAATGAAGAATTTCCTACCTGGCCCCAAATGGTTTCTTAAACAAACAAACAAACAAACAAACAAACAAAAGAACTCTCCATCAGGAAAGTGTACCTCAGAGCCGAAATTCTCTATGGCTGGCTAATTCCTCTTATCTCATTTGGAGTGGAGGTCAGGACTGCTCCAAGAAGTGCGCTCTCTCTCTCTCTCTCTCTCTCTCTCTCTCTCTCTCTCTCTCTCTCTCTCTCTCATTGTGGCAAATTAATTGTCTTTGCTCTTTAACCTTAATTCTAGGCTAAGTCATCACTGACCATTAGCTTTTCTTTGTGGCCTTGCCTTTTGTACTTCTGAAATTTGTACATTTTCAAACTGTACAAATTGAGAGCTTCTCCCCTGTGCTTTCTCTGGGGACTGCAGGGCACACAGCCCAGAAGCCAGATCTGTGCATGGTTGGTGTGGTGGTTTCTCCCTGCCCTCCTTTGCTCCCAATTTGAGGGTTAGAGTAAGGAACTGGAGTCCAGCGGAGACAGAGGGAACCTTGAGTATTTCTCATCCAACCCTCCCTTCATTTCTTCCCAATCTCTTCAGCATTCTCCCAACACCTAGGATGGAGTCTCTGTCTACTCCCATGGCACCCCTCTCATTTTATCAGTGTCTGACTGGGCTCATCACCAAGGTGTTCTCTGATAAAGACCTACAGATTTCCCCCTCCCAGCACAGTGGTGTCCCAAACCACCTAGCAAACATGAAGGTTGGATTGGCTGGTGGAAAAGTCAGTTTTCTAGTTCCTCCAAGCACATGTAGCCATGAGAACAAACCACCCCCAAAAGCAGGAAACTCCAGACTGTTTGAGGTAGATTGAGAGTGCTTAGAACTTCCTGGTGGAACTTAAATAGAAGTCCCCTCAAAGTACTGAAAGTTGCTGGGATAAGTACTTGCTGTGCAACATTACCATATCTGTACTTTGAAATGCTTGTGCTGCACTTTGATATGCAGGGCTCCCTTCACCATACCTTGGATTTATGGGAGAAGGGGCATACAATTAATCACCTTTTACAAAGGGCACAACTTGTGTTTAGCTTACAGAAATAGTGAGCAGATGGGCAGCAGGGGATGCATTTCCTTATCAAACAAGCTGAATTATGTGTAGCCCAAAACTGGGACCAACTGATGTAAGATTGTAGGAAGAGTGGAAATCAATTTAAAAAAGAGATCCTATATAATAAAAGGCTAATATGCAAATAGGCCAAACAGTGGAACAACTGAAATTACCAAAACAACCAAACAACTGGCTGCTATGGCATGCGCTGACCACCAGGGGAGGTGCATGGAACATGGCGGGCATTGGCCATGGAGGGATGGTGGAGCAGGGGCACCAGACCAAGGTGGGGTGTTGGTCTCTGTCAATGGGGCAAGCCTCTGGTGGTTACTGAAAATTCTTTGCTCTTGACTTTCAAGGTCCTGCCCAGCACTCTCACCAATTGCCCGATTGCTCAGTGCTGTCAGATGGTGCTAGTGGCAGCTGCTGGCCCTGATCGCCCCTCAGGGCTTCTCACCTCCCCCTGCGCCTGAGGGGAGATAGGAACCAGCAGCTGCCTCTTGCACCCGCTGCTAGTGACGACCTGCCCCTGGTGCTAGAGCTGCTGCTTGTATCCACTGCCAGCACCAGCCCTGCTTGCACCCACTGTCTGTGCCCAGTACTGGTTCCAATTGCTTGGTGCCATCAGCAGGTGCAACGGCAGCTGCTGGCCCTGATCTCCCCTGAGGGCTTCTCCCCCCTCTTCCTGCTCCTTGAGGGGGCAATTGGGGCAGCAGCTGCCTCTGGCACCTGCTGCTGGCACCAGCCCCAACCACTCTGCACCTTCATCATGTGAGAGCGGGGTCCAGCACTGTCAGCTCTTGGGAGCTGCGGCAGTAGGAGTGAGGCTGCCAGCAGACAGGAGACTGACTGGGGCGGTGGCGGGAGGGGCCAGGCCGAGGATGGGCCGAGACCCACCCCTGTGCCTACCGTAGTCTCGTGTGGCCCACAGTTCCTTTCAAGGTACACGAATTCATGCACTGGGCTCCTAGTAGATAGATAAAAAGATGGAGAGATGAGGTTATGAAGAATCAGAAGTGAGAAATGAATTGGAAATGATTTTGGTTAAAGATTATAAAGGAGAAGAACCATCAATAATTATTTTATACTAGAGGCCTGGTGCACGAAATTCATGCACGGGGGCAGGGAGGGGTTGTCCCTCAGCCCAGCTTGCACCCTTTCTAATCTGGGCCCCCTCGAGGGATGTCCGACTGCCTGTTTAGGCCCAATTGAGATCGGGCCTAAATGGGCAGTCGACATCCTTCTCACAATCCAGGACTGCTGGCTCCAAACTACTTGCCTGCCTGCCTCCCTGATTGCCCCTAACCACTTCTGCCTGTCAGCCTGCTCAGCCCCTAACCACTACCCTGCCAGCCTGATTGATGTCTAACTGCTTCCCTGCCAGCCTATTTGCCCCCAACTTCCCTCCTCTGCTGGCCTGGTCACCTTTAACTGCCCTCCCTTGCAGGCCTGATCTCTCCCAACTGCCCTCTCCTGTTGGCCTGATGGCCCACAACTGCCCTCCCTTGCAGGGCCTGGAACCACCAAACGGCTCTCTCCTGCTGGCCATCTTGTGGTGGCCATCTTGTGTCCAAATGGGGGCAGGATCTTTGACCACATGGGGGCAGCACTCTTGTGTGTTGGAGTGATGGTCAATCTGTGTATTACTCTTCTATTAGATAGGACAGAGGCCTGGTGCATGAATGGGGTCCTGCTGGTTTTCCCTGAAGGGTATCCCAGATCAGGGTGGAGGTTCCCTTAGGGCATGGGGCAGCCTGGGCGAGGGGCCTATGGTGGTTTGCAGGCCATCCATGCCCCCAGCGACCCAAACAGAGGTCTTGGGATCTGAAATTAATTTATGTTCTACATTTGAAACTTTGTAGCCTAGAGCGCAGCCAAGCCTTCTACTCACTCCATGGCGACAGCCACTTCTGTTTGAAAGTTTGTACCCTAGAGTGGAGGGCTAGGCGCTTAGGACTGCAGAAGTTTAGCTTCTTCCATCGCCCTGGCAACCCTAGCCTCTTCTCTCTCCAGCTCTCTGACTGCCTTCCCATTATGTATCTTTTATAATTGAAACTTTGTACCATTGAGGCTTAGGCTGGCAAAGGCAGGTGGAAAGCTTGGCTTCCTCTGTTGCCAGGGAAACCCAAGCCTCCCTGTTGCTCTCAGTGGTGGCAGCCATCTTGTTTGGGGTTTATTTGCATAATTTGCTCCTGATTGCCCGGTGGGCATGGCTGGTGGGCGTGGCTGGTGGGTGTGGTGAAGGTATGATCAAATTTGCATATTACTCTTTTATTAGATAGGATTGTTAAAAATCCTGTGAATACAAGTACAGACAAAAATGTGAAATGTGACACTTCTTAGAGATCAATCTTACTTCTAACCTAGAATGATGAGAACAAAGGCATTAGAGCCAGTTGGAGGCAAGTGAGCCTTTCTATGTCCCTTAAATAACCAATTGTGTTTGGAGACAAAAGAAATCTTTTTCTTAGTAACAGATGCCCCAATTGTCATCTGGGCTCATGACCTCAGAAAGTAAAGACTATTTCTCTTACCAGCAACTAGGTGTGGCCCTGTGATTAAATGCTAGGCAAATGTGGTGGGTGCAAGTTCCAGATAAAGTCCTTGAAAGGAGGAAGTGCGTCCCTCTTGCTCCCTCGTCCTTGTCCTGCTGCTTGAGTCATGGCTGTGGAAGTGAGCCTGCGTGGACCATAGAGCTGAGAGACGACGAGAGGACTGCTAATGCCCAGGACAGTTACCTTCGTGAGATTAAATGTCTATTAACTATAAGTTCCTTTTATTTTGTATCCTTCTTACATCTAGCTATAAATGCAACATATCCAAATAAATGTGGTAGAAAAGTCGTCTAGACTGTGTGGTGGAAACTAGTTTCGAGAACTCAGAAGCTGCAGGCCCCTGGAGGGCCAGTGGTTCTTTTCACGGCTGGCAACTGCTTGGTGGAATCACTTTCTGCCATTATGTACTGATCGAGTCTTAGCTCTAGGGACAATGGTTGGGGAAGCTGAGGCTTTGGGTGGGTATTGGCTACTTCTGCTGCAGCAGAGGCCAGGAAGGGAGAGTGAGCTCAAGCTGGAGGCAGTCAGCTGGCAAGCAGTGATGGAAGGAGGTTTTGTTCTGTGAAAGGCACGGCTCAAAGTCTAGCAGCTTAAAACCTGGGTTGGCTGATTGAGGGACCGAGTTTAAAAGCCAACTTATTTCTGTACCCCTGAATAGAGCCAGGAGGAGAAAGGGGAGGAGGAGGACAGGGAGGAAGAGAGGGAGAAAGAGGAAGGAGAAGAAGAGGGGGAGGGGGAAGAGCAGGAGGAAGGGAAAAAGGAGGGTGAGGAGGAGGTGAGGAAAAGGAGGAAGAGGAGGAGGAGGAGGAGGAGGGGAAAGAGCAAAATGAGGGGGAGGAGGAGGTGAGGAAGAGGGAGAAGAAGAGGAGGGGAGGAAGAGGAAGAGCAGGAGGAGAAAGAGGGGGAGGAGGAGGAAAAGGAGAGAAGGAGGAGGGGGAAAGAGAAGAGAAGAGGAGCAAGGAGAGGAGAGGAGAGCAGGTGCTCTGGTGTCGAGGGTGTCTGTGTGCCCTCTTGAGCCTGTCCATTGAGGGCCTCACATTGCTATGATGAAGTGAGAGGAGAAATGGAGAGAACACAGAGCTAGTAAGGAAAATACTGGAGGCTTGGGGCTGAGAAACTATTGGTATTTGGTTGAGGTTACTTGTACATGGCACTGACCTGTGGCAAATAGACCAGGAAATGGCTGCGTTTTGAGGTAATTGCTATATTGCCAAAGAAGTCTGGTGTTTGCCTTGCCAAAACCTGAGCTCACTAACACCACCTCTGGGCCCCTCGAGTGACACTAGCTAGAGTGGCTGTGAAAGCTGGGTGGCTGCCAAGGAGAACGTAGTGGCCATGATCTTCTCAGATGTTGCCACGGAGGAGAAAGGAGAAAATGCAGAGGCAAAGCCTTGGGCCCCAGGAGACGGCATGGGGGTTCCTTCCAGGAATCAGATGGGCTACTATATGAAGTGACAGCACAGCACAGGGACACATACACCCCCCACATGTAAATCACACACACCATACAACACACCACACATACACACACCACATACATGCATACCACACACACCACACACACATGGACACCATACACACACACCATACGTATGCACACCATACACACACTATACACATGCACACCACATACTCACATCACACACACGCACCACACAAGCAGATGCACATAGACACCCCCCCACACACATACCTCCATACACGCATGCCTCACATGCACACCAAACACACACACACACAACACACAGATCACACACACATCCACCCTACACACACACACATCACACATGCACATGCACACACACACACACACACACACACACCACACCACCATCTTTCCCTTTTCAAATTTGGAGGAAGGGTTGCCTAAGACGCAGCTCCGCTTTAGAGGTTTATTGTGTCGCAGTGTTGAAGGTGAGGAGTCTGAGATCAGGAGGGCAGCAGGATCGGTTCCTTCTCATCCTCTGAGGGAAGGACTGTTCCGGCCCCTCTCCTGGCTCCTGGGGATTGTGCTGGCAATCTTTGGCTTCCTTGGCTTGTAGGCTCATCAACCTGTCTCTGCTCTCATGTTTTTCACGGTGTTCTCTGTGTGCATACGTGTGTCCACATTTCCCTTTTTATAAGGATGCGGGTCGCATTGGATTAGGGTCCACCTGACTCTAGTATGACTACATCTTAACTAATTACACCTGCAATCCCGTTTCCAAATAAGGTCACGTTCTGAGGAACTGAGCACTGTGTGGTGTGTGTGTGCATGTGCATGTGCATGTGTGGTGTGTGCGTGTAGGGTGGATGTGTGTGTGGTCTGTGTGTGTGTGGTGTGTGTTAGGACTTCAACATATGAATTTTAGGGAGACACAATCATTCCATAAGACCTGCTTCTTCTTCCCTATTGTACCATGGATTTGTTAGGAGGGATCATTTGTATTTTAGTTCTTGGGTCACAAGAATGGAGTTCCACATATCCACCTGCTGCAGGGACTCAGTACCGCTGAGATGTGTCTTAGCCTCCAGGTGAGGCTTTGGGATTTTCTCACGTGGGGAGAGGGGTGAATAAATTCCTTTGGGTAGTCCAAGGAACAGCCTGTAGCAGAGATTGTAGTCATGCTCTCACAAGAACAGAATCTCCATATTTTATTCGGACATGTGATTACCCAGAATAGAGACATATTTCCAGCCTCTCTTGCAGCTAGGTGTGGTTATATAACCAAATTGTGGCCGGTGTGCAATGTCTAGGTTGTATCCTGAAAAGGAGAGGGTGTGTTGTTCTTCCTTCTCCAGCCCCTCCCCAGTCCTGCTGCTTAAGACAGACAGAGGGCTGGCCATCATGGATTCTGAGGACAAGGGCCACACCTCCTCACAAGCGAGGAGCAAGACAGACGCAGCCCAGCCCTTGGGCACGGACACCTCCATTACTTCACCTGGACTGACTCGTCATGTGGTCTTCCAAGAGAAAAGATATCTTCTATGCTACCCAGAGCCTTCTCACAGACAATTTCCTCTCCTCTTCCTTTCTGGTTCCCCCTTTCCTCTTACTCATCCTCAAATTTCATCCAAATATCACTTCTTAAGAGACTTTCCTGTTACTCTCAAGCTGGTTTAGGTTCCTGTTGTATACACTTATACAAAATCCTATACTTCTCCTTAAACTAGAGGCCCAGTGGACGAAATTCATGCATGGGTATGGTCCCTAGGCTTGACTGGCAACGGAAGCATGAGCGTCTGGCATGGAAAGGCAGGTCCCAGTTGACCTCTGGGCCCTGGGGGCACCTGGGCCCCAAGACCCACCCACGCCCCTGGGCCCTCACGTGCTCCCCTCAGCTGTTGAGTCACAGCACCTAAGTCTCCGCACAGAGATGCGGTGAGCATGGCCAGACGCCGTGAACTGGAGCACAGTATGGACCTCTGAGCCATCAAGCAGTGGTGCCACCTGGAAGCTCGGCAGGCAGCACACTGTCTCCTGGACGGCGTCTCAGACTGGCTCCTGTAGGAACCCATGGGGAGCCCAGCCCTGTGGTCCTGGTGGCAGAAGCCCGGCTCACCCAGAAGTGGCCTGCAGGTGCGGGTGGGCCCCTCCTGGGTCCCTGCTCACAAACCCTGGTGTCCTGGGGGAGAGTAGTAGGGGGAGTGAGAGTGAGCTGGGTGGATACCCCGCATTCTCACCACATCTCCATCCCCATCACCTCTGCTCCTAGGTAGCCAGCAAGAGGTCGCTGCCACCCACCTCCCAGTTCCCCATCCCAGCCCCATCAGGCAATTAGGGCCTGCCAGCCTCTTGTCACTGTCTGCAGGGTGATCTGTGGGAAGATGGGGCCCTGCTGGCACCTAGACTTGGCCTGGAATCACCAGCTCACCTGCTCCACCATCCCACCACAGTCTCACTCTCATGGGGCCCCACTTCACCAACTGCTGCCATGTTCTGTGCCGCACCCTAGTGGTCAGCACACATCATTGTGAGTGGCTGCACTCTCATTCGAACACCTGGTCCAGGGGACAATTTGCATATTAGGCTTTTATTATACAGGATAAATAAATTCTAACTAAATATCAGTGTACTTATAAGTAGCTAATTTGAGCAATAGTCACTTTGAATAGTAGTTATCTCTGTGACCACACTGTAAGCTCCAGATGAAGAGCTGTGTATGACTTGCTCTGCTGGGCAGCCTTTGTGGTGGCCTTGATGATCCCCCTGTCTGGAACTCATGTTCTTGTGGAATTAGCTCCCCGTGTGTGTGGGCTGAATGCATGGGCCAGCTCTCACAGTAAATGGCAGAGAGGATCAGGGGTCATTTCTGAAATTACATAATAAGAAGGCTGAGTCTCAAGTCAGTATCAGGGGCAAGCCAACCACCATGTTGTGAGGCGGCCCTTGGAGAAATGCCTACCAGAGGGAGCTGAGGAGTGGGGCCTGCAGTTCCATTTGTGGTTGAGTTGACTGCAGCCTCAGCTGACAGCTGAGTGCACCTACCGAGAAATCCTGAGCCCGAGGCACCCAGGTGGCACTGCCTCGGCTCCTGACCACACTGGGAGTGAAGGCAGTGTTTGTTGTAGTGAGTTCTGAGTTTTAGACTCTTATCATCCAACGATATCACCCACTTGCTCACCGCTACATCCCCGACACCTACAAAACACTAAGATGAATGATGTATAAATTAATAGGTTCTCTAATCAGGAGCTTGGGTACAGCACTTGAGTTCTTCGTTATTAAAACAAGATATTCATCTTAGAATGAAGATTAAGTAGTCTTATGCACGAGCGCAATGGCGCAAATGTTGGATTTATTGAATTACTTGTGTGTTCTGTGTATTCTAGGGATGGCTGGGGGATTGGCAGTTTTATGTCCGATAAAGGGCCACCCTTGCCACAGGTGCTCACTCTATCACATGGAATCTCACACCACCTGTACCATATTTGGAATACATCACTCTGGGCTGTGTGAGGTGTGCTGCTGAGTACATTTGCTTCTAATAAAAACGTGCTGATTGGCTACTTAGCACTTGAAAGGCCCTCATCAGAAATCCACAGCCCAGAGGCGGCTAGTTGTAAGGCAGAGCACTTTCCCCAGGAAGCTGCACTCCGGAGGCAAATGTTTCAAATCTTCTTTCAACCCACTCTTGCAGCTCTGCCAAGTGGCACATGGATCTCAGAAACAACTTTTCATTGGTTGTTTTCAATGAGCAGATTTATGTTTGTGGTGGACGTGAGGATTTGGGGACCCCCACTGTTCTTAGTCAGCAAGATGTGGAGCAGCCTGGTCTCCTCCAAAGCAGGCACTGGGCTGAGGTGGCGCTGGGGCAGCAGGGCCCCTGAGCATCTGTGTGGCTGAGCAGTGGCCCTCCCACTCAGAGCAGAGGACAGAGAGTAGGACTTCCCGAGCTTGTCAGAAGGGGCCTTTATGATTTTTCATCCTGCTTTTCAACACATATGTGGATGGCATAATTTTGCCTGAGGCTTGCTTTCTGTGTGACTGAGTATTGTGGGGCAGGAGACAAATGGCTTTGATGTACCGTTAGCCACTGGCTGCTGCTCAGATTGCCCTGAACACCTGGCCTTGGGGTGAAACACTAGTGTCCTTGTTTAGTGCATGAAAAGGAACATCGTGTGTTGTGTCAGGACTGCAGGGCCACTGGGCCACACTACTGCTCCCTGAACAGACGCTGTCAGAACCTGGAAAGCCAACATTGGAACATGAATGTATTATTATTTAGTCAACTCACCTTCCCTGGGTTTCCGCAGGTGGTGAGTCCTGCCAGGAATTTATTTGCTAGAAATAATGTAGATTTCCATGGCTCTTGTCTCTGCCTTCATACAAGACCTCAACTTCCTGCAAATTGTCCCTCTAGACCCACTGACTACCCGGGTGACCCTGTGGCTCAACCACATCCACCACACACCTCACATCCCTGAGCATGTCTGCTGCTCCTGTGGGCACAAGCTGTGTGGTGGCCCCTGAAGAGCCTGGGGCTCCACGAGAGGTTCCCAGGTTGTCCCTTCCCCTAATTCTGTGTCATCTTCTGTCTCCTGCACTCAGAAATAGCACAGCTTTTACTATATTTCAGGGAATCTCTCCCTGTGTGTGGTGTGTGCCTATAGAAAAACTACCATCAGAGGTCAGAACTCCTCCTTGGATGGGAAAAAGGCAGGAGACACTTTTCCATGCCCTTCACCAGGGAACTTACTCTAAATCCATCTCCTTCTGGCTTCAACGACTGCCCAGGCTGCATGCTGCTGGGTTCTAGTTCTGCCTGTTTTCCTTCCAATCACCAAACATGTCCAGATACACCCTCACCCTCAGCCTGGACATAGGCTCAAGCTGAAACCTCTGCTCTTTAATTACAGGCAGTCCTTGGGTTACATTGGACTTGACATATGTTGTTTCATGGTTACATCGCCATCTCCCATTTATTTATTTTTAAAAAGTCCCATCATTTTGACGTATGTATATATGTGCTTTATATTCTTTATTATTTATTTACCACAAGTAAAGGTCAGGAATTGTTCTTTCTTTTAAATTTGTTTTACTGTTTCACTTCATTACTGCTGTGTATGTGCTTCATGTGAGTGATATAGATGCTTATGTAGGTGGGTTCTGACTTAGGGTGAAAATTGCCTTACGTGGTGATGTAGGAACGGATCTCCGATTTAACCAAGGACCTACTGTACTGTGATTTGATAGACAGTATTTTAAAATGATCAGATCCATGAACAGATAGGTCTCCTAAGAAGACATACCAATGGCCAACAAATGTATGAAAAGATGCTCAACTTCATTAGATATAAGGGAAATACAAATCAAAATCACAATGAGGTACCACCTCACACCTGTTAGAATGGCTATTATCAATAAGACAATGAATAACAAGTATTGTAGAGGTTGCAGAGGTATGGGGGAAAGGAACCCTCATTCACTGCTGCTGGGAATGTAGTCTGGTACAGCTACTAAGGAAAACAGTATAGAGATCCCTAAAAAAATTAAGAATAGAATTACCATATGATCCAGCAAACTCTCTTCTGAGTATATACCTGAAAAAATTGAAAACATCCTATCTAATAAAAGAATAATATGCAAATTAACCATCACTCCACTACACCCATGAGCCAATCAGGAGTGAGTATGCAAATTAACCCAGCCAAGCTGGCTGTAGCCATGGAGTAAAGCAGGAGGCTTGGGTTTCCCCAGCAATGGAGGGAGCCAAGCTTTCTGCACATCCTGGCAGGCCCAGGCCTCCACTCAAGGCTACAAAGTTTCAATTATAAAAGATAAATAAATCACAAGAAAAATGGCTGCAGTCACGGAGCGAGCAAGAGGCTTGGCTCTACTCAAGTCTACAAAATTTTAATTATAGAAGATAAGTAAATCCCAGATACCAGGGCCTCCAGTTGGGCCACCAGGGTGTATGGCTGGCATGCGAACCACCACAGGCCCCTTGCCCGGCCACCCCATTCCCCAAAGAAACCCCATCCTGATCCAGAATACCCTTCAGGACAAACCAGCTGGCCCCCACCCATGCACCAGACCTCTATCCTATCTAATAAAAGAGTAACATGAAGATTGACTGTCACTCCAACACACAAGATGGCTGCCCCCATGTGGTTAAAGATGGCTGTCTTCATGTAGACACAAGATTACTGCCACAAGATGGCCAGCAGGGGAGGGTGGTTGGGAGGGACCAGGCCTGCAAGGGAGGGCAGTTGAGGGCAATCAAGCCTGCAGGGGACAGCAGTTAGGGGTGACCAGGCCAGCAGAGGAGGAAAGTTGGGGGCAACCGGGCCTGCAGGGAAGGGCAGTTGGGAGGGACCCAGGCCTGCCAGAGAGAGCAGTTGTGGGGAAACCAGGCCTGCAGGGGAGGGCAGTTAAGGGTAACCAGGACTGCAGGAGAGGGCAGTTAGAGGCCAACAGGCTAGCAGGGGAGCAGTTAAGCATCAATCAGGCTGGCAGGGGCGTGGTTACGGGTGACCAGGCTGGCCAGCAGAAGTGGTTAGGGGCAATCAGGAAGGCAGGCAGGAGAACAGTTGGGAGCCAGCAGTCCTGGATTGTCAAAGGGATCCCAGATTGGAAAGTGTGCAGGCTGGAGTGAGGGATACCCCACTGCCCGTGCACAAATTTCATGCATCGGGCTTCTAGTTTATTCATAAAGATATATGCACCCCTATGTTCATTGCAGCATTATTCATAGTGGCTAAGATATGAAAACAACCTAAAGATTTTCTTCAATAGATGATTGGATAAAGAAGATGTGGTACCTGTACACAATAGAATACTACTCAGCCATAAGAAAGGATGACATACTGCCTTTTGTGACAACATGGATGGATTGTGAGAACATCATGCTAAATGAAACAAGTTATATGGAAAAACACAAGAACCATATGATCTAACTTATATGTGAGATATAAAACAGGAAGGCACAAATGTACAAATAAAGTAAACAAACAAATTAATAAACACAGATAGCAGTGTGATGGTTAGTATAGGGCAGTGGTAGGCAAACTCATTAGTCAACAGAGCCAAATATCAACAGTACAACGATTGAAATTTCTTATGAGAGCTAAATTTTTTAAAATTAAACTTATTCTATTGCCACTTCTTCAAAATAGACTCCCCAGGCATGGTATTTTGTGGAACAGCCACACTCAAGGGGCCAAAGTGCCACATGTGGTCCGTGAGCTGCAATTTGCTGACCACTGGTATAGGGAAAGGGGAGATGTTGAAGAGGGTAAAGGGGGTCAAATGTAAGGTGACAGAGGAGACTAGACATTGGATGGTGGGCACACAATGCAATGTACAGATGATGAATTGCACATTTGAAACATATAAACAATTTTAACCAATGTCACCCCAATAAATTTAATAAAATTTTTTAAAAGGAAAAAAAAAACAAATTAGAAGGTTCCTTATTTATTTCAGAATAGGAATTTTTTGTCTTAGTTTTTTTTTTCATAAAAAGAAGTTTTTCTTTTCAATTGCCTCTTCTTTTAGTGTTTATAGCAGAGGTTTCTGAAGTTGGGGTAGAAGTGTTAAGTCCTATCCTAAGTCACCCTCACAGAGGAGCATGAACTGGAGCAGAGGCAGGCTCCTAGAAACACAAGTACCAGACAGAGAAGGGGTGCTGAGACTGGACGTCTGTAACTAGCCCAAGTTAACTGAACAAGTAACTTAATAAGTATGAACCCAAGAAAGTGTTGGAAACAGCCTTTTCAAGATATATTGAGAGCTGTGGAAACAGATGAACAGATTCTAGCCAACAGACCAGATATTCTGTTGTTTGACAAAATAAAACAGTTACTCATCAATATTGCTTTCCTACTAAATAGAAATATCCCAAGAACATATGCAGAGAAGATAAACAAGTATAAGGCTTTGACAGAAGAGTTGGAATGAAAGTAGAATGCGAGAAACAATAGAAAATCTAACTATCATTTCGGCTTAAAAACTGGACATTCAGCCCTAGCAAGTTTAGTGTCAGCCTGCAGACCAAAGGGTCCCAGGTTCTATTCCAGTCAAGGGCATGTTGAGGCTCCTTCCCAGCTCAGTTCCTGGGCAGGGCTTGAGCAGGAGGCAAACAATCGATGTGTTTCTCTCACATCAATGTTTCTCTCTGTCTTTACCTCTCTCTAAAATTCAGAAAAATATCCTCAGGTGAGGATTAACAAAGAACTAAACAAAACAAAAAAGAACACAAAAAACTAGACATTCATTGTAAATGAGCCTCCATTCAAAGACCCTATGTATATGTATATGTATATGTATATGTATATGTCTACATCTATCTACTCAGTCTTCATTTTTTTCCATTTTAATGATGGATAATAAAAACATGCTTACCTTCTGTTTATTTTTGAAGTATATAAGTATCTACTAATTCAAATAACAAGAATAAAGTAATGAATGGAAAATTGATCAGGATATACGTGTGTGTGTGTGTGTGTGTGTGTGTATATATATATATATTTATTTTTTTTTTCTGTATGAACATTCAATGAAAAGTTTAAACTGCATGACTGAGGGTCACAGCTCTCACTCAATCTGGGCTAAGCCTACACTGCTCACTCACATTTTCAAATTCTCTTCCTAGTGCTCCATCCTGCACCCTGCCTACTCCTAGTGCTTTATCCTGCACCCTCCTCCTCCCAATGCTCCCTCCTGCACTCTCCTTCTCCTAGTGCTCCATCCTGCACCATCCTCCTTTCAGTGCTCTGCCCTGCACCCTCCTCCTCCCACTGCTCCCTCCTGCACCCTCTTCCTCCCAGGGCTCTGTCCTGCACCCTCCTCCTCCCAATGCTGCACCCTCTTCCTCCCAGGGCTCTGTCCTGCACCCTACTCCTCCCAGTGCTTTCTGCTGCACCTCCTCCTCCCCCAACTGTTAACTCATGCACCCTCCCCCTCCAACTTCTCCATTTTGCACCCTCCTCCTCCCACTGCTCCCTCCTGCACCCTTCTCCTCCCACTGCTCTCGCCTGAATCCTCTTCCCACTGCTCCTTTCTGTTCCCTCCTCCTCCCTCTGCTCCCTCCTGCACCTTACCCCTCCCAGTGCTTTCTCCTGCACCCTCCTCCTCCCACTGCTCCCTCCTGCATCCTGCCTCCTCCCAGTGCTTTCTCCTGCTCCCTCCTCCTCCCAATGCTCCATCTGGCAGCTGAGTTTTTTCCCAGTGCTCTGCCCTGCAGTTGAGCTCTGCCTGACTAATTCCTAGACCGAGTGAAGACTTCAGAGCTGGCAGCTTGAATGTTCTGATAGTGCATGCTTCCTGAGCTCTAATTGTCATTGAGAAAAGTGAGAGTAACATTAATGGCAGCTAGGGACTCTGTCCTTTTAAAACCCCACCAAGCCCACCGAGCCTCTGCTTGTCATGATTGTGAAGCTGCCTCTGGTGGGGCCGGGTGAAAAGGCTGTGCTGCACGGCCTCGGATTGTCTGGTCCTGGCTAGGTCACACATGAAGTCCAGTGCCTCTGCTTCTTCCACGTCCATAAATAAAACACAGCCATGATTCCTGGGAGTAATAATTTCAATGAAGGGTGAAGTATAATCTCACTTATATGTGAAATAAAAGAATGAATAAACAACACAAAATAGAGAGAGTCCCAGAGACACAGAGAATAAGATGATGGATGCCAGGGGAGGGAGGGAGGAATGAGAATAAGAAAAAGAAGCTAAATGTTTATTGAACATAAAAACAAACATGCAAAAAAATCATTTCACTTAAAAATTTATTGGGTGAAAAAAATCTGAAGATGAATAATGCTTGAACACATTCCAGAATCTTCTGTTCAAACAAATCCAGACTGTCTGCAAGGTGATGACGGCATTGACAGTGAGTGTCACATCTCCAGAATTAGCAGGGACAGGAACATCATTGACCATCCTCCTGGGGGTCATTGGGAGTTTGCTCACTGTGGTGCTGCCCACCCTGCCTGGTAGCCATCATCCTGAGCAAACCTGCGGCCTCCAGGATTTGTCCAGTTCTGTTATATTGTAGAAATGACCCAGACTCAGGTGGCCTTCACACCAAAACAAAATAAAGTGGAAATAAGACAGTAAAATACACGGCTTTAGGCTCCTTTTGAAATCCTAAAGAATGGGGAGAAAATGATGCGTCATGAAAAATGAGGACAAGGGTGGTCAAGCTCCCATATACTTGATGTGAACCGAGGATTCCTCACCTTTTACTGATTGCTTGGGGACCACTCACCCCACATGGTATTTTTCATCATATATATTTTTAAAATTAAGTATAGTTGGCATACAATCTTATATTGGATATGTGAATTCCATGTGTACAGTATAGTGATTAGATACTTGTATGAGGTATGTACAGTATAAAGTGAGATCACCTCACTAATTCTGTAATCATCTACTTATCACAGTATTATTGGCAATATTCTTCTTCCCCTTTTCACCAATTCCCCCAGCCCATTGTTTTTGGCAACCATCCCTTTGGTCTCTGTTTCTATGACTCTGTTTTTACTTCATTTTTGTAGATTCCACATATAAGTGAAATCATACAATATTTGTCTTTCTCTGCTAATTTATTTCACTTAGCATAATACCCTCTAAATCTATCCATGTTTTCACAAATGGCAACATTTCATTTTTTATTGCTGCATAATATTCCATTGTCTATATTTACCATCTCTTCTCTATCCATGCACCTATCAGGTTGCTTCCATATCAATATTGGCCACTGTCAATATTGCTGCAATGACCATAAGGGTGCACATACTTTTTTAATTAGTATTTTTCACTTTCTTTGGATGTATGCTCAGAAATGGAATTGCTGGGTTATATTGTATGTCCATTTTTAGTTTTTCTGAGGAAACTCTACTGTTTTCCTAACTAAAAAAACTACAGCACAGCAAAGGGAACCATCAGCAAAACAAAAGGCAACCCACTGAATGGGAGAATGAATTTGCAAAGATATCTATATATATAAAAATCTAATATGCAAAGTGACCCCTCAGGAGGTCGACTGACCGGGAGTTCAATCACTCACTATGACGTGCACTGACCACCAGGAAATGGTGCAGAATGAAGGAAAGCCCTGGCTGGTAGCCAGCAGGTGGAGAAGGGAGGCCCCAGCTGGCAGCTGGCAGCCACTAGGGACTCTACCCATGCATGAATTTTGTGTACTGGGCCTTTAGTATTCAATAAGGGATTGATATCCAAATGTAATAAACTCACACAATTCAATAACAAAAAAATAAACAATTTGAAAAATGGCAGAGAACAGAAAAAATTATTTCTCTAAAGAAGACATACAGATGGCAAACGCATATGAAAAGATGCTTCACATCACTAATCATCAGGGAAATGCAAGTCAAAACTACACTGTGATATGACCTCACACCTGTCAGAATGGCTGCTATCAAAAAGTCAGAAAACAGCAAGCATTGGAGGGGATGTGGATCAAAGGGAACCCTCATACACTATTGGTGGGACTGCAAACTGGTGCCGCCCCTATGGAAACAGTATGGTGTTTCCAAAAATTTAATCATCTTTTAAATGCCACTCAACAACCTTGGAGTGGGAACGCAAAGACTGACCAGGAGTGGTCCCAGGGCAGCCTTCTGTAGGGACACAAGCATCAATGGTATGGGAGGAGGGAGCTGACCTGTGGTTTCCAGCTGTATCCCTTCCTTACTCTATTCAAAAGCAGGCTCTGCACAGCTACCAATGCTGTGTGGCCTGCTTGGAGCTTGCCTTATGACTTGAGCAAACAGGGCATGCCTTGTATGGTGACATTGCTCAGACATTTCACCCTGGCACCCTGGAAGGGAGGGCTTTATGGCAGGGCTTGCTCTGGGTGCTGTGGGATTCAGGCTGAAGCTGAGGCCGAGCAGAGAGGGCCCCTTGAGCCTCCAGACTTGAGCCCTGGAGCAGCCGGAGCATCCCACAGGATTGAGAACAGGAGATTGTCAATCACGTGCACATACTCTGATGGTTGGTTTGGTTGGAAGGATAAGACTGAAAATTGATCTTTCCATTCTTAATATAATCATCCTAAATAATAAAGAGGTAATATGCAAATTGACCCTCACACCCTAGCACAAGATAGCCGCCCCTATGTGGTCAAAGATGGCTGCCACAAGATGGCCAGCAAGGAAGGGCAGTTAGGGGCAAACAGGCCAGCAGGGGAAAGCAGTTGGGGGGACCAGGCCTGCAGGTGAGGGCAGTTGGGAGCAACTAGAATGCAGGGAAAGGCTGTTGGGGGCAACTGGGCTGGCAAGGGAGGGCAGTTGGGGGCAATCAGGCAGGCAGGGGGGTAGTTACATGTCAATCAGGCTGGCAGGGGAGTAGTTAGGGGGTGATCAGGCTGGCAGGCAGGTGAGCTGTTGGAAGTCAGCAGTGCCGGATTGTGAGAGAGATATCTGACTGCCAGTTTAGGCTCAGTACTTGTAGAATTGGGCCTAAACCAGCAGTTGGACATCTCCCAAGGGGCCCCAGATTGGAAAAGGTGCAGGCTGGGCTGAGGGACACCCCCCCCCCCATGAATGAATTTCATGCACTAGGCCTCTAGTTTTACATAACGGCTTATGCTTGTATATTAATTTAACAAAGTCCTAGCTATGGTTTTCTGATATGTTGATTATAGCTTTTCTTTATCCCTTCAACCCTTCCTTCTTCCTTCCTTCCTTCCTTCCTTCCTTCCTTCCTTCCTTCCTTCCTTCCTTCCTTTCTTCCTTCCTTCTTCCCCCTTCCCTCCAGCCTTCCTTCCTTCCTTCATCAGAAGTGGAAGAGATAATAAGCCCAACCTGCTGACTAGCACTGTGCTTACTTGCATCTCTGATGAGGCTGGTTTCTGAACCAGCTCTTCACACATCCTAGCCTGGGTTGGTTCCTCTCTCTAGTAGTTCTCTTTCTTTCTGTCCACTTTTTTTTATTCTGCTCTCCTCCTAACATTGGTTTAACCAGACTGGAAATACTTAGGGATAAGCTGGGGTTTCCAGTCATCAGAGCTGGTCACAATCCTGTTGCAAAGTGCTCTTCTTGCACACTCTCAGGGCATGGGTCCCACTTGACTATCCATCTCTAGGCCCCAGTGTCACCCATCCTCTCTGGCCCACTTTGTGGGTGATCACAGGCAGCAACTCCCATCCTTAGGGTCCCTTGACATTTTTTATGACTTTGTGAGTGAACTCTCAGCAAATTTTCAACATATGCAGTCATACCCTTTCTTAAGGTCAACTGGATCCCATTTTGTAAAAAACAAACAAACAAAAATAAAAAACAACAACACCAAAATCCCCAAGAAATAAAAATAGTTATTTGCTAAATGAACTCAAAAGACCGACGTCAAGGCACATTATAATTAAATTGGCAAACATCAACAACAAAGTAAGAATCTTAAAAGCCACTAGAGAAAGACAGAAGGTCACCTACAAAGGAACCCCCATCAGACTAGCAACTGGTTTCTCAATAGAAACTCATCAGGCCAGATGGGATTGGAATGAAATATACAAAGTCATGTAAAGGAAGGGTCTGAATCCTAGAATACTGTACCCAGCAAGGCTATCAATCAAAATTGAAGGTCAAATCAGGAGCTTTACAGACAAAAAAGGACTAAGGGAATTCATTAGCACCAACCCAGCAATCCAAGAAATGCTAAAGGGTCTGCTGTAAAAAGAAATAGGAAGCAAGGAAGGAACACAGGAGTAAAGAACAAAAATTGTGACAAATAAGTACCTATCAATAATAACTTTAAATGTAAATGGATTAAATGCTCCAATCAAAAGACAAAGGGTAATGGACTGGATAAGAAAACATGACCCATGTATCTGCTGTCTACAAGAAACCCACCTCCGAAAAAAAGATGCCCACAGACTGAGGGTGAAAGGATGGAAAAAGGTGGGGGAGCTGGCCGTGGGGTGGCGATGGGGACAGCTGCATAGGTTTGACTTCAGATGCAGAAAGAACTTGCCAAAAGGTTGATGTGGAGAATGAGGAAGAGAAAAAATTTCAAAAGATACCTCCAGCCAAATGTCCCCACATTTCTGTGGGCTGGATTGGACTGTGCCCTCCAGAAGATGTATTCAAGTCCTGGCCTCAGGCACCTTGGAAATGGGGTGTTTGCAGATGTGATCCTGTTAGGATGACAGTATCCAGGATTATGGTGGCCCTAATTTAATGACTGGTGTCCTGATAAGAAGAGGAAAATTTAGACATAAACACACACAAAGGGAAGACAGTCGTGGAGATGGGGACAGAAATTGGAGTGATGAGGCTAAGGAAGACAAGGTTTGCTGGAGTGACCAGAAGCTAGAAGCAAGATGTGGGACAATGTCTTTCCTAGGACCTCAGAGCGGGCATGGCCCTGCCAACACCTTGATTTTGAACGTCTGGTCTCCAACACAGAAAGAATACATTTCTGTTGTTCTAAGCCACCTGGTTTGTGGTAATTTATTACAACAGCCCCAGGAAACGAACACACACATTAGTATCTGATATTAGGGCTTATTAAACTTAACTTTGTTAATATAAAACTCTTTGTCGGTTACACATTAGCACATACATAAATAAAAAATCTGAAATAGCATCAAGCAACAGCAGCAGGTAATGCTGGCGGACGAAGATCATGCGGGTTTTCACTCTACATGCATTTGCACAATCTGACTATTTTATAAATTGCATGTGTTACTTTTACAATAAGATGCAATTTTTAAAGAAAAAATGTCATGAGTGGAATCCAAAACATTCAATTGTGTGAAATGAAAGGTCATGACATTGGGGCATGAATCAACCAGGATAAACACAAGCAGCTAGCCAGCCAAGACTTCCAGGGGTCCAGCTGCCCCTTTCCCAGCCCATCTTGGTCCCAGGTGGGCCTTGTTGCCATCATGGTGATTGTCTGTGCTGGTTAAAGATCCTGGGGGTTGATTCTGAGTCTTAGGGTGGCTAGGATCCCCGGGATAATGTCTCTATTCCTGGAATCTCCCAGTCAGTTGGCAGCTGTTTCATGTGGCCAGCTGGGGAGACCAGACCTGAGGAATTCAGCCAACACCTTGGATTGCTGGGGACCCAGCCTTCACCTTTCTCTTCCCCACACTGCATCGCCGAGCATCGTCCATCTGCTTGGCTCCCCAGTTCCACATCTGTCTCACTATAGTAGCATAGACGTAAGAACTTCAGCCTAACCTTTTGTGAATTTGAAATGCATAAAAGACAGGAACCAGTAGCCAATCTCAGTATGCATTTCTACAGGGTATACTAAGAAGTGTGTATACTTCTTATACATTGTGCCATGACTTGGATAAGGAGTAATAGAAAAGAATAATACATCACTACATCCTACACGATTCCAAGCACCAAATCCCACTAGTCTCATGTTTAGTATTTTTATTTCAGACTCACATTTATAAATTAATGATTATTAACTGGGTTATTAATTCCCCTGTATTACCATTTGCCATATATACTCATTCATGTTCCAAAATGTTTTGCTTTATTTATTTCAATTCTACATTCTATATACCTTACATTGGGCCTGAAAGACCACACTCTAAAGGTTCAGATACTTGTTCAACCAATGATAATTAGCCTTAAGTAACTGACCCTGTGACAGTGCTCCAGAGCAGCAGAATAAAGGGTATTCCTTTAATGTGCCACTTGAGGCCACCTAAAACATCGAGAATTCCAACTGATGCCAACTCACTGACTTCCTGACAGAGATGTCAGGGTTGCGAAGCTTTGTCTGGCCTCCTGCCACAGTCCTGCCACGGATCCTACTCCACACACCAGGCCCTCTGCCATCTTCCCACCCTAGCAATCGAAAGTTATTTTGATGGTTAATTTTACGTGCCCATTGGCTGGGCCCTGGAATGGCCCCATGGCTGGGAAAACACCGTTTCTCGGTGTACCTGGAGGGTGTTTCTGGAGGAGGTTAGCATTTGAATCAGCGGGCTGAGCAAAGTATCTGGCCTTCCCTAATGTGGGTGGGCATCACCCAGTCCGTAGAGGGCTGAAGAGGACAAGAAGTTGGAGGAATGAGGGTGCATGCTTTCTCTCTCTGCCTTGGACTGAGACTCACATCCCTGCTTCCCTGGTCCTTAGGCCCTGGGACTGGACTGGAGGACACCATTGGCTCTCCGGGTCTCTAGCTAACAATTGACCCATCATGGGACTTCTCACCCTCCATAATTGCATGAGCCAATTCCTTATCATTAATAAATACATTTATTATATAAATATCATTGGTTCTGTTTCTCTGGAGAATTCTGACAAATACACCAGTCCATAGCTCCGAGGCTGACTCCTCCCTGGGACTTTCAATCTCTCCTAGTCGCCTCAGCCTTTCTACATAGTCCTTGAAACCCTGGCTTCACTGTGAACTAGACCAATGTGATATCGGAGCAAACTCAGAATGACCAACTCATCTTAGCATGGCTGATCCAAGTGCCAGCTGAGGAGGGGAGAGCCAGTCCTGCTCAGGAACTCGCAGAAGCCCTCCATCCCCACGCTATTTTTTCTGACGGGAGTTCAAGGAAGGAGAGACTGAATTTACTATGTCATTGGCCCACTGCTGCCTGACTTCCTTTGGGCTCACCGGACGTGGTTTAGGCACCAGACATGTATGGATGCTGCCATTGCATGTCTGTGTTCAAGTTGACTTAACTAAGGGAATTTACCTCAAATAAGTGCTTAAATGAATTCTGTTAGTGGTATAAGACTGTTGCCTGCTGCCTATTGCTGTGCCTTGTGGCTGAGAAAGGACAGACACATGAACTATGCAGCTACTATGAAGTCATGTTTACATGACTGGGGTCAAGTGAACTCCTGTTGGATAAACAAAGATAAATAATTCAGATCCTCATTATAATGGAACATAGGCCCTGGAGCCTGGCGCACCTGCCTTTGTGTGATGTGGTGTGCACTGGCCGCTCACAGGCTGCGCGTGCCACCCAGCGCTGATGCTCACATACACAGAGGCAGGAACTGGCTATGTTTTCAAAGCCTGACAGGGTAACTGAATCTACACTCTAGTGCTTAGTTCTGTGGATTTTAGTATTGGTGTAATAGAAATGTTGAGCTAGTTGAGATATTCTTTGTATTACTCTCTGAAAGGATCTTTAACATAATGTCTTTTGTAGACTGTTTTTATAGAATGCATTGAACAAAAAGAAATATGCCAGTTTTGGTAATATGGCATGTTTCATTAGCTCAGCTCGCAGTGATGTGACATTACAGTCTAAAAGGAGCACAATTAATAACAATGCGAGATTCTGCTCTCGTAGGTAGCTGGCGGGCCGTGCACCAGTCTCTGCGATTCAGCAGAGGCACGCAATGCCTTTGTCTGCAACCCTAACAGCGCCCTGTCTCTGCGTGTGGAAGAGTTATTTCGTTAGCATAGACTCTGTAATTTATGTTGATGTTTTCTATAATTCAGGCCACCATAATAACAAATGATTTTTCTCTCTTTTTTTATTCAGGTAAGAAAAATATTTTACAGTAACTCGTGAGTAGAAATAAACATTTCTTTGGAGTGGTGCAGCTTCCGTTTCTCTCTAAGGGGTGAATGATGACAAAGAAGATGTGCACCGTAACTGCTGGAACAAACCAAACAACACCCCCGCTGCTGCTGCAGGAACGTGTGCAGGGCCTGCGCACATGGCGATCCCAGGGAAGTTGCTCTTTGGCACCATTAGAATAATCAGCAGGATATGATTCCCCTCCGTGGTGACCTTTATGCTTTATGCTCAATGACAGTGATGATCTGGAACACAGCGATTCCCCAGAGTCTTAGTAGCCAAGGTTTTGTTCCTCTCTAAAGAGGTTTCATCTACTTCTCTCTGCATGCAGAAACTGCTCGTGGCTCCCTTCACTGGTCAGCTCTAACAGCCAGAGCAAAGTACACTGGTTTGAAACAGGAAAACTCTGGTGTTTAAAAGCAGAGGATCAAGAGTCCGCTTAAAATCCCATTTCTGTGTGTCCAGTCTGCTTCAAGCTTCAGGGTCATGGTCATATGTGGGCCAAGGGGAGGCTGCAGGTAGCAGTGAGGAGAGGGTGGGGAGAGCCCCAGCCAGTTATTCCTGCTGCCCCAAATGTATCCTGACGACTTTCCTTGGCAAACATCTACAGTCTGTGTGCAGGTTTCAGAAATGCCGCTGCAGAGCCTGAGCCTTGGGGGGATCAGTATGTGATTCCACTTCCACTCCAAAGTAATGCATTAAAATTCTGTAGTTAATAAATTCTTAATCCGAGAGGCTCCGGGTAACTTCTCCCTCACACAGCTTCTTGGTTAATGGAACACCAGCCTGGCCACCGCCTGCTCTTTTCTGCGCTGTTTTCCCAGGGCTGGCACACGCAGTTGGCTGGCCTACCAACACCCTCTTCCTGTGGTCACTGCTTAGTTCCTGCATAAATGCAGAAGCACACTCCTCTTCAGACAATTAAATCACACCAAACTGCTTGGGGACTGAGACCTGGGAGGGCTGGGCGAGTAGCCCCGCCCCTGCTAAGTATTATTGACAAATCCATCAAAGGCAGTGATGCATTGGTTTCCACCTTACCTAGAAGGACACTGGGGCAGCGGCGACATGCTGTCACCGTGGCAACTGCAGCTGAAGTGAGCAGCCTGTTAGGATAGGTGACCTCTGTTGGCAGTGCGCCTGGAGATATAGCACTTGCCTGGTGCCATGTCATGGAGACCCCAAGGAGCGCCCCAGTGCCCTCAGATTGATTCATTAGGCCCTAAACATATCGATTGCTCCAATTTGCAGGAATTTATTATATTGATATTGGACTGATTAACATTTTGTGCCAGACTGGCTCGATATGTGCTTGTAACAGCTTTTAATGATTCATTGGCTTTTATGATTCCATCTCAGGGCTGTCAGTGAGCTATGAACTGTGGGCAGGCGTGCTTCTTGGGTGTCCCTCAAGTGGCACAGGGCAGTGATTGAATACCTTGGAAATTAGTGTCCTTGCTGTCTCATTTTATGAAAGATAAATGCTATGACATTTAATGCAGACCCTAATTTAGAACAGAACTGAGGAGATCATTTTGCAATTTAATCATAAACAGGTAAATATCAAAACTTGTTTAGCATCTTGCAAGTTAAGCACACAGAACATAGGCGAAGTGTGGCAGGCAGCAGGGGACCACGGAAGGCAGAATAAAATAACACAGGCTGGGACAGCGCCTCAGTGTAATCATCCCGCAATTTATCAGGGCCAACATCCGAGCCCACTTTTCAGCCCAGAATACACTGCCCTCATTCAGGGGGTGGTGAGCCCAGGACGTGCCACTTGGCACCAGCTGAAAAGGTAGCATTTACCGAAGGCAGCCCTGCGACACTGCCTGGTGAGTCGAGAAAATACATTGACTGACTTGCCGCAAAAGTGAATAGAGGAAGGGGCGGGCTCTGGTGTGGCATGTGCCCTGACATGTACTAAGGGGAATATCACAGGCTACGTGGCCCCTAAAACAGCCATAGACGCTGTGGGAGAGGCTGGGAAGCCGGGACCTCGCTGTGCTCTCCAGCACAGGGGAGGGGTAGTGGCCGCAGCTCACCTCTCGCATTCCTATTTACAGCATATTTCCTTCCTTTCGTTTTAATTAAAAGCAGTGTCAACACCACGACAGGTTATTCATGTGGGCACATAGAAGGCCAGACACGCACGGTCTTTCTTCTTCCCCGGCCCCCTTTCCCATCGCGCTGAGCAGCGAGACACATTGACCTGGTGTGTAGTTGTCAGTTGCTAAGCGTAACCTCGCGTACACAGTAAAACATATTTGCTGGCCTGGCTGAGATATGCTCAGACCACTTGTGTTTAATCCAACCTTCCACTGTGCAGAACAGGGGCCACTGAGTTGGGCACTTAAAGACGTGGGAACTCCGTCCTGCAGCTCCGCTCATGCCTGACAAAGGCCTCAGCTGCTTTCTCTTCAGCTTGTGCACAGACGACCAGCGTCATTTGCACTTCTGTGCAGACCTGTGTCTTTGATCTTCACGATTCTTTTATCAATGGAAAGCAGAGCTAAATTGGGGTTCTTGATATGTGTGTATCTGCATGCACACCCAAGCGGGCGGTCTTGACTATATGAATTTCACTGCGTGGTCAGGAGTGCATTAGCCTCCCCACCTGCCCAAATTCTGAGGTGGCTTGGCTTTGGTGGCGGGTGGCTTTGTGTGGCATCTGGCATCGTGACCCTCCCTGTTCAGCACATCAAGTGTAGGAGGTGCACTGGGACCCGCCCCCCCCCGCACCCCCAAAGTGCTTTCCTTCTGTTTGGAAATCGAGGAAGCAGAAACATAATTGCTTTTGCTGGATCCCAATCCTGAATAGCAGAAGACCTTTCAGACTCTGCCCTGCCTGTGAGTGGCCCCACCTCCTCTCCCTCTGGCTCCTGTTCACCATTCTGCATTCTCTTCATTACCAAGAGCTCTTTCCATGCCAATGTTGTGTCTGCTGAAGGGATGCTTGGACTCGGGTAGGTAATCGGATCCAGTGCCACACAAACCCATAGAGATGAGGTCACACCACGCACAGATAAGTTCTACAAGAACTGTGTTTGATGCTTAAAAATCTGGTTCTTTCCCTTGTGCAGGAAATGCCATATCCCCCAGCACAGAGAGAGGAATGGGTCTCTTCCATTATTGGAAAGATGAAAAGGACAAAACTGGAGCCATCCTGGAGTTCTGCTCTGGGCTCGCACTGCTAAGCTGTAGCAGGAGTTGTGCATGCATATGCACAATGTGGGATACTGGGGGCTGATAAACAGGAGCAAACACACAGCTCCAGGCACACACACTCAGACACACACACCAACACTTCTGATCCATGAATCAATGTTCTGTGTCAGTTCTGGCCATTCTGCTCTATCAGGGAGGGCTTGTCTTTTGGATGTTTCAGTAGCATCATATACTCATGCTGCATTCCAAATTATAATTCAGATTTCTCAACCTGGCCCTCGCCATTGTTTTCACCTTCCCCATTTAGTTCTGCAAGGAGAATTTTCAGGAATGGATGAACCCCTGTTGCCTCTTTCCTTCCAATCACTAATCGAATAATTTTCTGTATCTATTTAATCTTCTAGTTCTGCTGTCAGATACCTGTCATACTATTAGCAGGAACTCCATGAAAAATTTAACAGGAAAAAATGTTAATTCCCCCAAGTGGACTACTAGAATACATTTTCTCCATATTCTGTGGTTATTAGCCTTAAAATGCTTTTAGTGAGCAGTTTAACTCAGGCAGGGAAAGTACACGAAGTATAGGAGGGGATCTTATTTCAAATCTAACACCTAAAGAAAAATATTCAAAAGTTCAAGTAAAAAAATAATCCAAGTTTCTTGTTTTATTTAAATATATATATATATATATATATATTGCCCAGCCATTGTGGCTCTGTGACTGGGCATTAGCCCATGAAACAACAGTTCAATTCCCAGTCAGGGCACATGCGTGGGTTGTGGGATCGATTCCCAGCGGGGTGCGTGCAGGAGGTAGCTGATTGATGTTTCTTTCTCATCAATGTTTCTAACTCTCTACCCCTCTCTCTTCCTTTCTCTCTAAAAATAATTAATAAAAACATTTTAAAATATGTATATATAAATATATAGAGAGATTAGACATTAGATTTCAAAAGAGAATATGTCCATTTTATTAGTAATATATACCAATGAACTTCTATGGCATGCTTTATGTCATAGTCATAAAATATGCAAGCAAACTGTAGTAGACTACCTACAAGGAATAGAAATTCTAGTACCAATATTTTACATTTTTGATATGAGGATTTTTATTACATATTGAAATTGTACTTAATACCACCCTGATATTGCTTTTAAAATTGATGGCATAACCCATTACAGGGTATGAAGACAGATTATATCATTTTATAATCGTATTTGCATGTCTTTAATCTGAACAACAATATCCCCAGTAAAAGGTACATACATAGATATATCTTCACTTAGTCTATTAGTCAGTCCAGACTGCTATAACCAAATATCATGGACTGGGAGGCTAAGAAACAACAGAAATTTCTTTTTCATGGCTCTGGAGAAAGAAATGTGACCAAGATGCCAACATGGTTAGGTTCTGGTGAGGCCCCTCCCGAGTTGCAGGGAGCCAACTCCTGTTGTGTCCTCGCATGGTGGGAGTTCTCTGCTTTCTTCCTACGAGGGCACTAATAACATTCAGGAAAGCCCCACCATCAAGACCCAATTCTTTTCCGAAGACTCCCTTCCAAACATCACATTGGACATTAGATTTCAATATAGAATTTGGCAGATGGAGGCCAGAGAACATACATACAGGAAAACATTTTCTTTTTCAGCTATTTCATGGCTGCATGAGTTGGAGTTTTAAACGTAGCCAAATTAAATTTACCTCCTATCTGTCTCCCTAAGGCCAGAGGGAAGTCGTTACTGGCTTCCATGATTTGATCTTTGAAGGAATACTGGAATGTCAGTACACGTTGTTTCCAAATAGCTTGACTGTGGTTGAAATGCAAACAAAACTTCTGGTTTGAGGTGATGCCTCACTTTTTATGTATAGGTTTGCCAGTGTGCAGACAAAAAGACCAACTTCTAAGTCATCACTACCTGAACCTCTGTTCCTTTTTAGCACCAATAGTTTTTTTGTCTGAGGCCCAAGAGTACCTACCTTCTCTTTGCTGTTCACAGCCCAGCCTCCCAGCTGGGGGTCAGTTCTGGACTTTCTTTGGGGGATGGGGTTCACCACCAAGAGGGCTTGTGGGCTGACAGGTGGGGCTCTGGGATGGGTTTGGAGGCGGTGCTATGGTTTGCTAAGTTCCCCCATCTCCTCTTGCTCCAGGTGGAAGGTGGAAATGGGTGAATAAAGGGGGAGGTGGGATGCTCCTTTCCTCTCACTCTCCCAGGTGTGGCTGTACCCAAATAAATAATTCGGGAGACCCCGGTCCTCAGGTCTGTGTTCAGACTCTCCTCACAGCTTCCGTGGGAAAAGGACTTGGCATGGTAGAGGTGTTGGGTTTTCATCCTGACTCACCTAGAACCTAAGCTGGGCTCTCTGCTTTGCTGGCCTCCTTGACTTCAGACCTAGAAGAAGTGCTTTCCCTGTGAAACACAGGCAGCCTGATGCTCACTCCTGCTGTGGTAGCTCCCCTCTTACACCTCCACTTCAGTATTAGCTCAAGTTTCTGATCCAGGTGTGTTAAGATCGTAATGGCAACTTGTAAGGAGAAAGGAGGAAATGGGGACTTGGGTCAAAAGTCCATGAGTCAACAGGCAGGGTCCCAGACACCTGAGCTCTCATCTCCACTTGGGCTTGCACATGTGAACCAGGCTGGGCCATGGGTTCCAGGAACAAAGGCAACAACTACAGATGGTATGAGACCATCCTAATTTCCCCCATCTCCATCGTAGTTGCAACAGGCCTCCTCCCAAGAGATTCTGGGTGCAGGTCAGTAGATAGGCTCCATCCAGTTTCAGGGAGAAAGAGAGGTGGGGGTGGAGAAGGGAGAACAGAGGAGTGACAGGTAACTGAGCAGAGGGCTGGGAGGAAATGGACATGGCTGAGTCTGACCTGTGCAGGGCCCTGATCCAAGGGTGGTATTTTTGAAGACAAAAACCTGCTGGCAAGGCACCCAGAAGCCCTAAGGCCTGAGGTGGAGGTGCTTGGTTACTGAGGGGCATGGGTTGGGGCAGCAGAGACATAAACCTGCAAGAAATCTGTGGAAAGAGAGATAAACTATCATAACTTTATCTCCCTTTCCACAAGATGAGAAAACTGCCCTGGATTATTTAGTGCTGTGGCCAACACCTTTCTACAAACACAGGGTAACGTTATGACCACTCCCAGGAAGGTCTGGTCAGAATAGCGTCTACAGGGAATAATATTTACTGTGGCAAATCATCTAAGAGAGGAAACAAGCTTTTGTTGGGTTTATTCTGAAGGTCAGAGAACATGCCACCCAACATATGCTGTGTTGTTATATTGATAATCTTGAGCTGTAGATGCTTGAAAAACAGCTAATATATGCAGAGGATTTCACTAAAGTCTCCTGATCTCCCTAAAATCAGACCCCCCTAAAGGAGCTTAAATGTCATAGATCCCTTTGATGGGAGAAGTGTCATCAGGCAGAGAAGACTGACTCCTGTTACGGACAAGACAGTAGAAGTTGACATCACACCCAAACTTTGTTACAAACTATTTCCCCCCAACCTATTCATCTTTCCTAAATATCATTTACTTTCCTCTAAGAGGCCTATAGCTCCCGTCCCCTTTCCCTAGGAAGAAGGTATTTAAATCTGCATTCTAAGACACCTTGGGGAGTCACTCATTTTTCCCTGGGATCTCCCATATATACACAAGGTACACATGTTAGTGAACTTATGTTTTTCTCTTGGTGATCTGTCTTTCATTACAAGGATCTCCACTAAGAACTCAGAAAGGTAAAGGAAAGCTATTTTTCCTCCTCCATAATTCTATCTCAGGAAATCTAGTCCCCAGCTGAACAATGAAATTGGCTCAAGTACCAAGCAGTCCCAGCTGATGGGAGGGAAGCCTCTAGGGAGAAATCAATGATATTGGCATCAAAGTGGGATGGAGGACACACCCATGGTTGCTGGTGGGAGTTTAAAGTGGTTCAACATTTTTGGAGGATGACTTGGCAAATTCGATGGAAATGTTCAAGGTACATCCAAGAGTCTTCTAGGAATGACAGCTGCTGAGATAAAGCACAAGCATTTAAGCCTTGTTCAAAACCCGGATGCTACTGCAGGCTCCCCTTCCACAATAGGAAAACCTGGGAACAACTTGCATTTTTAGGATAAGGTGGCATCTATACTAATAAAAGGGTAATATGCTAATTAGACTGAACATCTTCCAGACGACTTTCCAGATGTCCTTCTAGACATCCTTCCCAACAAAGCCATGTTGGCAGGGCCAAGGCAGAGGAGGTTAGAGGCAATCAGGCAGGCAGGGGAGAGCAGTTAGGGGGATCAGGCTGGCAGGCAGGTGAGTGGTTAGGAGCCAGAGGTCCCAGATTGGAGAGAGTATAGGCCAAGCTGAGGCACCCCCCCCTTCCTGTGCATAAATTTCGTGCACCAGGCCTCTAGTTAAAAAAATAATAAGAAGCCCAGTCTGCATAGCTCAGTGGTTGAGCATTGACCTGTGAACCAGGAGGTCACAGTTTGATTCCTGGGCAAGTCACATGCCCAGGTTTTGAGCTTGATACCTAGTATGGGGCATGTAGGAGACAGCCAATCAATAATTTTCTCTCGTCATTGATGTTTCTATCTCCCTCTCTTCCCTTCCTCTCCAGAATCAATAAAATATATATTTTAAAAAATAAGTAAAATATATTTCATAACAAAGTAAGGGGAAATAATGTAGCTGTTATGTAACTAACTGAACTTTGAGAGACACTGTGTTATGGCATGAAATCTTCATCAAAGCTGCTGGCCTCTCCAGGGTCTTTGATGCAGAATCATACAGGGCTCTTTATTCCAGCCGAAATGGAACCCATATGGACTGTGTATGGACTGTGTCACCCTGGGCAAAACCAAGACAGGAAGAAGCGGGAGTGTGGCAAGTGCAGGGGACAGGGACTGCATTCCCACTAGATGCAGGGCTGAGACTGCCGGATTAACTCAGGATCCCCGTCCCAACTAGATCTGGATCTCGGTTGCGTGAGGGCACAGGCGCACTGAGCCCCACGGCATGGAAAGCCCTTGTCTTGATGTCTCGCGTCCCACCGGGCTCCCAGCACAGCCCCTCTCACTTGATCAGCTTCATTCCTGGACACCGCCCTCAGGCCTCTGCTTTCACCCCTCTCCCTGCTGCCCAGACTGCTAATGCTAACTGTCCATATACCAAGCCCTCTGTGCCAAAAGCCAGGCTCCCCGGCACCTAGTTTTCAGAATATACTATGCTGTCCACCTGCAGGTCAGCGCTGGCCCCAGAGACTCTTCTGGAAGCTTCCTAGAGAGCTATTCATATTCCCAGAATTACTTGACCTTCAGACCCTTTTCCTAGGTCAGATGCTGCATTGCCTGGGATTCCCATTCCTGACACAACAAACCCTATTGGTTGGGGAAATGTGTAACTCCCAAATGTACACGCTTGCCCTCCAATGTGTTTTATCCAACGCGCCCAACCTTTAGCTCTGAGGGTATGAGAAGGCTGGGGCACAGGACGTGGCAGGGGTAGAATGGTAGAACCTCTCCCGAGTTTGTCTTCCAGGGCTCTGCTGTTTTTCTTGGTGTTTGGGTATTTGGGAATAAATTCTTCAAGTTACATGTTAATTACTACATTTGCAGTGTCTGTAGCATCAAGCATTTTCAGGAAACGTTACAGTTATAATTTCCAGATTAATAAAACTGAAGACAAAGTTGACCCAGTGGACATAATTTACTGTACTTTTCAGAAAGCTCATAAAAGGCTGTTAAGAAAATAAACAACCATGAGATGGAAAGAAAACATCTGTAAATTACAGGATGCGGAAGCATTGAACCCTGAACAGAGATTCACACAGACCTGGTTGCATTGGGTTGTTTACCTAAAATATATGGGCAATTGGTGGTGAAGAAATAAAACAGTAATAGCCCTTGAGTTGCCATCTGATTGGCCTCGAGATTGCCCGACCCTGTGGAGAAACAAACTGAGTGGACTTGAGGTTGCTGAGAGCGGAGATGGGCTTTATGAGTGAGGGGGCTGCCTGAGGGATGGGCTGGGAGGGAACGCACTGCTCGCGAAGGGCTGCAGGTGGGAGGCAGGTCCAATCTAGTAGGAGTTTTCTGGTCAAGCTCTAGATAAACCCCTCAGGAAACAGCACTTGGAGGAGGAAAGATGAGCACACATAGAGAAAAACAGAAAAATCCTGGCCCACTAACAAGCCACGCAGCCCTGGGGAGGCCTGGGAGCCCTGTGCTGCTGGCCTTCACACACAAGAGGCCAGCCTCTAGGCCAGCCCCGGGCCAGGCCAGCTGCCCTCAGCTGCCTGCCACCAAGGGCTCAGGGGTGATATTTTAGACAGTCTGCTTTTTACAGACATGGCAGAAGCTCTCCTGCAAAGCCTTTTGCTGAATAGCTGTGTGTGACTTCTGCCCAGCCGCCAGCCAGCTCCTCCAGGGCCTGGTCAGGAGGCCACCGAGTGCCTGAGCTCGACTAGCACCTTCTCTTTGCCCGTGGTGCCTGCAGACGCAGCAGGTGGCCAGTGCCGTGCAGAGACCTGGCACCATGAACTGTGTGACCAGAAACTCCCCAGAACGTACCATCATGTTTTCTTTTGCCTGAGAGTTTGAATTCTTGGCCCATGTATCTCTCAGGGACTATGGGAAAAGAAGAACTAATACTTTCATGGAAGGACCTGAAAATGGTTTTAAAAATTAAACCATTAGGTTAACAATCTACTGTGACAGTGTGGCAAATGCAGGGAAGGGTGATTCTCTTAGAAGTACTGATTTAATAATAAAGCTGAACATTAATCGAGTGCTTGCTGTATGCTGGGCAGGCACTGCTATACCTGGTCCCACTTACCCCTCACAGAGACTTTCACGGAATGCCCTGTGCACACAGGGATGATGAGGCATAGAAAGGTAGAGGAAGGCCCAAGGCCACGGCATTCATTGGCAGAACCAGAATCTCAACTCAGTCAGTTAGATCCTGGACCCAACAAGTGACCCACCTTTACAACAAACATTTAGTATAACCAGTATGCTAGTCCTCACACCTGTAGACTTCTACATGCAGTGACATGAAACTGTGCCATGGGAGCAGCCTTACTTCGTGTTACGGAGGCACCTGTGTGGTGAAGTCCTTTCCGGGCACTACACTTCTCAATCCTTGTTCCACGTAGTGACATCGATGAAGTTATCACCATCACTGAAAACTATGCAGATGGCTTCTATGGTTATTCTGGTCCAGACGTTTCTTTTCCTTCAGTAGCCCACCCACTGCCCTCTGCAGATTACCCAGAGATCTCAAGTTCTCTGCATAGCCAAAGCCCAGAGGCTCAGTTCTGACCTGATCCTGTTTTCTCTACAGTCCAAAGAGCTGATTGGAACAACCCACTTGTTAGGGTGTTAGGTAAAATTAGGCTTTTTCAAGGTAAAATCCAGCCCCACACTGTGCAAGGCCAAGCCACCCTCCTATAATGATGGACATGTCATAGGGGGTCTTAATCTTTTTAGGAGTGTTTCCAACTCCTCTGTGCCAACCTGTGTTTATTTCACTTTCGTAAGTGAAGCACATTGCCGAGTGCCTCAGGGGGCCTGGAAATTCTGCTTTATGCCAGTGCATGTGCAGTAGTACAATGTATATATCGTCCATTGTCTGTAAGGCTTAATTCTTTGGCATAACCCTTTCCTTACACATTGGAGGTTTTCTGTGAGGAAACGTACCATTTTAATTTGTAGTTATTGTTGTTAATCCTCACCTGAGGATATTTTTCCTTTTTTTTTTTTTTTTAGAGAGAGAGTGGAATACACAGGGGTGAGGTGAGGAACACACAGAGAGAAACATCAATGTGACAGAGACACATCGATTGGTTGCCTCCTGCATGCACTCAAATTGGGGCCAGGATGGAGCCTGCAACCCAGGTATATGCTCTTGACCAGAATTAAACCCATGGTCCTTCAGTCCATGGGCTAACGTTCTATCCACTAAGGCAAGCCAGCTAGGGCCAATTTTAATTTAATGAAATAACATTTTGCTGGAAATAGTCATCTCTCTACCTCAGGAAGGCTGTAATCTTCAGTGAGTTATGCATAGTGTGCTCTAGGCTGTATCTAAATGATGTATTTCTTGCCTGAAACTGATTTGGCTCAGTGGATAGAGCGTCGGCCTGCAGATTGAGGGGTCCTGGGTTCGATTCTGGTCGGGGAATTGTGCCTTGGTTGCAGGCACATCTCCAGTGGCGGGGAGGGTAAAGGAGGCAGCTGATCAATGTTTTTCTCTCACTGATGTTTCTGACTTTCTATTGCTTTCCCATCCTCTCTGTAAAAAATTAATTATATATATATATTTAAAATGATGCATTTCTCCAACCAAAGACTGACAAATTCAGATGGTTTGCACCATATTTTTATATATTTGGAAGCAGCTGGTTGATTGACTGAATTTTTAATTTTTCTAAGAATGTTTGATGTTGGGGAGATTGGGCCTTTGAAGTCCTCTGAGGAAAGAAAAGATTTATACAAAAGTTCCTTTTTCTATAAATATTTTATATTTCACTTAATGACTATGAGCAACAAATTACACCATTTATGAGACAATCCTTTTTGTTTTTCAGAGTCAGGGTTGTCCATCCCCACTTTGGGAACCTGTCCCTAAACCCTCTCCAGAATTCAGGGGTCATCGACCCTCTGTTACATTTTAGAATTGGTTTGTTGCTACCATATTTTGAATAAAAAAAGCCTGAATATTTGTCAAGATGCTAAAATCACCTGACCTGCAAAAAACAGACCATTACTGATCTTTACACCTTGCACATGACAGGCACTCATTATAGACTTTAGTATATATTCCATCAATATTACATATTCATTAATTTTTAATATACTAAACTATCAACCTATAATTAGTGATAGATAGTAATATATATTTATAGAAATTAGTATCTAATTAATAATATAAAATATGTTACATTGAATTGAATGTCATCCCTCAGGGCAAACACATATGGAAAAGGAAAATGTCTCAAAGAGCCACTAGACCCTGCATAAGAAGGAGCTGGTATTTACTGAATATGGAGCAGATTATAAGTATGTGAATGCTTCATAAATGATTTCATTTAATCTTCGCAAAGTCCTGGGAGTAGAGCCTACTTTTCCCAGCTCTCTGAGAGGGACTCAGTGTTCAGAGAGGCGAAGGCTCTCCCTCAAGCTGCATAGCCAGTCGTTGAGGTATCCTGAAAGCTAACGTAGGAGTCTAGTTCCAATGGCCAGCCAGGCCTTGACCCCTTCGTGTTCTCTCAATCCAGCTCTCTCCTAGGTCTCCAGTCATAATTTTGCTCTGCTCCTTAAGTTCTACCATTTGATCTAATCGCTGGATCAAAAAGCAGCTTTTGGTCTTGGCCTCCGGGAGGTCATGATAAACAGACCCACATGGCCTATAGTTGGAACAGGTGGGGCAGGAATCTTCCCGGCTGTCACCCTCCAGGTGTGGAGGAACTTATCAGGTGGCTTGGCTGTCCCCTCACATATTTGCCAGGGCCCAGAAGGTTAGAAATGATGGGGTCATAACTTCTCAGAGTAATTGAAAGCACACTGAATCAGGAGGGCTCAGGAGACCAAATTGAGTCAGAGAATAAGCATCCAAGTGTTTGACACCACATACTTCAGCACTTAGAAACATCCATGAGGATGTTCGTGTCATTCCCTTCTTACATCAGACCTAGGCTGTTTCTGATATCGTACCATGGTCATGAGAGGAAGAAGGAAGGAAGGAAGGAAGGAGAATGCTGGGATTGGAGTCAGTCACAAGTTAGCATGTGTGGAGGCCCCTGGCAACACTCTGGTGCTCTCCACAGGTCAGGAGGAAAGGGATAGGGCCAGCCATCACCCCTCTCACCTACGCGGGCCAGCACAGTCCAGTGTCACCTCCCTCTACAGAGCCCCTTTGATAAAATTCACAAGAAAAGATGAGTTAATAATATGTTTGCTCTATGTTAGCCATATCTGTTAATTAAACATGTCAAACTTCTTTACTCAGCAGTTATTTTAAGTTGTAAACAAATTCAATTTAACAAGCATGGATCTGGCACTTGCTATGTGTCTTCCTGAGAGGCAGCAATACCAAAGTGAGGACCAGTTAGTTACCTGCTAGGAAATTACCTATGATGATGCCCCTTCAGGCTTAGAATTCAGATCATCTTGGGACGTGGCTCTGAACGAAGGAGGGGACTCCACATGTGACAAAAGGTCCAAGCTTCAAAGACGTGGGTTCCAACAATTCACTATGGTACCTTGGCCAACTGCTTAATTCCTCCGACCTCATTAATTTTTGCACATACAGTTGAGAATTCAGTGGGATCATGAGTAGAAAACACTTAGTCTCTCGCTCCTAGAAGATGCAGTTGGTACCTAACAGCAGAAGAGGTGGGGCTCTGTTCCTTGAGTTCCACAACATCAAACTGAGCGAGACCCCGGCACAGGTATCAGAAGTTAGGCTCCTTCCTTTTAAAAAAAGCATTGTCAAGATTTGATTGAAGGTTAAGGACTAGAACAATTTAGAACAAACGTAAGCCTTGGCAGTATTAATGCACAGAGACCACCTCCCCATTTTCAGTGGCATAATTTGGAAAGAGCTGACTCCAAGTGTTTGGATCAGTGAGAGGGAGGGTGGTGGTGAAGGAGAAAGGAGGGGGGTCTCTTAGTCAAGATCTGCAGGTGTTAAAATATAAACTCCAACTTGGCTACTATGACCTCCTGAGAGTGGATGGGTGGAGTGGCAAAGCCAAGTTGGAAACCAAGGACGCCATCTGATGCATCTCACAGCTATTTCCCTCAGACTTCCTTTTTTTTCTCAGGGGGTGGGATTTACATAAGCATTTTCTTGAGTCCAAGTAACAACACCCTGCTTTGAAAGACATTTCACTTTTTCTGCCCATAATCTAGGCCAGTGCCTTTCCAGATTCCTTGATCAACAACAAAACACGTGCTCGCTGCACTCTAAAAGCCATTCAGTCTCAGGGAGCACAGGCGAGGGGATGGCAAAGCCTGGCCACCCTGGCACCTCAGCGCCCTTTGTCCCAGGCCCTTTCATGCCCTTTCCCCTCCCCCCAAACTGCGGGGCCTAGTAAAAACCCATGTTGGCTTCTTGATTTCTTGCACAGCAGAAAGGAGTCCATCAGACCTTCCTAATAAACCTTCGCCCTGTGAAAAGTATTTAATGTGTGCCCGAAGAGCCGGTAAAAATATGCCCATTCACACACGGAGGGAAGCTGCTCTCACAAAGATGAGGGGGCGCTGCTCAGGTGAAAGGCGCCTTTTTCAGGTGCAGCGGAGGTTCTGAAGCTTTTATATCTCAGATGGATGCACTCAGCTGGAGAATGAATGATAGCACTTCCATGCTGTCGGCACCCACTCTCCACTCATGAAGAGCGAGCTCTGTACAGCATTTGCAGTCCTACAAAAGACAGATGTTAAATGATTTAAATGCCTAACAAATAATTGTCATTCAGAATAAAAGGTTGTGCTTGTTAAGTGCGCTCCTTTTTAACTGTTTTGTGTTTCCATTACAGCCTGAGAACTCAGAGCTGTGCATGCAGGGGCAGGTCTGGGGGCGGTGGCCCGGCGCTCCTGCCCTCGTACCAGGGCGCGCACCGGGGGAGCGCAGGGCTTGGAAAGGCCCGAGGGGTCGCCCCTGTCCCCGATCCCACATGCGCTGGGCCCTGCCTGTGCTGGCAGGGTCTGGGGCTCCGTGGGGGCCACAGGTCATGGGAGATTGTCTAAATCTGAGCATTTGAAGTTTCGTTGCCCAAATACAGTGGAAGCGTTCCCACCTGGTCGTCTTGTCTCCGACACGGACAAACTTCACAGGGAAAATGGCCCCCACGCAAGGCCAGCCTGCGCTCCCAGGGCTCTTCCCTGCGCCAGACCCAGGTGCCCATGGAGCTGCCGCCCACCCAGAGAGGGAGGAGAGCAGCCAGCCTCTCCCTCCTGTGCCCGTGGCACCGAGTTCCCAGCTCGGAATATTCTATCACTGGGTCAGGGACAGGCATTCGTAGGCGATGAAGAGTTTAACCTAAATCCTTCCTGCTTAACGCCTCTGCCTGAATTAAGGACGGATAGTCATGCTTCCTTGTATGAGAGCAGAGACCCACATTTTGTGTTCCGACTACCTCAGTGCGCAGGCTCCCAGGACTCTGCTGATGGCTCTGGGCTCACAGAGAGAAGCTTGGAGCAGTGGACACAGAATCGTTGGGGGGGGGGGGGGGTAAGGAGCAGCAGGGTCCCTGGGCAGGGTGGTGGTGGGGGAGTATGATGAACGCTGTCACCTTGCAGAATCAGAACCCGTCGTCTGGGCTTGCCACTCAAGCTCTGGGCATCTCTGCGAGGTTCCTAGGTACCGGAGCCTTGAACTCCACCCGTCCCCAGGCAGCCACTCTCCAGGTTGCTTTTCCACCGCTGCTCACCCCAGAATGTTTGCTTCCCGTGGGCTCTTTTGCTATCACACTCCAAGGAACATGTTTGGATTTTTGCCACTGCTCCAAACTGATGTCAAGTTTACTGTGCCCCACCTTTTAACTGTGTGCTGTTTGCCTGGCACCTCCCCAGTCCTCTCTCCTGGCCATGCCAGAGTTGCCCTGCAAGTCTCCCCAGGAAGCACCTGATTGGAACTGATGTGGGGATAGCGTTCCCCTGGGACCTGTTGAGGTACAGAATGGCGTTTAGATGCTATTATATCTGGTACTTGATGTCCTTGCTTATACTACCTGTCATTTTCACCTGTTGTTTTGAAATATATGGGATCTTAAAGTTGGGACAAATACCATTTTTATTTTAATATTCACTCTATGGAGAGACTGGGTGAGGCTAAAGAAAAAGAGTAAATAAAAACACCCAGGTCTCTTTCCAACCGGAAAGATTGCGCTTACTAAGTCAGGCCAAATCTGAAATCTATAAACTCAGATAAGACTGAAAAACATACAAACAAACAAACAAAACAAAGCTTTCCCTTTGAAACATCGTATATTTCTTAGAAATCTAATTTCTGATGGCAGATGTTTATCTGCTCTGACACCTCTCTCAGCGAGCCAGGAACACCACCAACTAGTCAATAAGCAAGAGATCAGCTTGCTTATTATTTTCCTCAAATGTGTGAATTTTAGTTCTTCTCCCACTTTCAAAGGGGGAAAGAAAGAAGAGCAACCCTGAGATGCAGCAGAGTGCAGGGAGCACCAATAAGAGAGGGGCAAATGTCACAAGTGTGAGACACCTTATGGCTCACCCATGCACACTAATTATAAAATATTATATTTTGTACAGATTGCACTCAGATATATGTATGTATCATCCACCAGTGAAACACACACACACACACACACACACACACACACACACACACGTTAGGGGCCCAGGGCATGAAATTCATGCATGGGGGGGGAAGGGTCCCCTCAGCCCAGCCTGCACTCTCTCCAATCCGGGAACCCTTGGGGAATGTCCAACTGCCAATCTAGACCAATAGTCAACATCCCTCTCACAATCCTGGACCACTGCCTCCTAATTGCTCACATGCTTGCCTGCCTGATTGCCCCTAACTGCTGCCCCTATCGGCTTGATTGCCCCTCATTGTTTCTGTGTGCCAGCCTGATTGCCCCTAACTGCCCCCCTTGCTCGTCTGGTCACTCCTAACTGCCCCCCCCCCACTGGCCTAGTTACCCCTCACTGCCCCCCTGCCAGCTTAATTGCCCCCAACTGCCCCCCCACCAGCCTGGTTGCCTCTTACTGCCCCCCCTGCTCCCTGGTCATCCCTAATTGTACCCCTCTGCTGGCCTAGTCGCCCCTCACTGCTCCCCCAGCCAGCCTAATCACCCCCAACTGCCCTCCCACCGCCGGCCTGGTTGCCTTTTACTGCTCCCTGCCCCCCGTTGGCCTAATCGCCCCCAACTGCCCCCCTGCTGGCCTGGTCAACCCCATCTGCACCCCCCTGCTGGCCTGGTCATCCCCATTTGCCCCCCTGCCGGCCTGGTCACACCACACAGCCTGCTGCTCAGTTGTTTGGTCATCCCTTGGGCAGCCTGGGTGGCTGGGCAGCCTCCATCCAAGGCTTGCCTGTGCCTCGGGCCAGCCCTGGGCAGTTGTGGGGCTGAGGGGACTGGGGGACTCTGGAGACATTCGTGCAGAGTGGCCTAACCTGTCTGGGGGCGGGTCTGGCCTTGCCACATGCCTGCCACCCCAGTGGGGCTGAGGGGACTGGGTGCCACCATCTTGTGGCTGAGGGCTCTGCCATCTTTGAGGGCATGGTAGTCAATTAGCATATTCCCTCTTTATTAGATAGATAGCTAGATAGATAGACAAAGATAGAGACAGAGAAGGTACATTGAACTTTTGTATAACAATTGTATATAAAAAAGATCAGAGACAAATAAAAGAAAATTTTATGGAAATAAACTAGATGTAAAATAAAAAGGTTATATGTGAAATAAACTAGTTGTTTTTTTATCTTTTTTTTTCAATGACCTCTGAACTTTTTATTGACCTCCTGCCACTTCCCAAGGGGGCACCCCACTTCTGCTGCCTTTAACGCCTTAGATCTTTGGTGTCATTGACCTCAGACACTACTCGGCCGTCCACAATTTTGCGAGTGGTGTTCTTTTGGATGGATTGCATGGAGAGGCTGCTGTCCAGGGCATCGCTAAGGCTGAAGTCCTCCCTTTCTTCCAGCAGGCGGCGATAGGTAGCAATCTCAGACTCCGCTTGACCTTGATATTCAGCAGGGTCTCATACTCCTGGGTCTGGCGCTGTCCCTCAGCCCGGGCCTGGGCCAGTTCTGACTCCAGGTGCAGTAGGATCCCATTGAGCTGCTCCATCTGCATGGCATAGCGCGTCTCCACCTCCTGCAGACTTCTCCAGGCTGGCCTTCAGATTTTTCATGGACTCCAGGTCTATCTCTAAGGACTGGACCATACATCTCAGCTCTGTGAGTGCCGTCTCAGCATCTCGTGCCTCAGCAGACTGCGAGGTGACTACTGTGGTGCTCTCCTCAATCTGTTGGGACCAGTACTTGTCTAGCGCCTCTCTGTTCTTCCAAGCCAGCTCATCATACTGGTCCCAGATGTCCGCCATGATCTTGCTGAGGTCTTGAGATTTGGGGGCATCCAACTCCACAGTCAACCCAGAGTTGGCAATCTGGTTTTGTAGACCATTTACTTCCTCCTCGTGGTTCTTCTTCATGAAGATCAGCTCCTCCTTGAGAGCCTCGATCTCTGTCTCCAGCTGCAGCCGAGTGATATTGGTGTCATCAATGACCTTTCGGAGCCTATTGATGTCACTCTCCACAGACTGGCGCATGGCTAGCTCTGTCTCATACTTGACTCTGAAGTCATCAGCAGCGAGTCGGGCATTGTCAATCTGTTGAACGATCCGGGCATTGTCCACAGAAGTTGCAAAGATCTGAGCCCTCAGGTCCTCGATGGTCTTGAAATAAGGCCCCCAGTCTCTGACCTGGGGTCCCTTCTTCTCCAGGTGTTCCCGGATTTTGATCTCCAGTCTCCGATTATCAGCCTCCAGGCTTCTCACCCTCTCCAGGTAGGAGGCCAGGCGGTCATTCAGGCATTGCATCGTCTCCTTCTCGCTCTGGATACCTGCTATGCCCGCCAGACCCCCTGCCATCCCCGCGGCCAGGCCCCCGGACCCCCAGCCACTCCGCACACTGGTGGAGTGGGACACGGAGATCCGGGAGCCTGAGCCCCCCGCACCTGCATAGACGCTGGCCGCGCTGCTGGTCGGCCGGACCCGGTAGCTGGGCGCTTGCACGGAGCCCAGGGTTCGATAGTTTGAGGAGAAGCTGGAGCGGGTGCTGAAGCTCATGTTGTCCGGGGAGAAAGGCGAGAAGCCGAGAGTCACGGTCAAGCGGCAGTCTGTTTTTTTATCTTTTAAGAGTCTAAGGCCTATAAGAGAGACTATTTGTACCCTATTAATGTAATCAGTTGTTTTGATGTACTCTTTTTGCCTTATTGACTTTTTAGTACATTTAAATGATAAACTGAGTCAAATTGCACAACTTCTGCTCATGATAAAGGGCAACCTGGTATTGGTTTCTCCGTAGGAACAGCACCCAGCCCATTCCTGCCCAGAGCAGAGAAACCCTGCCCCATGCCCTGGGCCCAGAGAAGCAGTGGGTCCCATGTCTACGGCCTCTGCCCTGGAGCACAGTGACAGCCATGGTTTGCAGAGGCCTCCCCAAACACCCCACGATCTCTGGGAGGAAAGAGGAGAGCAGAGCGGAGCAGTTTCTGTCTCTGGCTCCAGCACCATCCTCAGCACAAAGAGGCCAGCAGATCAGGATGGGTTCGATGGCACCGCCTGAAGAAATGAGAGTGGTCTTGCGTGAACACTTTCAGGGAACAAATCAGAGGCACCAGCCACAACTACAAATGTGGCACTGTATCTCGTGGGGAGTGTGGCCAGCCACAAAGCATTCCTAGGAGCAAGCAGGCAATGCAAAGGTGTTGGGGACCCCTCGGCTAGGACCCCTGGAACAGCAGGTCTGTTATGGGCGTTCATGGTCTCCCTCCAGTCAGTACTACTGCGTTCATCGTTTGCAGATTATACTCTGTCCAAGCACAGAACCTGGGAGCAGAGCCGACCGAGGCCTCTCCTCCCAGCAGCGGGAGAGTACACTGTGTGCAGAAGGCAGGGTGCGGGAGGGTCTGATGGGATGTGCACTGAACAGGTGGCCCCAAATCTGTCTGTGTGGGGTGGAGTATGAATCTGAAAATATGTTCTGAAACTGAAACGTGAACCACATAAAGGAGCGGACACGCTCTAAAGTAGGTTTTGAGAAAGTTCCCACACAAACCTCCTTGTCAGGAGCACTTGCGTGCGCGAGCTGAGAAGACGGGCGGGGGGCGTGCTGGCCCACACCATCCTCTCCACTCTCAAATGCACCGCACCGCAGTCTTGTCTGCGGTTTTGATTCTATGGCAATGTTGTATGCTTTTGTAAAATCACCCATGCTGGCTTTAACATAAATGTATCATTTGAAATTACCAGTTAAACTCCTAACTTGTCCCCCAGAGATCCATGTGGTATGGATTGCTGCTTTAGGAAGACATACTGACTTGTTTCTGTGACCCAGCCCCGGCCCCTGCACACTCCGAAAGTCTGGTTTAACCAAAGTGGCAGCGGGCAGGCCTTCTGCGGAGACACCAGCGCAGGCCTCCGTGGAGCAGGCTCTGCAGCCAGGGCCCCTGAAGATGCGCCCCCACCTCCGCTCCTGACTTCATGATCAATCGCTCTCCAAAGGACTGAGCAGTTAAAAAAATAAGACTTGAAGAAAAAGGGAAAACAAACAGAAGTCAAGTACAAGAAACACAAACTGGCACCTTGCTTGCCTCTTTCACTTGCTCTCACCTGAGGCATGAGGCACAGAGCTTTAGCTCAGGACTGGTCAGGCTGCTGCAACTGGACCCACACAAGCTTTTGTCCCTCTCTAGGCTCTGGCCTCCTGGACACCCAAGGAAGAAGAACTGTGGTCAAGGCCCCAGTGTGACTCAAGACGCACATGGTGTCACGCACACACACACACACACACACACACACACACACACACACACGGGACAAAGGGCAGTGAATCTTGAGATCAAACAGCTTGTTTATCTTTGCAGAATGGAGAGTTTCTTTCATTTCAGGGTTCTGACATCCATTCCTTTCTATGGAGAGGCCAGCAGGTCAGAATGAATTTGGTGTCGCCTCCTGAAGGTACAAGAGTGGACTTAAGCCCTAGCCAGTATGGCTCAGTGGATAGAGCGATGGTCTGTGTCCTGAAGGACCGTGGTTCGATTCTGGTCAAGGGTACATGCCCGGGTTGTGGGCTCAATCCTCAATGGAAGATGTGCAGGAGGCAGCTGATCGATGACTCTCCCTCATCATTGATGTTTCCAGCTCTCCCTCTCCCTTCCTCTCTGAAATCAGTATATATATAGAGAGGGGACTTACATGAACACTTACAGGGATGAAATCGGGCAGCAGCAGGAAGTACAAAACAGCATCAACACCTGGAACCCTCCTCAGCACTGGATCTGAGAGGTCTGCTCTGTCAGGACATGGCAAGGATGTGGTTACTGGCAAATTGAATAGTCTCAGATGAAATGCCAACTCCAATATGCAGGGACTCCTCAATCCTGTACTCTATCAAGTGTAAAATAATGTTGAGTCACACAGTGAGCACGACACTCCCACTTCACTCCCACTGTGGACCAGAAAGGGGGCAGCTTTACCTCAAAGGCACGATGCAGAGATTCGGAGAAAATGGTGGCAGAACAGAGGGATTCTATCTGAATCTGCCCACAGGGCAGAGGGAGGGAGCAGCTGAAAGTCACGCAGGGAGCATTTGTTGGCGACTAGGGGGACAGCTGTGCTCCAGGAGAAGACAGAGGACTGCTGGGCTGGCCTCCCCAGCCTGAGCGGCCCCAGTACTGCTGGGTTCTCTCCCTGAGCCAACTGCACGAGGAGGCGCGTGGAGGCAGACCACGACATCTTGAAGGGGAAGGGCCTGAAAATATACAGCTACGGTACCGGTACCGGCTGGACCGCTAAGGCTCCCGGAGCACCGGCGCCCAGTTGGCGCGGAGGCGCGCAGAGCCCAGGGAGCTCTATACTCCAGCACGGAAAGGTCAGATTTCCCTGGGGGTACTTTGGGCGGGAAACTGAGGGGGCTGGCAGTCTGGGAGATCTGCACCTTGGAACTCAAAACCTGGAGATCTGCACCTGAAATAAAATCTGTGGCTGTTGAAGCTGGTAAACGTGGGAGAGGGCCCTTGGAGCTGGTGGCAGAGTTAATCCCTGGAGCGCAATCAGTTTGGACCGGACAGAGGAGGGAAACCCGGAAGATTTTGGGAGGGTTCTGGCTGCTAAAACAGCAGTCACCATTAGAGAGGCAGTATTGTTTAGTTCAGGATAGAGAGGACCAATAGACCCAGAAGTCAATCTAGAAACACTGCCACCCAGGGGCCAAATCACACATTGACTCTTATGTGACAGGGAATTGATTATATTTTCTCTTCGACCTTGGGAATACAGTCTATTTTCATCTACACTTTAGTATCTTTTACTCTACCTCAACTTCACCTTTATACCACCACTCTCTGGCTAACCTTTCCCTATTTAGTGCCTTGTTTCCCTTACACTTTTCCCGCTTTAGATTTACCTAATTCTTTCCCCTTACCCCCTGTTAAAATTTCACCGCACTGATATATCTAATCTCCAACCACCTACTCCAAGTGCATATATACCTCTAGCTTCTCTGACTTCACTATCTCAAAGTGTTTTTATCCCTGTCCTGTTGTTGTTTACTTGACTGTTGATTATATTGATTTTTTAAGCAGGTTTATGAGATTGATTTGCTTATTCTGTTATTTTGGTTTGTCTTGTAGGGGGGGTTATTTTTATTTTTGGTGTTGTTTCTTGTTTTGTTGTCCTCATCTGCATTGTTTTTGAGATAGATTTTTGCTTCTGTGTTCCCTCACCTCTCTTGATATTAGTAGTTGTATGTAATTTGTATCAATCTCCAAGTACTTGTTGCAGGTTTTGGTTCGGATTAGGGGCTGTCCTATAGGAGTTTTCACCCCACATTTATAATTTACTCCTTTTATTTCTTTTTTTTCTTCTCCCCCTTTTCCCATTATCATTTTGGCATTCCTGTCTTTCTTTTTTGTGAGTGTATGTGTGTGTGGGGGTCTCTTTCTTTTTGTGTGAGTGTGGGTGTGTGAGTGTCTGTGTGGGTCTGGGGGAGGTTCTCTTTCTTTTTTCCCACCTATCACCGAATTTGCCTTTCTCTGGCAGTCACCTTTATTTGGAATTACAATTACTTTGACTACATTCTGGTTCAGTGCCTGGTGCGTTGCACCTGGTTGTGTTGTATTTTGTGCCTTTAAATCAACGCAGGAGAATGAGAACTACATAACCAGATACACAGAGAAGAGAGACCATGGGAAGACAAAGAAATAGCCCACATATGAAAGAAAAGCAAGGCTCGCCAGAAAAGGAGGTAAACGAAATGGAAGTTAACAACCTGTCAGAGAAAGAATTCAGAGAAATGGTCATAAGGTGGCTGAAAAGAATGGAAGACAAATTTGATAATACGAGTAAGAACCAAGAGGAAATGAGGAAGACCCAGGAAGAAATGATGAAGAGCCATGAAGAAATGAAGAGGAGCCAAGAAGAAATGAAAAGTGACATTGCTGAAGTAAAGAACTCAATAGAAAGTATTAAGAGTAGACTAGAAGAAGCAGAGGATCGCATCTGTGAGCTAGAAGACCAGGTAGGAAAAAATAACCAAGTAGAGCAGCTTCTAGAAAAAAAAATTAAAAAGCAGGAGGAGAGCCTAAGAGAACTTTGGGACAACATGAAACAAAACAGCATCCGTATAATTGGGCTTCCAGAAGGACAGGAAACTGAGCAAGGAATAGAAAACCTGTTGGAAGAAACAATGACAGAAAACTTTCCTGGTATAGGAAAGGTAAAACCCACACAAACCCAAGAAGCTCACAGAGTCCCAAGCAAAATAAACCCCAAAAGACCTACGCCAAGGCACATTATAATTAAATTGGCAAACACCAATGACAAAGTAAGAATCTTAAAAGCTTTCAGAGAGAGACAGAAAGTCACCTACAAAGGAACCCCCATCAGACTAACAAGTGATCTCTCAACAGAAACCTATCAGGCCAGAAGGCAGTGGAATGAAATTTACAAAGTCATGCAAAGGAAGGGTCTGAATCCTAGAATACTATACCCAGCAAGGCTCTCAATCAAAATTGAAGGTCAAATCAGGAGCTTCACAGATAAAAAAGGACTAAGGGAATTCGTCACCACCAAACCAGCAATGCAAGAAATGCTAAAGGATCTGCTGTAAAAAGAAATAGGAAGCGAAGAAGGAACACAGGGGTAAAGAACAAAAATGGCAACATATAAGCACCTATCAATAATAACTTTAAATGTAAACGATTTAAATGCTCCAATCAAAAGACATAGGGTAATAGACTGGATAAGAAAACACAACCCATGTATCTGCTGTCTACAAGAAACCCACCTCCGAAAAAAAGATGCACACAGACTGAGGATGAAAGGTTGGAAAAAAGTTATTCAGGCGAATGGAAATGAAAAAAAAGCTGGGGTAGCCATACTTATATCTGACAAATTAGATCTCAAAGTGAAGGACATAACAAGAGATAAAGAAGGCCACTTCATAATACTAAAGGGAGCAATCCAACAAGAAGAAATAACTCTGGTAAACATATACGCACCCAATACAGGAGCACCCAAATATATACAAAAACTCCTAGAGGACATCAAGGGAGAGATAGACAGCAATACAATCATAGTAGGAGACTTTAATACCCCACTATCACCATTGGACAGATCCTCTAAACACAAAATCAGTAAAGAAACATCAATTCTCAATGACTCACTGGACCAGATGGAATTAATTGACATCTTCAGATCATTTCACCCCAAAGCCACAGAATATACATTCTTTTCAAGTGCCCATGGGTCATTCTCAAAGATAGACCATGTGTTGGGTCATAGGCAAAGTATCTCCAAATTCAAGAAGATAGGAATCATATCAAGTATATTCTCAGATCACAGTGGCATAAAGCTGGAAATCAACTACAATAGAAACAATCCAAAGAAATCGAACACATGGAGACTAAACAGCATGCTATTAAACTATGACTGGGTTACTAGAGAGATTAAGGAAAAGATAGAAAACATCATGGAAACAAATGACAATGATAGCACAGCAATCCAAAATCTATGGGACACAGTGAAAGCAGTTCTGAGAGGGAAGTTCATAGCTCTACAATCCTACTGCAAAAAACTAGGAACAGCGGCAATAAATTATCTAACCCAACAAATCAAAGAGTTAGAAAGAAAGCAACAAGAAAAGCCCAGTGTAAGCAGAAGGAAGGAAATAGTAAAGATCAGAGCAGAAATAAATGACATAGAGACCAAAGAAACAATACAGAAGATCAACAAAACCAAGAGCTGGTTCTTTGAAAGGATAAACAAGATTGATGAACCTCTAGCCAGACTAACCAGAAGCAAAGAGAGAGGACCCTAATAAATAAAATCAGAAATGAAAGAGGTGAAATAACAACAGACCCCATTGAAATACAAAGGATTGTTAAAAAATACTATGAACAACTCTACTCCAAAACTGGACAACCTGGAGGAAATGGATATGTTTCTAGAAAAATATAACCTCCCAAAACTCAATCAAGAAGAATCTAAACAACTCAATAGACCAATAACTGTGGAAGAAATTGAAGCAGTCATCATAAAGCTTCCAGCAAACAAAAGCCCAGGGCCAGACGACTTCACAGGGGAGTTTTACCGAACATTCAAGGAAGAACTAAAACCTATACTCCTCAGACTATTCCAGAAAATTCAAGAGGATGGAACACTTCCAAACTCCTTCTATGAAGCTAGCATCACCCTAATACCAAAATCAGATAAAGACGACACAATGAAAGAGAATTACAGGCCAATATCCCTCATGAATATAGATGCCAAAATCCTCAATAAAATTCTATCAAATCGGATCCAGCAGTACATCAGAAAGATCATACACCATGACCAAGTAGGATTTATCCCAGGAATGCAAGGATGGTACAATATCTGCAAATCAATAAATGTGATACATCACATAAACAAACCGAGAGATAAAAATCACATAGTCATATCAATCGATGCAGAAAAAGCATTTGACAAAATCCAACATTCTTTCTTAATAAAAACTCTCAATAAGGTAGGAATAGAAGGATCATACCTCAACATAATAAAAGCCATATATGATAAACCCACAGCATACATCATACTCAATGGGCAAAAACTACAACCATTTCCCCTAAGAACAGGAACAAGACAGGGCTGCCCACTTTCACCACTCCTGTTCAACATAGTACTGGAAGTATTAGCCATTGCAATTAGACAAGAAGAAGAAATAAAAGGCATCCAAATTGGAAAAGAAGAAGTTAAGCTATCCTTATTTGCAGATGACATGATATTGTACATAAAAAACCCGAAAGACTCCATAAAAAAGTTAGTAGACTTAATAAATGAGTTCAGCAATGTAGCAGGCTACAAAATTAATGCCAAGAAATCTATGGCATTTCTATACACTAATAATGAACTTACAGAAAGAGAGACTAAAAAAGCAATCCCATTTACCATCACACCAAAAAAATTAAGATACCTAGGAATAAACTTAACTAAGGAGGTAAAAGATCTATTCGTGGAAAACTACAGGACACTGAAAAAAGAGATAGAGGAAGATGTAAACAGGTGGAAGAACATTCCATGTTCATGGATTGGGAGAATCAACATAATTAAAATGTCCATACTACCCAAAGCAATCTATAAATTTAATGCACTCCTCATTAAAATACCAATGGCATATTTCACAGACCTAGAGAGAACTCTCCAAAAATTCATCTGGAACAAAAAAAAGGCCCCGAATAGCCACAGCAATCCTGAGAAAGAAGCACAAAGTCGGTGGGATTTCCATACCAGATTTCAAGCTGTATTACAAGGCTACTGTTCTTAAAACAGCCTGGTACTGGCACAAGAACAGACATATAGATCAATGGAATAGAATAGAGAATCCGGATATCAACCCAATCCACTATGCTCAATTAATATTTGACAAAGGAGGCATGAACATAAAATGGAGTCAAGACAGTCTCTTCAATAAATGGTGTTGGGAAAATTGGACAGATACATACAAAAAAATGAAACTAGAGCACCAACTTACACCATACACAAAAATAAACTCAAAATGGATACAGGACTTAAACGTAAGACAGGAAACCATAAAAATATTAGAGGAATCTACAGGAAGAAAAATCTCAGACATTTGCCAAAAGAACTTCTTTGATGATACTGCTCCGAGGGCAATGGAAGCTAAAGAGAAAATAAACAAATGGGACTACATCAAAATCAAAAGCTTTTGCACAGCTAAAGAAACCATCAACAAAACAACAAGAAAACCCACTGTATGGGAGAACATATTTGCAAATGTTATTAGTGATAAAGGTTTAATCTCAAGCATCTACAGGCAACTCACCCAACTCAATAAAAGGAGGACAAATGATCCAATAAAAAAATGGGCAACAGACCTAAATAGAATCTTCACGAAAGAAGACAAAAGGAAGGCCCAGAGACATATGAAAACTTGCTCAAAGTCACTAGTTATCCAAGAGATGCAAATCAAAACGACTATGCGGTACCATCTCACACCTATCAGAATGGCTTACATCAACAAATCAACAAACGACAAGTGCTGGCGAGGATGCGGAGAAAAAGGAACTCTCGTGCACTGCTGGTGGGATTGTAGACTAGTACAGCCACTGTGGAGAACAGTATGGAGATTCCTCAAAAAACTAAAAATGGAGCTCCCATTCGACCCAGTGATCCCACTTCTAGGAATATACCCCAAGAAATTAGAAAGGCGAATTAGAAAGGATATATGTACCTCTGTGTTCATAGCAGCACAATTTACCATAGCTAAGATTTGGAAACAGCCGAAGTGCCCATGAGCAGATGAGTGGATTAAAAAACTATGGTACATTTACACAATGGAATACTAAGCCATGGAAAAAAAGAAGGAGCTCCTACCATTTGTAACAACATGGATGGATTTGGAGAGCATTATGCTAAGTGAAATTAGCCAGGCAGAGAAAGACAAATATCACATGATCTCACTCATTTGAGGAATACAATCAATGACATAGACTGATGAACAAGAATGGATCCAGAGACTGAGAAAAGTCATCAGAATGTCAAACCTCAGGGTAAGTGGCAGGTGGTGGGAGTAAGTGGAAAAGTCAATATACTTGAACTCTTGAACTGAGGTAAGTGATTTGTGTTTTTACATCCCTGACAAAGTTTATATAAAGTTATAAAAAAATGGCAGCTAGTCTGACATTGAATTGACATGGCCTAGAGCTTGTCATATCCTATGGAGACCAGTCCTTAGGCTAGGCCCTGCTTAACCTCCCATGACACCATAATACCCTTACATGATATTATTCTACAATGTCATTATAATATTTGATATTTGACAACAGCATATTATACAATTATCCCAAATAAACTTACAAACTAATTCTTTGAATGTTGGGCAGCAACTTAAAAAAGGATAGGAAAGAAATTAATCCCTTTCAGAAGGAATTAAGGCACTGGGAAGGCATCCAAGCATTCTATATTGGCCCTTCTTGCCCTTTTTGCCAAGAGGGACCTTCTTGTTACTATCCAAATACACACAGCTGATGCCTGAGTTTTCAGTTCCAGCTGTGGCTGAAGCCTCTGGGCAGCTGGCACCATGGATCTGTATCTCGACCAATGGTGTGAGCTGGGCCCTCTCTGGAGAAGAAACCTGGGTCCCCCGAGATATGTGATCAGTACCGGGACCCCGCCAGCAGGCGAGGGGACCCCAAGGCAGGTACTGGACGTGGAGGCCACAGGGGGGCATAGACTACAAAGGAGACAGAACTGAACCTCACATCACCCTCTTTGGCTCGGAGGATGGCTGGTTAGCCAGAGACGGGTAAGATTCCTCAGGGAAGGAACAACCTAAGACAGGCACAGTCGCAGAGGGGCCAACGGGAGAGAACTAAAAGGTCAACAGAGGTGGGGCACAGACCCTCATCCACAAACCTTGCAGGGGTTTGAATTCTCACCTCTCTTGAGGGCGGTCTCCTACCCCCACGGCTGCTTCGCCTCCCACACACAACTCATACGGGGACCCAGGTGGCAGACAGACTCGGCCAGCAATAGCTGCTCTATATCTAAATTCAGTCTATTACCAGGAATGCTCAGGACCTACTCAAAATTGCAAATATTTTTTTCCACTAGTATTCACAGGGTAAACTAAGATTTCTGCCTGAGTATTAAAATTGACAGGAAAATAGTAATCAAGTTTTCAGATTAATTTAAATTGGCCAAGTGAAATACGTGAATACTCAAGAAAATTATAGTGTACTGGACAAAAAGCTTTTCCTAAAACATTAACTAAAAAATCTATTAGTAGTTCATCTCACTGTAAAATTGCCTAACATCCAAAGAACTTAAAGCAGTCATATTTGTGTGCAAAAATTAAAATTTAAAATTACCAAGACTGCAATATAAAATTTCCAAAAGTCCCCATTAATCAAAAAAGGGAAGGGGACAGCGGGGTAATATCATGTAAGGGAAAAAAAATACCGAGTAAGTAAAATACATCTAGAAAATTCTTACTCCAGTAAAGTAAATTCCATTTGTAAAAACAATTGCAGGACACCCATGAAAAAACACACATGGTGTCAAAATAAGCCAAAGGAAAATCATTTAGGCAAAAATTAAAAAGAATCCCAAGTCTATTTTGCATAGAGGATCCCTCTGTTAACTTTTGGTCGAGAATGTGTTTGTGTGTTTACAGAGAACAACTCCAAGACCATGTGGGTTCCTGCGACTGTGAGGATCTGATGGATCTGTTCAAGTCACGAGGATGGTCCAGAGATGGGGGACACTGACCACACCTTGCCATGCTAGCAGTCGGCAGCTGTGCATGTCTGCAGGCAGCCCAGGACCAAACCAGAGAGGATGGATCTTGCATTGACACGATGTGTCCACCATCTGGATACCATTGCTGACTTATACACATAAAGAATTATTTGACACTGAAACTGGGACTCAGAACAGTTGGACATTGAAACTGAGACTAAAACATTTTTTGTTCTTATACATTTATTTCTAGTATGCAGAGGCAAGATACTTTTGAAGAAAAGAAACAGGGGAGAGTGATTGATATAGAGGCAGGATGGCCTTGAACAGGCTGTCAAGCTACAGGGGAAGGCTTGGGTGGATGGGAGGCAGATGCGGGGGGAGATCAACTGAAGGACTTGTATTTATGCATATGAACATAACCAATGAATGAAAGACACGGGGGCGGGGAGGGGGGGAAGCTGGGGATATGTGCTGGGGGGTGGGGGAGGCGGGGGGGAGGATAAGGGGGGGGGGGAAAGGAAAACATGTACTACTATTATACTGCAAAAAATCAATAAAAACAAAAAAAGGCACAATGCAGAGCCAGGCACTGAACACCCTGACAATCGGGGTCGGGTGCAGAGAGTGCATTCCCTGGCAGTCTATCCTGATATATGCAAGTGGACAGCATGTATATGATAATATACATGATATGTCTTAGGTTTTCCTCTTCATCACTGTGAAGAAATTGGCAACAAGGAAACAGAATTCACTTAGTTGGAAATAATTCATCCTCATTTCCAGAACAAACACCACAATTGAATTCAGCCTCTGAAATTTGAGTCAATTGCATGATTTTGTTTCCACTGTGGCCTTTGGAGCCTGGCTGGTGAAGGCTGGGTCTGCGAGCACAGCCAGTCTGTCCTTACCTACACTGACCTGCTGGAACCCCCGCGGCTCAGCCAGGCGCAGCTACTGATCAGCCAGGCTCTGGTTAATCTTTAGTGGAAAGAAGTTGCCAGATTTTTCAGCTGCCTGCACCCAGGTGCATGGAGGAGCCTTTCCTTTCATCCTTGTCCTGTCCCACAAGGGCAGGAAGGACAGTCTCCTGTGGGAAGGGTCACTGAATAACTTTGGTGACAGCAGCTAAGCTTGAGGCCGCAGAATCCCAGCCAGGAACACAGGCTCACATCCAGCCAGCTCTCCCTCTGCACCGAGCCAGGCTGGAACTGTTTAAATAAGGGTGCACCAGTGTCAGCACACTCTACCCGCAGTCAAGATCCTCGGTACAGACAATCAAAACACCGACATTAAGTGCAAGCCCGTCTGTGGTCTCTGGCTTCATGGAAGGACATTTTGCAGGGTAACTGCGTGTTAAGGATACACTTTGACTATCTTCCGTGGCAGGGTCAGTTGGAGGGAGAGCTAATCACTCAATAAACAGAGAAAAGAGAGATGCTTATACTTAATAAGCCATTGCAAATGGAAAAAGCAAGCTCCTACCCAACATGATTCTCTCTAGAAACAAATGGCTTGGATCCAAGCACTACAAAGCCCTCTCAGAATGCCAAGAGGCCTCCAGGCCCTAGGGCCCAGAAAGTAATCCTTCCGCATCTTCTTTCATATGGAAGTAGCTCCACCCAGGGAAGAGGAAATAATTGTGCGGCCGTGTGTGTGTGTGTGTGTGTGTGTGTGTGTGTGTGTGTGTGTGTGTGTGTGTGTCACAGTGGTGATATTTTTCTTTTGTCTTAACTTACAGAGCTCCTGATGTGCCGTCAGTCCTTCTCTCTGGGGAGCAGATGCAGCAATTAAAGGGAGGGCCAGCCAAAGGCTGGAGCCCAGATACTGGGAATCGCCTCCATAACCCCTCCCAAAGGGGTTCCCAGCCCCCTTCCTCCATGCCCAGGAATCTCAAGGAGCTAAACACCACAGAGCTTCAGTGGTTCAGCAAGTGGCAAAGTTGGCCTAGTGGCAGAAGGGAGGTCGAGGTCTCTGCCAAGGCTTGCTGCTCTAGTTTCTCCCATCTCTGCCCTGTGCCAGCCCTCCTGTCAGAGGAAAGAGCCAGTGTGGTTAAGTGGCCAAGGAAAAGCTCAGGCTCGGAGTCTCGGCCATGACCCTGTCACCACAGTCCTTTCCATTTATGATCTTGTATCCACTCTGGATATTTTCACTTAAAACGTGGGAGGAATGAAAACCAACCTGGGGTGGGATATAAAAAGAAGGAGAAAGGATACTAGAGCACTTTGTAAATACAGTACACATACCTAGCAAACAAAGCTGGCCTGGGGTGACCCGCAAATAGGGTCACATAAGGAAGTGGAGGGGTGCTTTGTACATGAGAGAGCTCCCACTTGGACACATGGTATTTCTTAACCCCTTTCTAGGAAAAAAAAAAAAAAGAGGCTTCACAGATTTCTACCAGTCCATATAGCCCATGTCTGGGACACTGGCTTCTCTTTCAATTGGAATAAATTTTAAAATCCAGGAAAAAGATAAGCATTACTTTTTTCTCTACATTTTACTTAACAGAAGATGACTCTCTGGTCTCCTTCTAGAAACAAAGAATGGAATCGGACTCACTAATATGACAGCCCCTCTGTTTTCCAGCTTGTGATAAAAAAGAGAGGCCAAAACATGGTCATCAAACTGTTAGTTCTGTACGCCTTTCTGTCTTTGCCATTTCTCCTCTTTTCTAAACTCAAAAATTAAACATCAGAGGTTTGAAATAACTGCCAGGGTATTTCCACTCTGCTAAAACATGGCCTTATTAGTAGTATTTCATTATGTTTGTATATTTACAATGAAAAAAACTGTTTCAGCCTGACCTATATGGCTCAGTTGGTTGGAGTGATATCTCTTACATAGAAGGTGGTGGATTCGATTCCTAGTCAGGACACATACCTCAGTTGATTCCCAGTCAGGGCCCATACAGGAGGCAACTGATCAATGTTTCTTTCTCACATTGATGTCTCTCTCTCTCAAGTCAATTTTTTAAATGTTTAAAGAAAAACTGATTCAAAACCACAATTGAGTATCATTCATTAGGCTGTAATTTCAAAAAAACAAAATGGAAAATAACAAGTGTTGGTGAGGATGTGGAGAAATTTGAACTATGATACAATGCTAGTGGGAAAGCAAAATGGTGTAGCTGTGGTAGAAAATGGTGTGGATGTTCCTCAAACAATTAAATGCAGATTTACCATAGGGTACAGCAAAGCTAATTCTGGGTGTGTATCCAAAAGAATTGACGTTAGGATCTCAAAGAGATGTGTGTTCATCACTTCATGGCAACATTAGTGACAACAGCCAGAAGGTGGACACAACCCAAGGGCCCATCAATGGGTGAATGAATACATAAAATGTGGTAGATACATACAGTGGGGGTATTATTAGGCCTTGAAAAGGAAGGAAATTCTGACACATACTACAACATGGATGAACCCTGAAAAAAAGCTAAGTGAAATAAGCCAGACACAAAAGGACAAATATCGCATGATTCCACTTACATGAGGCACCTAGAGTAGTCAAACTCAGAGGGGGGGGCTGGGGGGGAGGAAGTAGCAAGGCGGTCACCAGGGACTGCAGAGGGAGGAATGGGGAGGCGGGGTTTAATGGGTGCAGACTTTCATGTTGGGAAGATGAAAATGTTCCGTGGATGGATGGTGGTGATGATTTTACAACATTGGGAGTGTAGCTAATGTCCTGAACTGTACCCTTAAAATGGTTAAGATAGTAAGTTTATGTGTGTTTTACCACAATAAATTAATGTGTATGTCCGACTTCATGTTCTACCTCAGAACATACTTGAGGGAGGAACAGGTATTCTCCCCTCCATCCTATAAACTCAGGAAGGCAGGGCAGAAAGCTCTCAGTCTTTCAGCTCCTCTGGGTCCAGACTAGTAAGATCCACTGCTTTCCCTTGGAATCTAGACTCCAGCCCAGGCACCTCAGGGGGCATTGCCAGGGTAATGGCTGGCTGCCCACTGGCCTTTCCTGCTCCGGCCTTTTGTCTGGAGGATGGAGGTGAGTCACCCACCCTGTTAATCAGAAACACAGGTGCAGAAGTTGGGATCTGGGGGAAGGGTGGTTGGGCTGGCAGGCATGTCTCCTCCCTTCTCATCCTGTGGCACAGCTGGTTGAGGACACCGGACCTTCTGCCACCTTCCCAGACTGCAGAGATGCCTGAGCTGACAGGATGTATATCTTCCATGACCACTGGCTCTGACAGCGGCCTAGAACTTTGGGGGAAGGGCTGGGTCTCCTCAAGCTCTAGCTCAGTTTCTGGGTAGGTGTTTCCTGGCCCTCCACCCCTTCCTGTGGCCGGGCCTTTGTCCTCCAGGGTGCACCACGGTCAAGTTCCTCCAAAGAGCAGCTCCCAGTGTCCAGAGCAGCTCCCGAGAACCCGACCCCTCCCTCCCAAGAGACGCTGTCCGAGGCCACGGCAGGACCAGACCCCCAGTGGGCCTGGCATCCTCTGGACACTTTGTTGGCTGCAGACCTCTTCATTAGGGGGCTGGTCCTTCCGGAACAAGTGCACTCGCCTGCGCTACTTAGGACTTTCCATCACGGCCAAGAGAAACGAGATCTTGAAGGACCCCAGGGCGCTATTAAGGCAGGTGTAAGACCATCAGACCTTCTCTTCACTGGCCTGGGGAACGAGGGAAGGAGGGCAGGGCAGGGGCTGGCCCAGCGCATGGACGCAGGTGGTAGGCTCCTGGGAAGGTGGGCTTCGGGGGACTCCGGAGATTCCATCTCCGAGAGCTTGTACCTTCTGTGTGAGGACGGTGACAGGTCACAGAGTGGAGGAGGGTGTGGGAGAGGCCCCTGTGCAGGGACCCGCGCCTCCTTGGTACCAACCTCACCCTGCGGCAACTTTGTGCTGCTCCCGTTAGATGGCGCCCAAGACTTTCTAACCACTCGTGCAAGCGATCCTGCCGGGAACAAAAAGAGCCTCGCCTCGGGTGCGCGTGTGTGTGTGACCGTGAGGGCGCCGCGTCGCCTGGCACCACGCAGGGCCTGGTCACGGGTGGGTCACCCGGCGCAGCCTCCACACGGAGAACCTGTGCCCCCACCTCCGACCACCGCCAGCGCCGGGACCTGCCGCGCCCCGGGGGAAGCAGGAGTGGGCGCCCGCGGGCCTCGGGCCTGGGGGTCCGGGTTCGGGGAAGGGGGCGGCCCGGCTCGGAGGAGAGGGGCGCCCCGAGGCGAGAACTGGGGCGCAGATAGGAGCCTTGGCCTGGCGCACAGCAGTCCCTTTCTCCGCTTTGATCTACCGGCTCACTTTTTAAGAGCAGAGGCAGGTGTGGGTGTGATAGTGGTTTTAATTGTTCAAACGAAACCGTTGTTCAGGGCGAGGTTTGCCTAACTCGGTGCGTGCGTGTGCACACACAGGCCGGCTGCTCGCCGCTCCCCTGCCGCTGGGCCTGGGGACTGAGACTAACACGGCCGCCGCCGCCAGCAGCCCGGGAGCCAGGGCAGCCCCGGAGCTGGTCTGAAAACAGCTGCTGGGGGTCCAGGGAGCGCGCTTTCTCTCCTCTGCCAAGTTCATCGCTCCTTCCACACCCTCCCGGGGCAGCGGCTTGCGCTGAGGGACCGCGTTCCGAGCCCCCTTAGCCTCGGGAGGGCGCGGAGCGGGGCTGCGCGGGGGGCTGCGTCCCGGCCCCGAGAACGCGCGGAGGAGGCCTCCTTTGTGCGCCGCCGTCCCCGGGGCTGGGAACTTCCCCGCGGCGGGGGCTCCTTTAAGAAAGTAGCGATCTCCATGAATATTTAATACCGGGGCGGCCGCGGGCGGAGGGGAGCCCACCGGCCGGCGGTCCCGCGCGCAGCGCCCGGTGCGGAGTCGGAGACGCGGGTGGGGTCGGGCCGGCCGGCCGTCTGGACTCGGACGAGGGATGGAGGCCGTCCTTTCCCTAAGAAAGCGGAGGGCGCCTGAGCTGGAGGATTTCTCGCCCCGACTGCCCTGCCCGCCCCCGGTTTTCTGCTAGAAGCGGGCTGGGAGTGAGAGCCCCAAGTGTGCGCTCTCGGCTTCGCGGTTTTGATAAAAGGTGGTTTCAAACGGTGCCTCGCCCGAGGCCTGTTCCCTGCCGCGTGTGGAGTGGAAGGACGTCTCCGGTGAGTCCAGAGCGCCCGGGCCGCAGCAGGAGCGGGGGCCGAGGAGGGGGGACGGCAGCGGCGCGGCCCTCGCAGGACCACGCTCCCGTGGGTTCTGCAAGGGGCGCGGGTGGGACGCAGAGCCGCAGCGCAGGAGCTTGAGCGCGAGCGGGGAGGAGGGGAGCCGGGAGCCGGGAGCCCGGAGCCCGGGAGCGAGGTCGCGCAGCCCCGACCCTTCGGCCTCAGGCAGGGAGGTCTGGCCCGCCTCTCGAGGTCTGTCCTCAGAGGCCCGCAACTCGCGCGCGCGGCTGACCCTCTTCCTGCGAAGGAATAAAGCGAATTTACTCAGCTACTTGGTTCCACGAGCGGCTCCGTTCTTTTCGCTTTCGCATCGGGTTTCTCCGTAGGCTTTCCCGTGAACAGCAGCCACGTGTCCCCAGTTCTATAACATTAAAACATCCTGTACGTTATGCTCCCATCTGGATAAGTTAAAACCGAGACCTGCACTGTTTATATTTAGACAGTTTACAAAAAGCAGGGAAAATGTGTGAGACACATGCCTGCAAATATAACAAAAGTACTTTCCTTTCTGCTTGAAAAGTTCTGGCTTTCCTTTACTGATTCTGAGCCACCTCCCCCCACCCACCCAACACACACACACCCACATACACACACCCACACACACACACATACACACACGCACATACACACACGCACGCACACACCCCTAAACCAGGTCATGAATAAAGCAACACTCAGATCAAGCAATTAAATACCAATTATGACTATTAATGACTTTATTACTAATGATTGGAGCTGAGGACTCCAAAATCGCTTAAGGTAATCAAGCTGTTTTAAAATTCTGCTACCCAAGATTTTTTACAGCACTCCATCCCGAGAAGAGAGGCAAGAAGACAGGGATGTTTTCAGAGAGTTTCTAGTAGGTATCCCATGGTCAATATTGGATTTATTTATTTCAGTAAAGTTTATTACTACTTCTGATAAATAGCGGAGCCTGCATTGCTGGAGCGTCAAGTATACAAAATGTAATTAATGATGGTGGTTACAATGTATTTGGTTTGGATGCAGAATTGACCCGGGGAAGATACTTCCCCTCCACATACTCTGGTAAAGCTGGAAGCGTTGACAGATGTTAAGGAAGTGTTTTAAATCTTCAGATGGGGTATGGATAGCAAGACAGCAGGAGGCGAGAAAGTGAGGGATGGTCAACTCTGGGAGCAAAAAGAAATCGGAAACTTGGTCTCCATTTGAACATTCCTTTTTGCTCATGGGTCCAAATGGTTTTGGCCCTTGGCTGAGTGACTGAAAAGAAAAGGTCAGCGAAAATAGCCTGGATTTGTTTATTACTGAAGATTCTTCACCACCCTGCCCTGCCTCTGTATCGCACCCCTTATTATCCTAAGTGGAAACCCAGCTCCATTCTGGGAAGGGAGGAGCACACAGAGGGGAGCCACAGGGAGGGGCAGCTCCCAGGGGCTGTGGTCAGCCAGCACAGCCCAGGCAGGCTAAGGCACCTGGCCATTCATCTCAGGGCAGGTCCCTCTGCTCACTGGCCCAGAGGTCAGCCCTTCCTAGTGCCTGTCAGGACACTGGGCGGGGTGGGGCAATGAATTTCAAGTCTGTCTTGGGTCATCTCTCCAGCACCTCTGGGCCTGTCTGGAAGCCTTGCAGCAGCACACCTCTGATGGAGGTATTTACCAGGCTGGGAGGCAATGTGCAGGCTGCATGGCGAAACCTGAGCTGGTGGTGACAAGCAAACTCCTCTGCTAAGCGGTGTAAAGTTTGGGTAGTTTCCGAGTGCTGGTGGCTCCTTCTCTTGGTGTGCAGCACAGACCTCCCTCCTCACCCCAGTTTGTTAGTTAGTTGTCCTTCGGTGAGGGCATCTCGCACCTCGGCCAAGGGACGCAAGCAAGAAGGAATTCTCCACAGGTCACAGGATGGCACAAGCAACACGACAGGTGGAACAATCTTGGGCACCTGAAGGGTGTTCTCACCTGAAAAACCTCACTGTGATGAAATGGGCCTGGGTATTCTCCCTTCAGTGCTTCCCGGCACAAGCCTTGTGCCCGCCCCAGCAGCCTGACCACAAAGCTGCGGCAGCTCCTTTGGGTGGGCAGTCATGTCCAGACTCAGATCTTAGCAGAACAGCTTCACATGTCAGCAAGTTCCCTGCTGTCCCTAACAACCCAGAGGGACCCTGAGAGCAAATCCCCACTGAGCCTGAGAACCCCATGAGAGAAGAGCCAGGGGCTGGCACACGGCTCCCACGAATCCCAGCAGTTTGGACCCTGCCTGCCAGCAGGGGTAGGGAGGTTGGGAAAAGGGCTAAGAAAGTCCATTGTTGCCCTTCCTGAGATCCATGGCACACAAGCCCAAGACAGCAAATACCTATGCACAGGGCAAGGGTGTGGTGGGAGCCGCCAGGGCTCTCTGGCAGTTTTCAGTCTCTGAGCTAAGAGACCAGAGCTCTCCCAAAGGGCTCCTGTGAACTGCAGGTGTGGCCCAGAGCAGAAGGCCAGAGGTCATTGGTCCCTCAGACCCTTCTCAGCACCCCTACCACGCCCGGACAGGGCCCACAGCACCAGGTCTGAGAGGGCTGGCGCTCCCAGGAAACCTGTTGGGAAGTGTGGAGAATTAGAGGCACTTTCCTACACAACGCTATTGGAATTGCCATGAAAGAGGAGAGCCAGACCCTGTCACTCGGACAGGGCTCCACTGTGTCAGAAACCCCGCGCTTACTGGTGAATTCCTGAGGCTGGGCCCCAGCGGCCTGACACTACACTTTGTTCAGGATGGCAGGTAAGCTGGGAGGAGTTTGATCTGTTCCCCATTGAAATAAATACAGTGAATTCTGCTTCGCAAAAAGAAATGTGTGGTTTTAATGTTTCCCAGCCAGAATCCGAGTAGTTTCCCCAGCTCCCTTGTCAGCAACCGAAGCCCTCCCCCTCCTTTTTCCACTCTTCTTTGTGGCCTAAGGTTGCATTTAGGGCTGTTTGTGCGAGCAGGCCTCCCTGTCTGTGGTTTCCAACCACACACACACACACACACACACACACACACACACTCTTTTAAAATTTTCTGCTATTCTTTCTGACTAGAAGAGTTGACAAGACATAGACACATTAAGATGCATAAAATACAGTGGACTGATCAGCCAAAATGCATCTCATTTGCACTTGTATATCACCAGGCAAAGGCGTTCGTGCCACTCAGGGCCTCCAGCCCTCTCCGCCATGCTGGGCTGACTGGCTGGAATTTCTGAGAAGGCTAGTGCAGGGGCCATTTGTGAGGTCGAGGTCACAGCCCCAGCCCCAGCCCCAGCCCTAGTCCAACCCAAGCCAGCAGGGTGGGGGTGTTGCGGGGGTGGGGGAGGGGAGGATCTGCAGGCCTGGCCAGCTTTGGCAGTGCTTTGAGCAGTGCAGGGAGCTAGCAGCCTGGCTGGGTGGGATGGCAGCTGGATACCCAGGTTTACAGCAACTCTGAGGGGACTTCCCCTGGGCTGAGTTAAAGAAAGAGAACCATAAAGTAGTCACTGCTGACATTTTATACCCACTTCTTACCCTTCTTCCAAAGTTTTGTTCTCTTCCCCCAGGTGCCTGGTGGAGGGACACCTCTGCCTAGTGGGTTGCTCCACCTACTCCTAGTCCTGAACTTTGACCCTAAGCTTCTCCTTCCCACAGAGTCTGTACTGAGCACCACTCCTGGGACAGAGTTCCCAAACCAATATCTCTCTCACCACCTGGAGAGGCTCATGGGAGCTGCACCAGGGCCTTTGGGAACTCACTGGGGCTGAGGGCAAAGATAGGGGTCTCATGGTATTCTCCTTCACCCCCCACCCCATCACCTCCTGCCTGGGTCTCAAGTCTTCCCATTCCCAAGTGCTGGGGTACCAATTCTTATCCACCAGCTGGAGGTAGGGGCTACATTCAGATGCTGGCTTATCGCCAGGGGATAGGGTTCTGGGAAGGGAGTCCGGAGGAACTAGGGTCTTCCAAGACCCTCAGCGGTGCCAGAGGCAATGCCCTGCTGTCTGCTGCCCTGCTGTCTATGGCGCAACCTAGGGTCATCCTTTCCACAGTGTCCTGCTTGCCTTCCTTGCAAAGGCCATGGTGACAGCTTCCACCAGTTCCCCACTTCTCAGTGAATGTCCTGTCACCCCGCAGGCAGGCTTGTGGCTTGCTTTTGGGCCTGCATCTCCAGATCAGATTGCAGCCCATGACTTTCCCAGGACAGCCAAGGGCAAGCATGCTACTCAACAAGACCAGCACCTCCTGGGTGGCACCTGGGGAACAGCTTCGACAAAGGCCTGAGGATCTAGGCACATCACCACCCATACCCCAGGCAGCCTTCAGGAGCGCTGGGCTGAGGCTGTGAGGCTAGGCAGTGAGCCCAGCACCATTTACAGCTCAGGCACGTCTATGCAACCCCAGGGAACAATCAACAGACTCTATGCCCCGAGAGCTGGTGACAGGCCTGTAAGGTGTGGGATCCTTTAAAGATCCTTGGTACTACTTTTGCATGAATTCTTTGTTACAGCTTCATCAGCCTGCACGCCTTAAGCAGCTCCCTGTTCCAGGCCTCTCGCCCCTCCTCATTTCTTTCCCATACCCCCAAAGCAGAGAGGGTCTGGCATAGGGAATCTGCCCCAATCAACTGCCCTGCTGCAGATCCCCTCCTGCCACGTGCTTGTGCCTGGGCACGCTCTTCCCTTTGAGCTTGGGGCAAATGAACAAGGTTGCACTGCCTTCGCCATTTGGCGAGGTTCTCTTGGAAGAAAAGGCTTTCTGAATGTGACCTGGGCATCAGCAGCCACCGCCTGCTGCTGGTGGATGAGTAGCTCTCGGCCACAGGTAGTGACTAAGATAGGCACAGCAGGGCACATGGGTAGGGGTAACCTGCCCTCACACAGGAAGGATTACAGGATTCTGACAGAAAGAGCAGGGGGAGGATAACGTAGCTCTGAACTCACTTGGTTCCTAGTGGCTACAGGGCAACCAGCTCCCACTCTTCTGGGGTGGATTGCACCCCCCTTCCCAATTTAGGTCTGACTTCTCTACAGCCAAAATGCAGTCTTGGGCGGATGTTTGAAGGAAGATGCCTGGCACACAGGAGGTTCAGTGACGGCTGTTTCCATGCACATAAGCTTAGCATGCATTGTCAGACACAACTACACACGGCTACACAGCTCCCATTAGTTTTCTATTTAATTTGTCTCCATTCCTCCTCCCTCAGCCTTGCTGCCTGCACACAGTCATTTGGAGGAAGCTCCAGTGAGCAGCGCCCTGCAGAAGGCCTCTGTTATGTAACTCACTCAGGGAGTCCTCAGTTACCATTTTGCTCCAAATCAGCCGGCACAAGAGTTTCTGGCTGGGGTAGGATGTAGGTATCAGGGTGTTACAAATGGGGTGCAGGCCTCATTCCCTGGGGGCTTTTATTTTCCTCTGTCAAGCCTCAATTCAAGAGCCAGGAACAAAGGGGATGGGTAACTGATCCATCTTCAGGGCTCCCTTCATTTCTACCCACCTCCTGGGCAGCCCCTCTGCTTTGATAAGTCAGGGCAAGCTTGTGGGACCAGGTGTATGTGTAGATTGCTGACCTCTGCCGGCCCCTTCTCCCCACAGGTGGCAGCCCACTTCAGGGGCAGGCTGCTCAGAGCTTGGGGGGCTCACCTCCTCCATTCCCCCAGACCTCCCTGCACAGAACTAATGTGCTCTCCCAGGAAGGCTGCCTGCCTAGCATGCCTCTTGTTAAAAACATCCAGGACAACTACGAAATACTTGTCAGGAGAGTTAGTGATGGGTCTCAGGTCTGAGACATTTTAAAGCCCTGTTAGGACGAAATTATCCAGGAGCACAAAGTCTCATCAGTAGGATTGCCTAAGCAAGTGTGAGATTTCTCCTCCAAAAAGGTTAATTAAAAATAGTTCGTAGGTGTTACTTGGTTCACGGATGAGTTTTTCCCTGTTGTAACTTATGAATTCTCAAGAACAAGCTAGTAAGACATCTATTTTCATTTTGTTAGTTTTTGGATAGTACTGTACTTTCTGATTAGACCTTTTTAATTTTTAAAACTTTGCTGGAGGGTTTTTCAACCATGGAAATGTAAATGAAAAATAGATTCTCCCCTTGAGATTCTTACAGAGCCGGTCAGAGTGAATAAACCCGCCTGGCCTGGGCTCACTTCTCCAAGGAGCCCTGTCTGACTCAGGGAGAGTGATGGTGGCAGGTTTTGGCACCTTTAATGCTGGCACAAAGCGAGCTCTTTGGAATGAACATCTATTCTAGTGCAGTGTGCAGTGTTCCAGCCACTAAATGGGCTTCCCTTCCGCCGAGAGGCAGTCCTGGGGGACAGAACTAATGTGATCTCCCAGGAAGCTTTTCATCAGAACATCCTCTGTGCTTTTGTTTTTGTATTAAAGATGTTTTTGCGTTTCTCTCAGTTCCTCCACCTTACTTTGTAGCTACAACAATGGATAGCAGTTATCATTTTTTGTGTGTGTCATTTGTAAACTCGTGTTATGTTGGGACTCACAAAGCCCAGACATAACTCAGGTGTGTCTTGAGCTTCTGGTGTTTACTCAGGGCACTTGGAGACTCCCAGTGGGGTCTGCCTTTTCCTGGAAGGTCTCTCCTCACAATGCCCCTCTCCCAAGTTCCAGGGGGGTGGGGTTCATTTAGAGAAAGCTCCCTGTACTAAAGAAGACCAGATTCAGGTTATGCAGGTAAGTGATACTGGCTTCCCCTGGCGACTAGCAAGGCCAGAGCTAGCTCTCTCTCTGTTGGCATAACTCCTTTCAGGAAGGAAGGCGGCAGGAGCCTTTCTACGGACACTTAAAACTATGGCAACTAAGTGAGTTTACAGGTAAAATTCTGGTATAGTCCCAAACAACTCCAGTTATTTAAAGTAAGGTTTTTTTTTTTCACATGTACACAGAGGCACACGCACACACATCAACCAGGGGTAATTACCAGTGCATATCCACGGCTCGCTCTGGTCAACAGCAACCACCACCAACAAAACTTCCTTTCTGGAGGAAAAAGGTGGGAAAAACCCTCTCCATATCTTGTGAATGGTCACCTCATACTGCTTAACACCCAGAGGCAGCGACTGGCGGACCACCCAGCTCCTTTCCTGGGAACAGGTGAGCCAGCCTCTTGCCTTCCCCCAAGACCCCGCTCTTTTTAAAAGCTAAAATTTCTCTTTCCAAAGGGAGGAAAAGGAATTCCATTAATGAGTTAGGTACACGGAACCTGGCTTGTCTAGGGCAACTGTATTTGTAAATAAATGACTTCCTGTTGATTATGTGCATTCTTACTAAACAAACAACAGCAACATGAACTCCAATGCCTCTGGAGGATTTAATCCAGCAAATACTTCGAAGTATGGTTTGTTTCCACTCTTTTTTGTGTTCTTTGTTGGTACTCACTGGAGTCAGGGCGGAGGGCCATCATCCTCTGGAGTCCAGGCTGACTTGGGGACTGGACTTGTCACCCCCAAAGTTCTCACATTTGTCCAGTGTGCTCGCAGCCCAGCCGGGAGGCGCCCTGGCCACGCCACTGGACTCAACTTGGGGAGTTTCAGTTTTGCCCCTGAACCTTCCTAACGCTGACCACGGCTCCTCGCAGCTCCCACAGCGAAGCCCCTGAGAGGATCCTAATGCGCTGAACTGGGCACAACCCGCGGCCGGCCTAGCCCAGGCCTGCTCAGCACCTGAAGGTCCGGCTCGCGTCCCTGGGCGGAGGCGGGGGGGGGGGGGGGGGGAAGGGGGGGCGGGAGGTGATGTGCGTGGCCAGGCACTGGCAGTCACCCCAGGGGTCCTCGGGAGCTCGAGTTTCCCACCCGCTTGAAGCAGAGAAGCACCCCCAGGCGCCTCGGGCTCCCCAGGGTGCAGAGCCGTCAGCGGCCTCCACCCTGCCCTGGCTCCGCAGGCTGGTTGGAGACCCCCACTCACTCCCAAACTCTGCGACCCTCCGTGCGCGGGACCGGCCTCACTGACCTCGGCTGCCCCCGCAGCTGAGTTGCAGCAAAGGGCTGGACCCTTCTTCTGGGCAGCGCGTCTCCTTCCCTGCGTGGACCCGCGGGGAGAAACCCAATGGGCCCCCGAGGGCGACCTGGGCGCCGGGCTCGGCTGGGCTGCAGACAAGGGGTCCCGCTCCTTCCCGACTGCTCTCCCGGCTCCGGGCTGCGGCAGCGGGGTGGGTCTCGGAGCCGCACAGGAGCCCGGTGCCCAGCCGCCCGGGCCGGGCGCGCAGAGGGAGGCCGGACCCCAGCAGAGACAGCCCGCAGCGCCCTCAGCTGCTCCCGCGTGCAGGGGAGCGCCAGAGCCTGCGACCCGCTCTCGCGCAGCCTCCGCCAGCCTTCCAGGCCAACTCCCCAACTCTGTTCGCTCTCTCCTCCGTTTTCTAGGTTTTCTCCAGCCTCCTACTCCAGGACAGCTCTGCCAACTGCCCTGCAGGTTCCGCGGCTCCCAAGGCCCAGTGTTCTCACGATTGTAGCAATTGTAACTGCTGGGCGGGGAGGAGAGCGTATGGAGGACCACGGACCGCGGGGAGAGGAGAAATGGTGATGCAAAAGGTTATTTGGATCTGTGTTTTAAAAAGTTTCATTTGACAATTACAGTAGCCCCGGTAGAAAACTCCATTAAAAAAAAAAGATTTACTACTGCTTCTGAAAAGCCGTTATTTTTTACATTGCTTTTAGGAAGATAGATGAACAAAACATCGCGTTTCAAGCTATTTTGATCTGTCATTAAATGGCAGGATCGGTTTGTATTCTCCTGGCTTTTACAGAAGTTGCAGTGATCCAAAGTCGGGTTGCTGTGTCAGAGTGGCATTTTTATTAATGAGAACACAAAAAGCTTGCATATTCTTAGCCCTGCTTGAATTTAGTTGCTAAGCAACCGCTGTATGGTAATTCATCCGCGAAATTTAAATCTTTGAGAAAGGATCGTGCGTTTTGCTGAATGGTCGCCACAAGGAAAACAACTTTCGGGACTGGCCAGCGGGTCCGGGACTGGCCAGCGGGTCCGGCGGGGATGCCACCCCACTGGCGGGCCACCACCGTCCCCCCTCGCCGCCCGAGTCCCAGCACCATCCTTCGCTCCTTTGAGCTCCAGCTCCACTGGAGGCAGGCCCTGCACCTGAGCGAGCCTTCTGCGTCCCCAGGGCTTCAGAGATCTGGCTGCGACTTTCTGCAGGCCCCTTCCCCCCCTGCACCCACAGACGCGCGTGTACAGACACACACACTGGCGCACACATCTGTCACCACGTGAAGGCCAGTCGCCCAGAGCCCTCTGAGGTCACTCCCAGAGCTGGCTCATAAAAGAGCGCAGCTCCCAGCCCGCCAGAAGGCCAGGGTGCTGTCCTGGCCGGCAGTGACATCATAGGCTCCTGCTGGCCACGCGTGCCCACATCTCAGGATACTGCAGCAAACACGGATGTGAAATCAAGAATGAAAGAGAGTAATCTAATTAATAGGCCATGAGCCAGGCTAACAAAATCAAAGAATCTGATTACACAAGTATCCTTCTTGCTTGTCTCTGCTGCCCCCATCCCAAGCATCTCTCCAAGCCTCCGCAGGACTTCCTTTCCTAAACTGGAAAGTTCAGAAGGCAAACCCAGAACTCTCCGATTTCCTTATTGAAATCAAGATCAAGCCATGGCAGGCTCCACAGCCAGGAGGCCACAGGGGAGACCTCAGGAAAGGAACTGAGATGACCAAGAGACCACAAAGCTTGGGGAGCTGGCCCCACACTCCTTACCTATCACTCTTCACAACAGCACCTGCACTGATCCCGTGCTTATGCTGTCAGTAACTGGACAAGGAGAGAGAGGCTTTTCACTCACAGCCATTTTAAGAAGACAGTTAACAAAAACAACACAGCACAACTCGTTTTACTACGTTACCTGGTTTCTGGGTCACCAATAACATCAAAGTCTTAACTTTCTTTGAACACCCTTCCCCAGCATACATGTCTGTGCACAGCCAGGTACTAGGTTTTGTCGTGGATACACAGTTTTAATCTGTCCAGTCAGCCACTGCATTTCATGAAAGAATTCTTTAATTTCTACCCTTCTGCCTTGAAAAAAACCAGGTCCACCTCCTAAATAATTAATTTCAAGTCTGTATCCAGTGCCAATACTTGTTGCATCCATTTTGAGAGTTTGATTAATTGCCCTGGAACTTGGGCAAACTAAACTCCATGTGGAGAGAATGTTTCTGCCTTCAGTTTAGTTCTGAAAGCTACACATTATTGATGGATCTTACTCTATTTACATACAAATTGGTGCAAATATGCCCATCTCTTAAAATGCGTTTTCTATAAATATATAAAAGTGTCATTTTTGATTTAGCTTGAGAGGTTGATCATTTATTACAAAAATAAACGAATAAATACAACAATATATTGTTGCTTCCAACAAGATAAATACTTTTACAAATATATAATTTTAAAACAAATTTAATTGTTAAAATTATTTAAAATATTACACTTATCGATAAAACTATCAATCGTATATACTGCATTTAATATTAGAACCAATTATTCTCTGAATTTTTTGAAACCATCCATACAAAACATTATGAGCATGGTAGTGAGCAAACCCTGGAGGCTACAAGGAAGCAGAGGGACTCTCTACAGTTCTGTTTTGGGACAAAGAAGCAGTCCTTGGCTAAGGACTTAAAAAACAGGGGTGAGGGGCAGAGAAACAACAGCCAAATGACTATTTTACATACACCTTGAATGATTTATCGCCCAGATTTGCAGGGGAAGATAGTTGGGTGAGTGAGATGGCTGAGGCTTGGACCACAGGTCAGGAGCCACAGGAGTCTGCAGACTGCAAATAGGCCTCGTTTGGGATCAGCCAGATTGATGGGACAGGACTTTGTCACTTTCCTTTGGGTTGGAAGGGGAGGAGGGCTGGATTGAAATGGAGGAAACAAATGGGTACTTTACAAAGCACGAGACACTTGCTCTGCAAAGAAACACAATGACCAAATTCATTAAAAAGATCTGGTGATGTATAACAATATTTTCATTATTTTCGGGTATAACAATATAAGTCTAACATCAACCTCTCAGTTATATCTGCTCTTTTTTGTTTTTCAACCATGAATTTCATTTTGTAGATACATTCAAAAGGTTGATTTTCAAAACATGAAGTGCCAGCATTAGTTCACGTTTAAAATGCAAAATAATGAAATAAAATGGTCTTGCTTTTCTAGCTTCTCCAATTAAAAGTTACTCTGTTACCCCTAAATTAGGATTTCTTCCAAAGTAATCACCAAAGGTTGCTTTTTAATAGAAAACAGTGTGAAATTGAATGGTAGTTCTTTTGTTAGCCAAATCGAGTAAGCAAACAGCTCCTAAATTTTTATATAGACCCACTGTCTAATCAACCACTACCATTCCTGCTGGGGAAACAGGACTTCATCTCCTGTGCCAGTGGTATCCATCATTAAAAACAACCACACCTAATCCTCAGCTTTCCAATAAGGCCTTCTTTCCTTGCCCTTGCAGACCCTCAAAAATGGATGAAGTTTATATTCACTCCAGGTTTTAAATTTGCTGGGCAGGGCGATTACAATAGCAAGAGCACTAAGGAAACAAGAAAGCCAAGAAAAGTAAATTGTGGTTTCTTGTTTTCATTTTCTCTTCTTTCTGTTTAATAAATATAGCCTTTTTCAGATTTCACAAATCAAAATGATTGTGATTTTTAGTACTATCTGGTGTTTAAAATAATGCAACCCAACACAGGCCATCTGGCTAGGCTTGATTTATGAAAGTGACACAGGGTCTGTCTGGAAGAAATAACTGCTCCTTGTTGCTTGAACAGTTTTCCGGGTTTTTAACCCCTGCATTGATATCTTAGGGGGAGGAAGTAAGGATGAGAGAAGGCAAAAAGTGAGTGGCAGCTAAATGAGATTAGGGGGAAATTATCCTATAAAATCACTGCTTTATCACCCCAAATACTTTTTAAAAGTCCAGTATGAAAGGACTCAACTAAGCTAAGTCTTTAGTACTCACAACCTGAGGCATCACACTCTCGCTTTCCCACATGGTAAATATTGATACATTGATGTGATAAATGTGGCCCCTCTGCAGGGTCTGTGAGGAGTGATCCAAAGCTGAAACCCAGGACCAGTGACGGAGATACGGAATCACCCTGGAGAAACACCAAACACAGACATGCAGACTTTCAGGTCTGAGCTGGTGATCATACCAGTGCCGACCAATGCGGGGTTTTAGAACTCCCTTCTTTCATTATAGAAACAAACAAGCCAAACCCTGAAACGGCTTAATGATTTAAACCTAATTACATAATCATCAATGGGATAGTTGTAAGCTATTCTTCACAACTATTAGTCTTCAGACAAAGAAAAAAAGAGATATAGCAATATGTTGGGGGAAGAGATGAAAAAGAGAAGCTAAATTTTGGAAAAGGGCTCTGTATTAACCATTAATAACCAGCTGGCTCATTTTTACTGGTGATGCAATCCAATCTTTTGATAAAGATGATGAAGAACACAGGTATCTCCAAGAAAAGTAGCAAATACTCCCCTAAAAAATCCACTAAAATTACAGGAAAGGAAAAGATTGTGAAGCTGACAGCTTACCAGGGAGTTGCAAGTAGTTAGAGTACTAGCATTTCTGTTAAGACTGTCCTTTACTCTAGACTTCACAGCACACCTCAGTGCAGCAGCCCAGCTGGGCTTCCTCAGGGCCAACGCTCAAGGGCAGGCATTAGTAAAAAAATATTTTCTAACTATTTTCTCCCACACAGTGTTTACGCATCAGACACAGACTATTTCATTCTAACAAATTTATTTTCTCGATCAGCTCTTACGGAATCACTACTCAAATTAAATTACAATCAATTGATCACATCAAAAGATACCCTTATGACCTAACAGCTGTCCATATTTTCATTTCATTTTGATTTGTGCTCGTCTGAAAAAAACACGTAATACAAGATCTGGGGAAAAATAAATTACCATTTTGCAGCAGTTCATAAGTATTCTGAATAAAATATTAAAAGAAGTCATTTAATGAAAATATAAAGCAAATATTTTTAGATCAACAACGGATCTAACAATCTATATTGCCGTCTTTTGAAAAGTCTGTTTATTAAAACCTACCAAAAACACTGCTTGGAAATGGCAGTATTATAATCACAGCCACAGCACCCATTCGATCAAAGTTGGCAACGGATTGAGAAGCGAAGTTCAAGACGTGAAGCGGCCGGTGCTCAGTCTTTCTAAATCCCTTTATGAGTCAGTCCAGAAATAAAAAATAAAAAAATATTAATAAAAATTATTAGCGGTGGAGTCTTGAGGCATCCTCCCTCTGAGAGGCAGCTCTCGCAGCCGGGCCGGGGCCTGGCCTCCCTCCATGCCCAGTCTGCGGCCCGCGCCCACCGGCTCTGCCCGCCTCGCCCCCTCCGCGACGGAGGAGCGGACGTCCCCCGCGCCCTGGCCGAGCTCTCTGCTCTTCCTCGATGTTTTCATTTCCAAGGTTATTTGAAGGAAAGTATCCTTTTGGCTTTGCTCTTCAGCTTGTTAATTTCAGAAGCTCTGAATATTGTTTTTGCTGGAGACTGTACTTTTTCCTCCTTCCCATTTCATAGTCAGTTTGTGTCCCCAAATGACTGAATATGGCCAAGAAGAGCCGGGTCCCGGCGGAGCCGCCCCGATTGAGCCCGCTGCCTCTGAGTTCTTTCGGGGGGCTCACAGGACACGGAGTTCTGGTTGCTCGGTCACTTCAGGCAGCCCTTTGGCGGGAGAAGGGGGGTCTTTTTTTTTTTCAAGAGGAGAGGACGAGGCAGGTGCTTGGTGCTGTCCACCGTCGCCCTGGGGGGCTTCCCAGGGTGGGCAGAACCTCACGAGTGCAGTTTTGGTGCGCTGGGCATCTTCACCCTTTTTAAAAAACAGAAACAAGAACAAAAAACGAAACATCACCACAGTATAAACGAGATCCCAGGGTCGCCCCCTCTTGTCTTCCGGTGTTGTTTGTGTATACCGTTTTGGCGTTTATGATGCTTTGTGTGTTTTGACCCTCTTCTCTAGGCCTCAAACGCCGTCTCGCCGGCCAGTCTCTCTTTTCTTTCCTCCGAGGCCCGGCGTGCCTGTCTTTGGGCGGAGGGGAGGGCGGCGCACCGGCGGGGACCGGGCGGCCCGGGCGCGGGGTGGGCGCGGCGGCGGCGGCGGCGGCGGCGGCTCTCTGTCCGCGGCGCCCCGGCCTTCACTGCACGCTCGTCTGCAGCCCGTGGTGCGGCGGCGGCGTGTCGGAGCTGACGGTGGCCACTTGCGAGTAGACATCGTCCGGCGTCTGCTGTTGGATCCCGGGCGGCGTCATGCGCTTTTCCTTCTGGCGCCGGTTGCAGAACCAAACCCGCACCACCTCCTTCTCGAGCTGGAGGCTGTCGGCCAGGTTGGTGATCTCCTGCGCGGAGGGCTTGGGGCACTTGAGGAAGTGGCTCTCGAGCGCGCCCTTGACGCTCACCTCTATGGAGGTCCGCTTCTTGCGCTTGCGGCCCTGCGCCGCGATCTTGTCGATGCTCGTGGGGCTGCCGGTGCTCGAGTCCGCCTCCTCCAGCCACTTGTTCAGCAGCGGCTTGAGCTTGCACATGTTCTTGAAGCTCAGCTGCAGGGCCTCGAAGCGGCAGATGGTGGTCTGCGAGAACACGTTGCCATACAAGGTGCCCAGCGCCAGCCCCACGTCGGCCTGGGTGAAGCCCAGCTTGATCCGCCGCTGCTTGAACTGCTTGGCAAACTGCTCCAGGTCGTCGGACGTCGGCGTGTCTTCGTCCGAGTGCGGGTCGTGGCTGTTGAGTCCCGGGCCCGCGCCGCCGCCGTGGTGCGGAGGCCCCTGGGCGTGGTGCGGGTGCGGCGGGTGCGCGTGGTGGTGGTGATGGTGGTGGTGGTCCGCCAGCTCGGGGGTGTCCCCGCGCACCAGCCCCGGGTGCACCAGGCTCTGGGCGCCGCCGCCCGCGCCGCCGCCGCCGCCGCCGGGCCCGGGGGGCGCGCTCAGCATGCCGTTCACCGTGAAGCCGCCGGGCTGCGAGTAGAGCAGGCTCTGCGGCGGCGGCTGCTGGCCTCCGGCCATGGACGGGAGGTGCGCGGCGGCCGCGGCGGCGGCGGCGGCGGCTGCGGCGGCGGCGGCGGCCCCCCAGCCCCCGGGGTGGCCCTGGTGCGGGGGCGGCGGCGGGGGCCCGAGGTGCGGGGGCCCGCGGTGGTGCAGCGCGGTGCCCGCGTGCAGGTCCTCGCGTCCGGCACCGCCCTTCACGTCGGGGCCCTGCGGCGGCGGCGGCTGCGGCGGCTGCTGGGGGCTGCCGGCCATGCCCACGGCGCTGCCGGACCACGGCGAGCTCGCCTCCACGGCGGCGGCGGCGGCAGCGGCGGCGGCGGCGGCGGAGTGGGGCAGGGCCGTGACCCACTGATGCGCGTGGCTGAGCATATGGCCGCCGTTGCTGGCGGCCATGGCCCCCTGCATGAAGTCGCTTTGGACCATCTTGACGGAGGACGGGTCCCCTCGGTAGGCGCCGGAGGTCACAGCGGCGCTGCCCGGCTGCATGCCGCCCCCGCCGCCCCCAGCGCCGCCGCCGCCGCCGCCGCCGCCCCCGCCGCCGCCGCCGGCTCCCGCCGCGTCCGAGTGTACAATGGAGCCGGCCGCCAGCAGGCTGTTCCCCGGCAGGTAGGGGTTAGAAGCCGCCGTGGCCATGCCGCTCCGCTCCCGCCACCCCACCGCCGCCACCACCGCCGCCGCAGCAGCAGCCGCGGCCGCCGCCGCTGCCGCCGCACCCCCCGCTTCCCGCCTCCTTCCCTCACTCCTCCCCCGCCCCCTCCTCGGGCCCCAGTCGGCCCCCAGTCGGCCCGCTGCCTTCGTCGCCTCCTCCGCCGCCGCCTTCTCTGCCCCCTCCGCCGCCGCCGAGGCCCCTGGCTGGAGCAGCAAGGCCGCTCGGCAGGTCGCGGGGGTCGCGGGCCACAGCCTCTGGCGGCGGCAGCAGCGGCGGCGGCGGCGGCAGCGGCAGCGGCAGCAGCGCTCTGGAGCGGAGAGGGGGCTAGCTTCTCGGGACGCGTTCCTTAGCCGCCCCCTTCTCGGGGGTTCTTAGCCGCCCCCCAGCCCCAGCGCGTTCGGCTGGCTCCCGCGGGGCTCGCCGGGCGGGGCGCCGGCCTGCGCTCGGGCTCTCAGGCGGGTCTCGGGCTCCCACTCCTCCTCCTGTCCCGGGAGCGGGGACTCTGCGCGGGCGCGGGGCTGGCTCCACCTGCTCAGTGGCGATTTCACAGGAGACAACAAAGAAAGAAGCGGTTCCTTTCTTCTTGAACCAAACTACGGATGACCAACAGCCGGCCTGCTCCTTCCCTCGGCCGCTCACCTCTCCTCAAGAACACATTCCGCTCCTCGTCCTCTGGAGTAGTAAAACTTTCTGAGTCCTCGAAGGCGTGGTGATGCGGGCTGCCGGCGTGTGCGGAGAGGAGAGCTGGTCCTGCTCTCCCTTCTGGTCCTCTCGTTTCAAGTTTTTTCTGTCCTAGGAAAACTTCTAGCGTTGCTGCATTTCTCTGCAGTTGCTATTGCCGGAGCTCTTGGTTGCTTCTGAAACAAGAATCCTTCTTCATCCTCCTCGCAACAGTCACAGTTTGATGCGACATCTTTCCTTTTGGGCAGAAATGAGGAAACAAATATAACAAGGAAAAAAATTCAACAGGAGAAAAAATGAGGTCGAATGACTGTTACCTTGTTGCTGAAGGTTGGGGTTGGTATTTTATTTTTTCCCCAGCAGTTGTCTGGAGGAGGAGGAGGAGGAGGAGGAGGAAGAGGAGGAGGAGGAGGACGAGGAGGAAGAGTGCATTAGTGGAGATGAAGGGGTGTGTGTGCATATAGGGGATCCTTGATACACAACCAACTCCAGTGGGCACGTCGTGCGGCTTGTAGGGTGCACGATTGGCGCTGGCGCTGGCGCTGGCCGTGCCGGAGCGGAGTTGCAGCGGGAGCTCCCTCTGCGCCCTGGTTTGCGCTCTCTTCCTCCCTCACTTTCCCTCTTCCTCCCTCTCTCCCTTTTCGCCCGCCCGCCGGCGCTCGGATCTGACAGTTCGATCTCCGTCCCTCCCTCTCTGAGCAGGGACTGTCGAATGTTTACCCTCCGCGGCGAGCGCGCACCCACCACCACACTTTCCCAAATACAAGGAAGTCGAGCACCAGGGCCCCCGCTGATTGGCTACCTGCTGGGTGATTGGCAGGCCCGGAATGACTGGCTCTGGACGCGAGGCCCCCCTTCCGGCCGTTCCGATTGGTTGCTTTTTAATTTAGGCAGAGCATCGTAGACGCTGGAAAGCTGCTGTCCCCCAGGCTCCCTCCCTCTTGCCACTTTCTCCTCCCCGCCCCTCTCCCGCCACCCCTTCCGCCACATCTTAACTCTTAGTGTCCGGCGGAGTTGTAGGCGTACCCTCCGCGGCTCTGGGCGTTCGCTGGAGGCCTGGCAGGAGGGAAGGAAAGGGGAGAGAAAAGGGACAGAGGGGGGCAGGATCAGAGGGAAACAAAGAAGGGGGAGATTCATGAAATAGAGCAACCAACCCACTCCACCCAGGACTGCGTCGTGCTGCAGCCCCCTCCCCCTCCCACCTCAGAGACTTGTGAAGCGCCCGGTGAGGATGCACCTTTCGAGCTAATAATACCTACAGACAGAGGTGTCCCCCAGTGGTTTCAAACTTCCCTTTTCCCCTCGCCAGCCGGGCCCCATCTCTGTTCAGCGGGGGTGGGAAAGAGGAACTCGCACCGCCGAGAGCTCGGGTCGTGGCCAGGCTTCTTGGAAATCCGCCACCGCAACTTTCCGCAGTGGCTGCGCGCCGGAGGCGGCCCCCTTTGTTTAAGTTCTCGGATGCCACCGTCTGGGGAGCCTTCAGCCGGGGACCAGCGCGGCGCAGCGCCCGCGCGTGCGGGACAGACCGCGCGCTGCCGCGGCGGCGCTCGCCCCCACTTCTCGTTCCTCCTCCCTCTGCCCTCCCCCTTCCTTCTCCGGGTCAGGCAGGTAGCTTGCGAGACCTTGTGATTTTGGAGGGTGCGGGTCAGCGAAGCCGGGCGCAGTATTTGAAAAGCAGTCAGGCCGGCTTTTCCCCATAGAGACTTCGAAAGTGTTTTCTATCCCAGAGGCTTGAGGAATCCCCGTTGCGGCAGGGCTGGCCCGAGGACCGGGGTCCGCTCGCCGCGCCCCCCGCCGCTTACCTGTGTGTGTTCACTGTTTGTGTGATTTCAGTGTGATTATTAGTGGCGGGTTTGCTTGCTGGCTATTCTGAAGCACGGTGGTGCTTTTCTTTCTTTTCTGTCTCCAAAGGGATGGGGCTGGAGGCGACAAACGCTTCCTCAGCCCCAGTCGGGCTGAAAGGGTTAAGGGGGACGGGCGGGGGAGTGCAAGGAAGGGGTAGGCGGGAGAGCCGGTGGTGGGGAACGCGACCGAGCGGAAACGCTGCACAGAGGAACCTCGGCGAACCGAGCAAAAAGAGAAAGTGGCAACGAAAACAAGGGCAAATCGAACCGTCCTCGGGGATTTCCAGTGAACTGACCCAACTCGGACATTTAATAAATACATCGTTCATAACCAGTGTGTGCGCGCGTGCAAACCGCGCCTCAGCTCCGCGGCGCCCGCCCCGCGCCGGCCTCCCCAGCTCGCTCCGGCGGCAGACGCCGGGCCGCCGCCCGGACCTGATGCTCCCGTTAAACTGTGCGCGGGCTGCTCTCCATCCGGGAATAGTTCTCTGCTGGGCGTAGGCAGGGGAACTCAGTTCCAGCCAGAGCCCCGCAGCAGCCACGCAGCCAGGCAGCCTTTGCGTGATGTCCCGATTGACAGGGGACGCCGTTAAGCAGGATTTATGCGGCATCTCCTCCAGCTCTTGCTTGCCCGGGGAGAGATACCGACGTAGGTAGGTTTTAGCAAAGCCGTTATTGCTAAGGTATAGATGTGAGAAGCAGCAGTAACTAGACCCTAAACAGCACGGACTTTTCCCTCCGAGTCCCCCTAAGGTTCCTTTTTATATTTATGTATGCGCATATGTATATATAAAAGATGGAACACAGATTTCATTGAATAAATCTGAGGTCTCCAGGTGCAGACGTCTGAAGAGTTGGTGCCAGCACGCCGTGTTTTCCTTTCCTGCCGATTTTTGCTTGGATCGGGCTCAAAAACCCAGAGTCTCGTGGTTTTGTTTACACTGAATGGGGAGGATAGGAACAGAGCCATGGGCCGTCTTTCATTAATATACAGTGAGGATTTTGTCTAAATTACTGCTATGAATTTCACAGTACACGCTTTCAAAAGCAGTCTCAGGTGGCCCGATGAAACGCGATAGCGCCTCTCCAAACATATCCACTTTCTTTCTTCTCCAGGAGGGTGTGTGTGCTATGGGAAGCCCCCCAAAACGCAGCTCTCCTCTGTAATAGAAACACACTTCTATTCTGAGGTTTGTCCTCTCTGTCCCCCCTTTTCTCCTACTCAGTTCTCCAGTCGCTCCCGAGCCTCCCCCAGCCCCACTCCATTGCCCCCTCCCTCTGCGAGTGTGATTGTTTTGTCTGGAAAAAAAATCCAAAGTATATAACAAGGGGAGAACAGTTAGTGCTGATTTTCATTTGCATACATTTTCATATATTTTGGTGAAAATAATAGACTAGTGGAGAGCTGGGCTCCGAGGAGTCAGTGTGAAGGGAAGGCTAAGGATGCATCGTTCTGGGGAGTTGAGAATATGCCTTTGCCGCCTCCAGTCACTTGATTGAAAAACAATCTTTTATTTTAAAATCTAACCCCGGAAGCTTGTTTGGTAAGTGACTTTCATCTACCCTCCCTGCTTTCTTCTTTTCTCCCCCTTCTTTCTCTGTGTTAATGCTCCTGCAGGTTTGGGAGTTTATTCTCATTGCTTGGGACAAGAGAGGGCTCACAGAGTGACCATTTGAAGCAGGAAGGCAGAGTGTGCTGGGGGCGGGGGGAGTAAAACACCATCCCACCCTGCTAAAATATTACATAAAAAGACGGACTCATTCCAAAGCTCCCACAGCAAGGCACGTTGGGGGTGGGGGAGAATGCTATCAATTTTAATTGCTGATTTCAAGGGGGCAAAGGGCCCTAGAAAAGAAGCCTTTATAAAGTTCGCAGTATTATCAACATTTCTTGTTTGGAAAATTAAAAAAAAAAAAAGCGGAGCAGCGGGAAAGAAATGCCCTTTCTGTAGCCAGTGCTGATGGTGAACTGAGATTGCCTGCTTGGGACTGGGGTGAGGGGATTCCTGCTGGGAACAGAGGTAGAGTGGAGGGGGCTCCGCATAGGGAGGGCAAAGGGCTGGAAATGAAGGAAGCAGGGGAGGAAGAAGAGGCAGGAAGTCCTGCACCCGGGTTAGAACCGCAGGGAGCTGACAACTGTGTAGCCCCCAGCTTCTGGTTGAGAGTCCGTCAGAAAGAGGGTGATCAATCAAAACTAACCAGGGCACCCTACCCTTTCCTGCCAAAGGGCTGGAGCTTGAGCATCGAAAACTGGGTTTTACTCTGTTCCTCATTTGACAGTTGGCCTTGCCCCTCTCCTAGCCACTGTCCCTGGGTTTTGTAAAAATTAAGGTTGCAGTTACTTGCTAGATGCAGTTAATTAGATAAATATGGCCGGAGGAAATAGCCAAATAACTCTAAGCCAGTGGGGGTACCTTACCTTTGTGAAATAGGCTGGAGTGAATTCTCAAAGCTTCTTGGTTTTGTTCTTTTGAAAGCAAGCCTTGCCTGGGTGCTGAGGGGGTAGAGTCAAATGGCTAGAATTTTATTTCACTTTTGTATCCAGAACACCTTGCAATTTAAATTTTCTAGTTTCTTTGGCAACAGTTGATGCCAAATCAATGAAATGGTTTGTAAGGAGGGAGGAAGAGGTTGCAGTGGGGAGAGGGCTGTCCACTCCTTGTTTACTGCTTGGCAGCCTCGCTTTTGACTGGGGTTAACTCTCTGTGCTCCATTGGACCAGATGCCATATAGAGCTGCTCCCTGAAGATCATTTGTTTCCTTGATGGGGAACATTTCTGAGCAGAGCATATTGGTTGCCATAGAGAAAGAAATAAAAGGAAGAACACTAGTCACATTAAGCTATATGTTTGTGCACTGGGCTTTAGATAAAAGGACCTTGGTTCAGCTGAGAAGAAGCCAGACTAGAGATCTCTAGCGCCACTAAGACTAGCTTTATTTTGTTTTGGACTTTTACAGTTGAAACATATAAGCTAATTTTATTGGTGGTTGTTAATTTTATATGACACGGTTTACTGAACAAAATAAACTTTGCAAGTGCTCAGGAGTCGGACTAGAGACTTGACAGCAGGGGGCGCACTGACTCGCTTTAGCAGGTACTGTGTAAAATGTAGCTGTTTCCAAAGCAAATCTGCGCATTCAAACTTGCCAAAGGAGCAAACCTTTCTGTGCAAATTCACCACGACCAGTGAATTCATCGCACAACACAGGGTTTTAAATACGAATACAATGACTTCCCCGTCTCCCACCCATCCATGTCTGTGAAATGGCCCTGAAAGAAACAGTTAAAAAAAAAAAAAAAAAAGGATTCGTCCACTTCTCTTAGTGAAGTGTACGTAGGGCTGAAAAACAGATTGGACCGTGGAAGCAAAAGCACCTTAAAATTATTAAAGGTGTGTAATAAGCTACTTTAGGAGCAACCATTCAGACTGCATGCTTGGGGAAGCAGTCAGGAAAATAAAATGCATCCTAAGGTATTAACTGTTAAATAATGAATGCTCTTCAACCTGATACATGCTTTGAGTTCTAAGTAAAACTCAAGATCCTGGAGATTTAGTCAAGGCGTGGATGATCTCTTCTACTTCATTTTTTATCTAATGGCTGCTTTAATCTTGGTACCTCCTATGGCTATAGAGGGATTCTGGATTTATATTTGAAGGGCTTGTTGGGGAAAAGAAAACACAAAATAGCCGTTGGTTAGGTAACTGTAAGCTCGAAACTTCTTAGCATAATATTACTTAACACAGTTGGAGAAAATTTTTATACAGTCCCAGGTTTCTGCCTCAGAGAGTTTTAGCTATCGCTGATGAAGACTGAACTCTATTTTGGTATAGTATAAAAGATGCGTGAAAACGTCTAAAACAGTGAAGAGCAAATTCTGACAGGTTTTGAGCAATTAGTTTGTTACTAACAATTTTCCCAAGGAGATTTAGAGAGCACTACTGAGAAAGGGAAGCTGGAAGTGACTGGAAGTGAGATGCTGGCGTCCACAGCTCAGCAGTCCAGGGCACCTGTGACTGTCACAGCCTGTTAGGAGGGGGCCCGGACACGAAGTTCCCCTGGAAAAGGGGAAGATGCCCTTTTCTAACTCCACTCCAAGATCAACCAGCTGCCGGCCACGAGCTTTTCTTTGAAACTACATTAGAAAAGTGCAGATTTGGCTTTAATTGGTATTCAAACTAGGATTGAAAGATTTTGGGAGTAATATAAGCAAAGGAGACACGTTAAACAGCATTTTAATTCTGTTATTTTCATCTGTGAGCTTTCACATTTAGAATAGAAAATGCACTGTCAGGTTAGTAATAATAAAACAAAATGGGAAATTGAGGAAACTAATTTGAGCCCAAACATTGCTTTTTCTTAAGTTCTCTGGACAAAAGATTTCTGGGGGAAATCCACATGAACTGGACAAACGCCTCAAAGCTCTACCGTACTAAGTAGGCATGCCTGGGCTGCTAAATGTGTTTAACAATTATTACGGAGAAAGGGAACTTTTCTATTTAGCCAGACATTTTGCAAAACATTAGTTAAACAATAATTGTATATACATATTTAAAGCATACTTCTTTTTGTATCACTTTTCACGAAATCTGTGACTGTTACTATTTTGGCAGCTACTTACTTTTTTTTTTTTTTGCAAAAATACTTAACTCCCCCCCACAAAAGAAAAGAGTTTGCTCCTCATATCTATAAGTCTTAGGTTACCTAAAGTGAAAGAACTAGGAAATAGTGATTCTGAGTAAAGCAACAAGTTAATTTGAGAACTGATATATTGTAGAAACTGCTAGCATTCTGTAATGATTTGGAGGTGGAAACATTCGAGCTGGGTTATTCAAAGTGCCAGGCAAAGCTACAGACTCTTAATTGTTGGGGCTGGGGAACTGCTTTTGCCAAATGAGAGAACGAAGAACATTACGCGGGTCAAATGTACAAAACACAAAGTGGGTACTTGCTCATGTGCCTCCATTTGAGGATGACAAGGTGCTGGGTGCGTGGAGGCGCAGAAGCATGCTTGCCATTATCATTTACAAATTAAAATGTGAAGCACACTCACAGCCCACAGCATGTGCTGTCTACAAAGGGAAAGGCTCCTCAGGGGCAGCTCTGGGTGGGGATGGGAGAGTGTCTGCTGCACAGTGCAGGGCCTCTCCGGCCTTGGTGGGAGTTTGGAGCATGCAGTGGCTCCCCCAGGCCCTTGTATCATGCTAGTAACTGACTTATCTGTAGGGAAGCAGTAAGCACTTGGTTTTTGTAAATGGGTTCGAAGGAGCAGTTATAAATTCACACACTATAATTTCTCACCCTAAAGTAAGAAGTTTTACTTCTGATGCTTATAGGACAGGTTTAGATGACCGGCCATTTTTGATGGGGAAACCTGAATTGAGAGGCATAATAAGTTGGTTATGAAGTGCATGCTTTTGAAACAGCCCATTTCCAACAACTTGCCCACTCTGGCTGCATGCCTGCAGTCCACAGGCCTATTCATGAGGCTCCCAGCCTGCTGGGAAGCCATAGCCGGAGCAACATGATAGACTATTCATTCTTGCCTGTCCCCCTCAACTCCATGCCCTCACCCCCCATCATAATGCTCTTCTTCGAATTTAAATTCAGAGGGCTAGGTAAGTAGAGCCCATCTGACTGACCAGAGTGATGATAATGATTTATCAACAAAAACATGTCAGCATGTCCTAGCTAAAAAAACATTCCAAGGTCATTTTGGTGTGTGTGCATGTGTCTGTGTTTTTAAAAACAAAACCTGGAAATATTAACGCAGCTTTGCCAGAGAGGTGCTTGGATTTCTTGAGGACACCAGCCATTCTCTGGGGGTTAGATGGCGGCTCTTCCCAGGTTGGAACAGGGTAGTCTCATGCTGTAGGAGAGGCATTGTGGCACATCACGAAAAGACAACCTTTTACGTTGGCACCTGTGTTTTTATTATACTTTTCAAGATGTAACTTAGCTATTGTCTGTGACGCTGGGCAAAGGTTTCGGTTTACCAAGCTGAAGGTTGCTCTTCTGAGCAATCCCCCCAAACGGTGCTTATGTGGATTGCTGAGCCCCCCTCGCTGTCCCGCTCCCTTCCTAGGCTCACCCTGGGCTGGTCAGCTTGAGGGGAGTCTTCAAGAGAGTGTGGCTATTTTATTCACTTTAAACATACAGTATTAATATGCAGGGATATTTGATACTTCAAATACTCCATGGCTTGCAGCAATATAATTTCATCTCTAAAATACCTGGTGAAGAGACCTTGGTGGTAGAACTCCATGACTTTGCTCTTGCCCCTGGGCCTGGCAGTCCCAAGGTGAAAGTTATGTGTCCCTGATTGCCTTGAGCACTCACCTCTCCACCCATATTTTCTGTTTTTTGTTTTGTTTTTTTGTTTGTTTGTTTTTTTTCCAATAAAGCCCTAAGAGAGGATTCCAAGCTTGAGTGGTGCTTGACAGAGGGCCGGTCTCATTCAGTTTTTTATCAGGGTGCAAGAAGCCTCCCCAAGCTAAGGCCTGTGTTTGTTGAAGGGCGTTGGTGGTGCTCTATTTTAATTCACATCGCCAAAAGAAAATTTCCACTCAGAAAAACTGACTATTAAAGTGTCCCAACTTCAGAAACACCAAGACTTCCCTGCCAAGGTCTGGCAAGTGATTCCTAAAATCAGATTGGAGCTTCCCTTAGGAAGGTTTGCCTTGGGGACCGGGCACTCAGGTCTCCGTCCCCTGGCGGAGGCCTCCTGTGACCTGTGGCCGCCACAGGAAACCGCTCCGGGAGGCGGGGACGGGGCCCAGGCCGGCCGCTGCTCAGATGGCATTGTGTTATTGAGAGCGCGGTTTGAGACTGGAATTAAGGGGATGCCATTGCTCCTCTTTTCTCCCCAAGCCTAGGCACGCAGAGGCCTTTGGAAGTCGAATTGGCATTGCTTTGCTGTGGAAGAGAATAATGGGGGGGAAATGGAAAAAAAAAAGGCAAAGGAAGAGGGGATAAGATAAAAGGAATGAGGGGAGAAAAAAGCAGGGAGGAGACTGGGGACAGAAAGGGAGATGGGGTGCGAAGCCGAGACGAGGTAAATGCTGAGTCATCCTAACAGGCCGGTGTGCACTCGGGAGATGTCGCAGCCGGAGAGCTGGTGCGGATCGCACCCCACGTTCGGCCCCTCCGTGTCCTGCCTTTGGAGCGGGCTGGGCGCGGCGCCTCGGGCCGACGCTGACCCCGCGGGGGCGGGCCGCGGGCTCGCGCGGGGGCTTTGTTCTGGCGGAGCCGCAGGACCCCGCGCTCCGCCGCGTCCCCGCCTCCCGAGCTGGGGACGGTGGGGGTGGGGACTGCAGCACCGGCCCCGGACTGGAGGGGTGTTGCCGGGAGCCTCCGAGCCTGGGATTTCGTTCCTTCGCGCCTTTTCGTAATGGAACGTTCTCCCGTGGGGAGGAGAGGCTGCGCGGGAGGAGGGACGGCGGAGAGCCCTCCCCTCCGCGCTCAGCGGTCAGGGCGGTGCGGCGCTCCCGCCGGCCGCGAGTGTGCTGTGTGCGCGGACGCGTGCCGGGAGGGCGGGGGGTTCTGTCCTAGGTTCTAGGCCTCCGGTCGGGGTCGGGTAGCGGCAGGGCGTCCCGGGTCGGTGCCTGCTTATTTCCGAGCTGCTCTCCAGGTGCTCTGGGCCGCGGGTGGGCGCTGTGGACGCGCCCTGGGTCCGGGGCTGCTCACTGAGAACTCGCAGGTCCGGGTCGCGGAGGCTGTGGCAGGGGACAAAGAGGCCCACGCTGCAGCGACCCCACGCGCGCAGCCCGCCCGGGGCGCCTCCTGGGAGGCCCGCGCCGGAGCCCGGGCCCTGCCTCGGGGAAGCCCCCGCTCGCGGCGCCTGCTCCCGGCTCTCGCCGCCGCGTTTCCCGACGCCCGTCGCCTTCCCCCAGCCGCCCCCAAAGGTGTGGCGGTTCGCAAGAGTTGCTGCTCTGTTATTGTTGTCAAACAGGCCCTTTCTCCTGGGAGAGGGGCGAGGGGCATGTGGCGGATCCCGGCTAAGGATTATATTAATCAGAGCCTTATTTCCCCAGAGAAGCCGAGCACAAATCAGAGTAAATCCTAATAAAATTGGATCGTGGAGAAATGGTTCGTTTTCAGTAATCTGTGCTGCCTGATAAAAATCTCACACTTATAAGATGTGTGTGTTTTAAATACCCGCACACCCCTGGCCTGGGGTGGCTGCCGGTCCGTATCAGGACGGGGTCAGTCACTACCCGCAGCTCGGCTGAAATTCTGGAGTGAGCAAGGGACACGGACACCCTGCAGTTCGAGGTTCCGCACGATCAGGTTGACTCCAAAGGAGCTTTGGCTCTGGCGGCCGTCCCCGGAGCACCTGCAGGGCCCTGCGCTGGATTGACGAGTCCCCTTAGGCGCCCTGTGACGAGCGAACTCTGCTTCTCTGGGAACGAAGCCCCCATTTCCTCCTCCCGGAAAGCTGCAGGGCGGGCAAGTCCCCGTGGATGGGGGCGCCCAGGCGCGGCGGGTCCTATTCCCGGGTCCTCCCAGGCCCCCAGCCCTTGTCCCGCCGCACCCGCGGGCCATGCATTAGGCGGCCTCGGGCCCCCTTGGCCGGGAGGGGCGTGCGTTTGAAGATGAATGCGGGGGACGCCGCGGGGCGGAGCTCGCAGGTGAGACTTCTGGCACTTTCGGATAGTCCCAGACAGGAAGCAAACTTCGTCTGCCTTTGACCCCGGGTGTAGGAAACTTCCAGATGCGCCTCGCTGCTCTGTGAGAACAGAAAAGCGAGGCGCCCCGTCCCGACCCCAGAGCAGAGATTAAGTCCGCAGCCGGGAGGCAAACTTCCCAGCAGCCGAGGCCTCTTGTAACGGCCGAGGCCGGAAAGGACTCCCCTCGGTCCCTTGTGGATGACAGGTGTGACAACTGTCCCCGTCGGGCCGAGCACCAGCCTCAGGACTCCGCCCGACCTGTCTGAGAGGCGCAGCGACAACTACTTGGATCCGGGTCCCCCGCCGGGCCCTCCTCTGCCCCGGGGCAGCGGCAGGGTCCCCCGGCGCAAACCCGGCGGCGCCCCCTGCAGGCTGGCGCCGAGGAGCCCGCGCGCGCCGTTCGCGGTCGTGCGGGGCCGCCTGGGTTCTCCTGGCCGCCGCGTCCTGGCCCCCCCCGCGCCCACCCCCGCGCCGCGTGCCCTGCCGAGCGACACCTCCCAGCCACGGGAGAGCGGTAGGTGCAGGCAGAGTCCCAGAGAATGGCGCGGGGAGGGGTGCAGCGGCGTCACCCCTCCTCGGACCCCATCCGCCCTGTCCCCGCTGCGTTCCCCCCCCACGCTCGGGTCCGAGCGCGGCAGCTCCAGCTACTGCCCAGGGCCGCGCGCCTCGTTCCCGGTCCGCGGGCTCCGGAGCTGTGACCGCCGCACCGGGCGCTCCACGGGGCCGGGCCGCAGCACCTCCGGCGGGCCGAGCGCACCTCTGAGGAGCCACTTCCACGGCAGTCTGGCGCGGAGAGAGGCTGGGAGCAGTGTGCGTGTGCGAATCGGGGCAAGGGGGGATGTGCGGGTGAAGGCGGTGCTCGCAAAAGGCAGGGCAGGCGTGCAACAGCTGCTAGGGTGCAAGAGCAACCCTTTGGCCTTGAGAATCTGCAGCCCTAGAACTTATCCCCCCCCCCCCCCCACTTCTCCTCCCTTCTCCTCCTCCTCTTTCTCCTCCTCCTCCTCCTCTATTCTCTGTAAGAGCGTCTTTTTCCACCTGCATTCCATCTGCTTCCCTAAGAGATCCCTCTTGTGGTCCGGGGACATACTTGGACACTCTGACTCAGGTGAGCGAGGGTCAGGCTGAAAGGGACAGTGTTCCGGAGAAATGCCACTGAGAGCTCTTCCCTAGCCCAGCCTGCTCCTCAGACCACATTCTCCACAGGGGAGCTGCGTTTCAGGGCCTGGATTATCTGCTTCCTCTGTCTTGGCCTTAAAAATCGCTCGCATGGAGGTCGTTTTTATTTTTGGAGGCACAGGAAGGCGGCAGAGCCAAGTAAAATCACTGTGTGTGTGTGTGGTGTGCGTGTGCGTGTGTGTGTGTGTGTGTGGGGGGGGGGGAGGGTCTCTTTAGCTGTCCAGTTGTATGCCACTGCCCTCAGCCCCTTTCCAATGTACTTGCTCCTTTCAGTTCTGAAATTTGGAAGGGGGAGTGATGACACCCACACCTTTTTAGTTCTGAAATAATGACTCCCTTTTCCTCCAGTCTAGATTTCCGTAATTTCATTACAAAACGGCTGTCAGTTACCTCGTTAGAAAAGAGAAAGCAGACTAGCAGGAGAAAATTTGGGCCTAATTAAGTTCCTCCTTTTGAAAACATTAACCAGGCCCACCTGGACTTCAGCTCTCATGGGGAAATCGGGCGGAGAGAATTCAGGAACAGGTGACATAGTTACATCCTGGGGAATATGAACCCAATTGCCAAGTTGTGTTTTTGATAACACGAGACCCTAAAAAGACACTTTACTTTTAGTTGTCCTCTTTTGGCCCTAATGTTTGCATCTGAGGATTTTCAGTAATTTAGAAATCCTAGTGGTATTTTTTGTTTCTTAGATTTATTAATGTTAGGCGGTTCTACTATTAGCCATGATCTCTGAAAGCCCTCAGTCCTGGAGACAGGCTCTCAGTACAGTTTGCCCCTCAGAGACCGTCTCCAGCTAATATGCTGATGGCACTTTGACCACACCTTTCCATAGGATCATTTGTAGACAGCTAAAATTTAATAAAAAATGTTAACGATAAATGTTAATGTTTAAATAGATGAGCTTTTGTTTTTAGAATCAAAGTTTAGCTTTTCTTTGAATTGTTTATCAGCCATTTTCCCATAGGCCTTCCTGAATGAAGGGCAGGTTGAAGGGGAGGGATCACTCATTTATTTACAACATATGTGGGCATCAGGTTATGAAACTAACCTTGGAAAACAGTAAATAACTGGACCATGTCTATGAACACTCACCTTGGTGGCTGTGAAAAAAAGAAGAACTTAATTACTTTCATGAAACAGTTAAGTAAAATATTGTATGGCAGCCCTCAGAAGCTCCTCCCCTTCCTTCAGGGTAGCACCCTTTGGTAATATACACATATTTATACATGATGTAAATATACATATGCACAGGGTAGATGTTTATGTACATAACATAATGAAATAATATACATACCCAACTGAATTCATTTGCATATAAAAACCCATGTGTAAAATACCAAACTTCTGCAATTAACAATATATTCTACATCTTAAATAAGAGAATAATGAGTTTATCTTAATTATTAACACGAACTACAAAATTTCTTTTGAAATCTGAATTGTGCCAATTGTAGATGACACCACAAAATTGATAAATAGTGCAGGCCTCATATTAATATTTTAAGCACATCCCATTTAAAAGTATTGTGAACTTAACTTGTTTTTTAAAAGGGCATCATACTTTCAATGCACATTTAAAATATTCACATTCTATCAAAATCCAGGGTTTATTTTTTTTGCCTTTTCTCACAAATTAAATATTGTTAAAGTAAATTAAAATTAAATTCTGAATGTGGTAACAAAAACATTAATTTTATTTTCCATTCTACTATATAGGAAACATTTTAAAGTAGTTAATTTTATGGGCCTATATATCATTAAAATACATTCAGGCATTTAGTGGTAATTCGAAATGTAAAAAAAATGTATTTATTAAGCATGTATTTATTATTGAAATAATGTATCATATGGGATGACATGTTACTTGTCTCTTCTTTAGTTTTTTAAATCTTTCATTTTCAAAGGCTTTTTTTGGTTAAAATAAATCATTTTGGATTAAAATGAATACATTGGCAAGAATCCAATGATCATTTTGGCTGAGCAAATGTAGATAAATTTTATAATTAAATGTTATACCTAAATAGCTATTTGTCCTAGTTGATAAAGGAATCAAAAAGTAAAGTTTTGAACTGCTTTTGAAAACCACAATAGGTGCTCTCTCATATAATGAGACTTTTTTTTACAGATATTATAAGAGTATTTTGCATTTCTTTACTGAAAAAACATATATAGTATTTATGGTGGCATTTATTCCCATATGTAATCTATTGCTTATTGATTTCAGAGACAGTGTTTGAAAGACAGATGACTCATCAGTGGTGTCTAAATATTAGTGATGAGCTTGTAAAAATTAAAATCAGTTTTAGGCACAACTGCTTTCTGAAGTTTGTTTCTTAATCTCTTAAAATGCTTGAAGTTAAAACCATGGAAATACCACAAGTGAAAGTCTTTAAAAAGAATATAACTTGGAAAGAGGTGCAGACATTTTATTCTAGATGGGCTTTAAAGTCAACTGCAAAAATAAGTTAGTCTTCTATTTTAAGAAGTTTTCCATGTGATGGTGTGCTGTGACTTAAGGAAACACAGGCTATATAATGATTTGCACAATATTCATTCAAAAATTTGGATGAAGAATTGAAATGTAAAATAATCTTTTTTGTCGCTTTAATTAATGAAGGGGGTAAAGGCCTATTTTGGTAGGCTCACGTTACAGACATAGAAAGATTTGTATGAATAAATATTTTGGCATTCTGTAGTCTGCAAGCAGACAGAAGTATAATGTAGCAAATAAAACTCCCCAGAACGTAGGCATCCAAGATTCAATTTCACTTAAAAATTTGGCAGTTAAAGAAAACAAGGAAAAATGCTTATTAACTCAGGGCAACTGTAAAATGTTGACAGATTTCAAGTTTCATATCTAACTAGGCCCAGAAAACTGCTGGGAAGTTGGAGTACAAGTTATTCTGTCAAACCATTTTTCCGAGTGAATTATCATTTCAGTGCTCTCAAAGTTAAACTCCAACTTTATAGACTATCCATTTCCTCCTTCCCTCTCTCTCCCTCCCCTCCCCTCCCCTCCCCTCCCCTCCCCTCTCCTCCCCTCCCCTCTCTCTCTTTCTTGTGTCAAGTCTGCAGGCAGTTGGATGAGGCTAGTTCAGTGAGGTTCAGAGAGACATGAGGGAGGTCAGGTTTTAAACCTCAGTGTTTAGACATCAATGCCACACTGAGTTGAGATGTATCTGTTCTCTCAAAATGCTTATTTTTTTTTCCTTATCCAACTACTAGTGATTTCTAATGAGAGAATCAGGCAATATCTGCTAAAAGCAAAATAAATCGGAGAACTGAATTATTTGGAGAACTCGGGCATTGCTGCTTTCTCTTCCATCTACCTGCTAAGAAAAGAAAAACGGACGTGGTGAAACTTGAATAATATAGATTGGCTATCTATAGTGATTCAGTTTGTGAGAGAGCAACTAATTCTATAAGCTATTGCTTGACTCCACATGAGAGATGAAACACACCTGAATGGACCTCCAGTTGAGACATTTACAGATTTAAATAAAGACAGTTAAGGGGCCTGACTTGCCAGGTTTGGCTGAGTACATTGATTAAAGTTACTAGATAATTGTTCACCTTTCTACTTAGCCCCGTGAGAGGAGCCATACACACACATTATAAAATACTTTAAATTAATATTAAATAATCCAGCTGGGATTGCTAAAGTTATTTACATTTGGCAATAGATTAAAATGTTAGCGTTATCCATTTAATGAGTTGGAATCTTGGCCGCCTTGTATGCTCGGACTTGGAAACAGTAGTTGAACACATTTTCAAGGATCTTTCAAGGAGGACAGTTTTCTCCGTGTAATTTGGTGAATTGAAAGATATAATCTTTTTGCTTCCTGTGGGGGACAAAAATCCAGAGAATAAGAGAGGACAGTGTTATCAGTTGTAGGTGGCTAATAGACCCAGACACTATTTTAAAGTAGTCTTTGGTAGATTAGGATGAGAATAAGCATGATTTGGGTTCAGTCTAAAGATTATTAGTAAACATTAATTACAGGCAACTTTTAAAAAGCTATCTAGTTGCATTTAGAATGAACAATATTAATCGGCTTTCCTTTTGCATATATTTCTGAAATATGTCAGTACATTTTGGGTTCATCTAATTAAACACCTGAAGTATTATTCTAACACAAACCATGGATACTCCAGAATCAAATAAAATTGTACCCCAGATCAAAAGAAAATATTGCTGACTTGGTATTTGCTGTAATTCGGGAGGGAGTGGCCAAGTGAAAACTAGGTACTGGGGCTTTTCCCCAAAGTGGCCATAGGTGGCTTCTGAAAATGATTCCCTAGTCACTAGGCCCAGAAAACACCACAGGATCATGCAAATCAAGGGGCCCAAGTCTTCATGTTCACTTTAAGAACACTTGGGAAACTGCCCAGACTGTCAAGAGTATGCAGATTCGAAAAGCCACCATGTATCTGAAGGATGTCACTTTAAAGAAGCAGTGTGTGCCATTCTGTACTTACAGTGGTTTCGCTGCTAGGTGGGCCCAGGTGGAGCAATGGGCTGGACACAGGGTTATTGGCCCAGAAAGTGCTGAATGTTTGCTGTGCGTGCTTAAAAACGCCGAGAACAATGCTAAACGTCAAGGTTTAATGTAGATTCTTTGGTCACTGAGCACTTTCGGGTGAACAAAGCTCCCAAGATGCCACGTAGAACCTAGAGAGCCCGAGGGTGGGTTAACCCACATGTGCCCTCCTTGCCACACTGAGACGCTCCTCACTGCAAAGCAGTTTGTTCCGAAACCAGGAGAGGAGGTTGCACAGAAGAAAAAGATCTTCCAGAAGAAACTGAGGAAACAAGAACTGATGGCCCTCGAGTAAATTCAGCATAACTTAAATCTAATAAAAGTAAAACCAGACCTCCCCCACTGACTGGGAACACTTTATATTTATAAAATTGTTTTATTACAACAACAGAAATTATGTTCTTTGTATTAATTTTAGAAAAAGTGAGATAATCTTTTGGAATTTTTAATGATTTCTGATTTTAGATGCACATACATAGGAATAGGGAAGTACCTGCTAGCTTTAATGTTTGCACAGAAACATATAAAAAAGATTTAATGAATAAGTGAATGAAGGATGTTTAACAACTGGATAGTTAGACCAAAGATTTTACTTTTGCTGGTTACAACTGTTAGTCATCCTATGCTATTTTTTTATTTGAGCCTCTATAAACTTACCAGATATGAAATTTTTATGGAATTACTAATTATTCTTCACCATAGGCCCTTTTCAACATATTGATGTCATCCACTGAAGATTTATGGCAAAACAAGGTAATAGACTTATTATTAGGAAGTTCTCCCATCATAAAAATTTATAAGATTTTTTTGGAAATAATACCTACAGAGATATTTATTTTGCTTCTTTCCTTTCTCATTTTAGAGTTAGGGCCTAATTCTTGGAGTTGGCTGTTGATCATGGTACAGGCTGGTGAGAGGTAGCCATGTAATTTCTTTATCTTTCACCTGCAAATTACACACATTATTTTGCAGCTCAAAATAAGCATTGGCACTGAGTTGCATTCAGTAAGTGTCTTTCACAGCATTAGTACAGAACTGAGGTACAAAAGAATATTAATCTAATACATTCCAAAATTCAAATACTTGTGATTAATAAGCATTATTATCTATAAATAAGGCCCTAATGATACTTTGGCAGTGTTGTAAACACAAGAATCAGAGGCAATTATTGTCATTATTGTTCGGCAAGTACTTCCATGAATACCAAATGGATATTGCTGTCCAGCTACTTGGCAACTAGGTTCCTATAAAGAAACAGATGTTGGCCAATCAGGACTGGCTGCTATTAACTGCCCTTAGCTCCAAATGCAGAATCCTTAAAGAAAAAAAAAAGAAAAGAAAAAGAAACCCAAGACATTAAGAACAGTTTTAACATGATTTTTTTTTTTTTAAAAAACTGCCCTTTATGATAAATCTAAAGCACCCTGAAAATAATGCTGTTTCCAATACTGACTTTGGTGAATTGGCTCCATTAGCAGCCATTGTGTGAGCTGGAAGCAAAGGTTTCATTTATGAGGCTGTAACCCAGTGTGATGATGAGATGCCCTTGAAGTCAATCCGTGGACAACAAAAACTAGACTGAGGCTGCACTGGTAACCCTTTAGAGAGCATGGGTGTGACCATGTCTTTATCTTTTTTCCCTTCCTCAGGCCACCCAGAGCTCTCTCATTCCTGCCTATTAAATGGGACCAGCCTACCAGGCCCAGTTCCAACACCGTGTGAGTGTGTGTGTGTGTGGTGGGTGTGGAAGCTGCTGCAGTGCAAGTTAAAGCAAAGGCCTCACGCTCATAGAAAACTGACCATAGGTCCCTGGCCATACACTCACTTTGTGCTCTGTGGCTTAGAGCTAAGGCAGACCAGCTTTGCTGTGTCAATGAGTGGATCTTCGCTTGCAGTATCAGTAAACAAAATGGCACTGGTAACAACTAATGTGGTTTTGTGGAGAAAAAAATGTTTTGTATACATTTTCCTAAGGGATAGGTGCCTTAAGCACTGAATACAAATCTATTGTCTCTTCTTAAATTTTCTTGTGCTAAAACTTTATGCTGTATAGATGTCACAGGTCTGCACCGGGGTTGAGAAAGCATTGGATGGTTTCCCATGACTTTGGAGAGGAGGAGTGGGTGGCGGGGGGTGAGTGGCGCTGGGAAGAAACAACCTCTGTGCCAACCTCTGTTGTTGGCTCTCAGTTCTAGCGGGCCCTGTTCTTTATGGAGAATGAGTTGTTAAAGGGACACAACCTATTGGAGATGAGTGAGATTGCCTAGTGTGGACTCCCCCCACTCCCCTGTGTGCCCCCTTTACCCCTTGCCCAGCAGACATCTCTTCATTGTCACTTTAAGTTTGACGGGATGTTCCTTTTACCCTAAGGGACCAAAACAGAGGGGTTTCTGGGAGGGGCACCAGAGGAAGGCTCTGAGGTCTTTCTCCAGCTCCTCCTGAACATCCTCTTAACCGCCCCAGCCTGGGCTTTGCCACGGGAACAGGGTGGCCATGCCTGGGACAGGCAGCTGGGCTCCAAAGCTGTGGCGGGCCAGAGGCAGTGGGGCTTTTACCTGGACCCTCTCCCCTCTTTTCCTGTGAATGGGCTGGGAGGAGAACAGTCCCCTGGTGCCATCTCTGGATCTGGGAGGTGAGAAACGTGAACTCTTCCAAGCAAGCTTTTCTCATTCCCATGCCTACTGACTCAAAAGAGAATTTCTCTAACAACAACCGAGATAACAATAACCACAATGACACAATATTACTGAAGACCTGCCATGTACTAGGCATGAAACGTGTGCCTGTGGACATTGTCCATTTACGCCGTTAGGCACCCTTTGAAGTGCTGCTCGCACCTGGGTTTGACAGATGAGTCACTGAGGCATCTGAGGACTAAGTCGCCATGTGGTGGTGGCACCCACTTTGAATATTGGTCCTATCTCTTAGCGACAATGTGCTTTTAAAACAAATTTAAATGTTTTTATTTCTTTTTAGTGAGGAAGGGAGAAGGATAGAGAGACAGAAACAAACATCTGCACTCTACTGGGGGTCGAGTCCACAATTGGCATGTGCTCTGACTGGGAATCAAACCACGGACTTCTTGGTTCTTGGGTTGACACACAATCACTGAGCTACACGAACAAGGAGAAAAATGTGCTGTTTTTATCTTATTTATTTCAGAGAAGAGAAATAGGGAGTGGGAAGGTGGGTAGAAAGAGAGACATCCCTGACCAGGGGCCATACCTACAACCTTGGTGTATAAGAATGATGTTCTAACCCACTGAGCCAGCCTGGCCAGCGCAAGACAATGTGAATTTAATAACACTGCTTTACTGTTTTCAAATTTGGGGTGCCCTGCTGCTTTCTCCCCTTTAGGGACACTCGTGCTAGCTGGAAAAGCAGCCATGTGATATATGTGAGTGCAGTGCCCTGCTAGTCTCATGCACAGCAAGGATCTCGAAGGCTCCGAGGTTTGCTTTACCCACTCTACCAATCAGCCACACAGCCCGGCCCTCTGAGTTGCTGAGAGCAGAACCTGGCTCACCATGCTAACCTGAAATGATGAGCACAATTTGGTCTGGACGGTCCATTTACACTGAAGTAGAGCAAGTGACAGGGTCTCAGAAAGTGCAGGTTACGCATAGCCACAAACACTTGCGTTGAGTATGCATGCGGCCTCTGGGTAGGGTGGCTACTGACTGGTGGGGTAGCCTGTGGACTGCTTTGGCTGGATCACTCCTCAGGTGCTCAGCTCATCAACACCTTTGCAGGAACGTATGACACCACAGGGAGGGCCACTATCTTATTTGGAGGACCCAGGATAAAACAGTGCTGTGGGTGGGAGTGCTGTGAGGTTAGGTGGGCTCCTTACAATGCTGGGGTTGGGGGGAGCAGGGGGTGCAAATGCCGGTTCCTAGACAGTGGGAGCAGAGGCTTTGCTTGGGTCTGAGAGGAGAGTCAGTTGTGCTACTTTGAGAAACATTGGTGCTCCGCCCATAGCTAGTGCCCTCAAAGGGGAATAAATCTCAATGACGATTTCCTGAAATGAAACCATTGCTGCCACTCACCCCCAACGGGCAAAATGTTATTTGTAGAAGTCAAAATGAAAAGGTTACTTGGCTCACAGCAAAATGACTCTAACCTATTATTTAATTAGTTATTGATGAATTAATATTCTGACTCACTCCAAGAAATTAGGGCAGTTTATAGTAACCCATGACAGAAAAACCACGGTGGAGAGGGAGCTGGGGGAACCAGAGGCGGCTGGTACATGCCCAGCTGCCCTCGTTGGGAATGGCCAGAGCACACAGTGGCCCAGCACCAGGTTTACTTTCTTTATAGCAAAAACATAAAACAAATTAAAAAAAGAGTTTTACAATAAGCTATCAATGTTAACTTTTATTTAAAAAGCCATAGTTTTCAAGATGAATGTCAATTATATCTGACTTGAATATACTTCTCAAATACCTTTGATGTATCTAACCTCAAAGGAAATGATCTGAAAGGAACTTACTAGGACATCTTTTGTACTAAAAATAAAAAAAATGGATCTTGAGTCCATTAGAATTTAATATTAAACAAATAGCACGATGACATTCTTTAACAATTTTTAATGCTAACAGTTGGCATTGTACTGCTTATATTTACTTCCCATAAGATAATTTGACAGTTTCTTCCCGGTATGTCCCAGGAAATCAATAAATTATGTTTTACCGCTTCTTCTCCTTCTTTGATGTGGATGGTCAAGAGGCAGACAGTGTAGAGAGCTCAGTACAGCTCCTTGCGTTCCGGGCCTGTGGACGCACCCCCGAACCACAGCTAGCACAGTGATTGTTGTCTCATGCTGCTCTTTCGGTGTCTGTTTTCTCACCTGTTAAACCAGGGTCTGGGATTTAGTTGATTTTTAAATTGCCTTCTAGTCATAAAATTCAATCCTTTGAATTTTCTGTCATAGAAAGAATCCATTAATGTAAGCATGATTTTTAAATATCTAGCTCTATTTTATTTGAGATAGAACTTACATGTAAAGAAGAACACAGGGCATTCTGTTATGCGGTGTAAATCAATAAAATGAAAATGTATCCATTGACAACATTTGTATTTTCACCTATTACAGAGCTGTGCCATCTCTTTGAATACAAACACTTTTATGCCCCATTAAAGCATGCTTGACGTAACTTTCAACTACTTGCAAATGCTGAGAAGTTGAAAAACATAACATTTACAAAAGATACATCTGGTGCATATTTATATGACTTCGGATAAGGAATCATTTAAATACTGCTAAGCCATCTCCATATTAGGAGAAAAGATATTCCATGTCTATGTGAAATCAGTAGTAAAATACATGGAGGTTTAAATTTCTACTATGCATTTCTTCACTTATACATGTTAAAAATATGGAAATATTGATCAGGGCTTAATTTATCTGAGTTGTTGAAATTGATTCTCCCCTGAAGTTTATAAATTACATCATTAAAGCTAGTGTAGATTTTAAGTTTTGAAATGGGTTAAAAGTAGCATTTTCTACTCAGAAGAGTGGCTTTTGGGGGGCAGAAATTCTTACTCTGGGGTTTCTGGGCCTGGGACCCACACAGGTGAGCCCAGAGAGGTGAGCTTGGCTCTGTGACCTCCTGAGTTTATTTGCAAACATTTGTGCACGTCTACATGCACATGGCTATTTTCTCCTGGAGAAGACCTAACCCACATCCGTATCTTAAAGAGGCTTGTGACCCTGGAGTAGTGGGAAGACTTGGACATAGGAAATACTTGGGCTTTCTCCTTTCTACTTAGGTGTCTAACTGACGTTCTGCAGCACCTACCTCTGCAAGGCCTCACCTGTGAAACAAAGGGCTGCACGAGAACTTCTCTAGTCCCGAGTCAGAACCTCACCTCCATCTCCTGGATACTTAAGCCACCAACACCCTCAGCATCCTCTACTAATTCACTGTTAGGTGCTCCTGCACACTTTCCGTGTGGAGCAGGGGCGGTTAGGCTGGAAGCGTGCTGGAAACAGCACCCTGGGCGCTCAGCCCCTGGAAGGCATGTGCTGTAGTCTCTGAAACAGAACTTGTACCCTCGCACTTACACACACAAGAAGTAATGTACAGGCCATGCTTTAAGCTGAGAGGGGTGAGAAAATCAAGGTTAAGGACGCTTTGTTCCTCACTATGTAGAAGGGAAAAAAGACAGCTATGTAATTTAAGGCATTCATATCTCATTGTCCATTTCTCATCTGTTGTCAGCTTGAATGATTTCCAAATCAGAAGAATGCTGAAGATCTGTTTTCCCATCACTTTTGAGCCTAAGGAATTTGGCGCTGGAGTTCTGAGCCAGGAAACAGCCCTGTTTTGAATTCAGAGGCTCTACTGCTGAGCGTGGATGCCAGGCTGAGGATGGGTGCAGCGTGAGACTTCCACTCTGGGGGTCAGAGAGGGTGTGTGAGATGGGCAGATGAAGAGTTGTGAGCTTAGTCGGGAGTCTTTAGTTGCAGAACAGGCTTGGGGGACATAGTCAGCTAAGAGAGACCCGCCTTTATTAAGCAGATGGTTGTTGTGGGCACTACTGGCCTCAGGACGTGAGGTATCTCTGAATTTCTATATATTTGACTTGGTGTAGCTTCAACATTTACACAGCTCTCTAAAGTTTTCGCTTCCCAGTTCCTTTGAGCAGATCCAATCTATTGTGAAGAAGGTGGTATCTGAGAAGTCTGAGTGGGGTGTTCTCCAGATTCTTTTCCGAGCCCTTCAGGTTAGGCATGTCAGTTTGGCAGCTGCGGACGACCCTCTCCACGCTGCAAACCAGTCAGCCTCAGACAGGCACGGCCACTTGAATGTCTTCTCTCGCCCTCGGCCATGTTCTGTATTGTAGATCCATTAGAACTCTTCCAATACACTGAGGGGCGGAACTTTGTCTGACTTGCAGTCCCTGTGAGACTATTCTTGGGCGGTGGCTTGAAAGGGTCCTACAGCTGAGCTGTCAGCCGCCATGATATCTGTAAGAAACAACTTAAATCCCACACAGTCTGATGTACTGGCCACACTGTGACATTTGACAACATTGAGATTGGTTTATTAGTCATTCATATTTCTATAGGACTTTTTACAACTAATTAAAATGACAAAAAAAGGAGAGAGAGAGAGAGAGGGAGAGAGAGAGAGAGAGAGAGAGAGAGAGAGAGAGAGAGAGAGAGAGGAGAGAATTAAGAAATGAAACTATCACAGAGCAAATTTTGATGAGGAATGAAACGAAAGTATATATTTTTCTAAATGACCATCCCTCCCTCCCCCTCCACCCGTGCTGCAAAGCCTTATTGAAACCAGATGTGCATCCAGCACAGAGGGTTCCCCACGCCATTACATTATTGATCTGCCACTTCCTGCTACTCACCTTGATGGATACCGCAAGATACCTTGACTCAGCTTGAGTTCCAGGTAACCCCTCAAGGTGGGAGGTCAGAGTAAACCTGGCTAATCATGTTGTGTTTTCACTGGGGGAGGGGAAGAAGGACCGCCAGCTTTTGATGCCACCTGCCTGTGGTTGGGAGAGCTCAGAATGATGGGAGCTGTCCTCTGCGTCTCCCAACCCACCCAGCAACTTAGGCGTGGTAACGGCACTTGAGTTTTCTACCCAGGAGTGTCCTCCTGGGAAACTCTTTTAGCACATTTTTAAAGCAACCACCATAAACTGGAATGTCATGCCACCAATAATTCTAGCTCATTTAGGGTTAACTATCACTCCTTCAGTCAACAATATACATGTTTGCTATTTGACTTCAGTATCATAATAACTTTGGAAGAAGAAGCAAAGTAAGTGTTAAAAAAGGTCTCAGGTCGAAAGAGTTCACCCTCACAGTGAATCAGTGCGGCTCTGCAGCTGGAGGTTGTAAGACATGCATGGAAGGGCAGGTGAGAAAGAAACAAACAGAAGAAGGATTTCTGATCCTCTTTGGCAGTCTCCTTACTAAGATTTTCAAATCCCTTCCCTGAGGCCCTGGTGTTCCTGCTATACTTGACAGTCATTATTTGGACTTGCAAACAAACCCCATTTGTTTGTCATGATAAGTGTTTAGTTGAGTAATATCGACCCAGGAGCTGGGGATGACACTCTGCCTTGGAGACCTGACACACCTGCTTGGGGGAGAATTGAGACTCCTCCACTAGGCTTCTGTCTGGCTCAACCTAGAGAATCTTGGCTTAGGTCTCTTGAACATTTATATGTTAACTTCATTAATTATTTTTTATGTGACTTCCAGGGCAGTTTTGCTAAATAAACAGAGTGCATGAAAAAAAACCAGATGTTCTGGCACCTTGCTGCATCATTTAGAAAATATGACCACGGCATCATAAAAAGTGACCCAGGGCAGCTTGGGAACTAACTACCTTCTTACGTGCTGGGCTGGAAAATAGTATTACTTGATGTGTAGAAACAATTTTTTTTTAACCAGTTGTTTTCATCAGGCGAGCATAAAAGTTCTTAAATGTACTCTTTTCTCATGTTGTCAACCAGGAAGGTTTTCCTGATGAAACATGACTAAAGGGTCAGGGAAAGTGCTTTTAAAGATAAAACTCTCCATAAGAAAAGGCATGAGCAGTTAAATCATCCAAATAATGTAGCATGGGCTATTAAATTATCTCTTCAACTTGGGGATCAATGGGTGAGCATTCACTATGCAGTTCTGAGTTTTCATATTATAGATACAGAATTTCAGGAAAACCATTCTGCTAATAATCTGCTATGAGGAAGTGGTGCAAATTAATTTTCACATTGAGGAAAGTTTATCATGTATCTATGTTCTTAAACAGCTGGCCTGTTTGGACCGAAATGAGTGATACTCAGCTATACATTTCAGTGATGTTGGTGAACCAGTTAACTCAGTAAGCTGGGTGAAGCAGGGCTAGATTTTAAAACATGAATTGAATGGTATGAGACTGCTGAAAGTCCAGAATGCAGTGAGAGAATTTGGACATATCTCCGAAGATGAAGAATTTTTTGTGCTGCTATTTGCAAAGAAGTGAAGGAAGAGACTGCAAACTTTTTTTGGTAATTGTCTGTGATGAATGTATGACTATGGAAATGTAAAGTAGGAAAGTAATTGGGAAAAAGACTGAACTATAAATCTGGAGGTATGCAACAAATATATGTTCAGAAACCTGCATACGTTTTAAATATTGAAAGGCAAGGCATTTCCTTCTCTCATTGTGGTTATATTCTTAGGCAAGCCAGGTGACGTGGCCCTGGTGACTTTCCTGTCCCTTCTGGTGCCCATATCAGACTGTTTCTAAGGAGACAGTATGTGTTTACTTCTTTCAGAAATAATTTTGACAATTTCAAACTGCTTAATTTTAATGTCTCTTTCCCCTCACTCCAATTTCGTCCTTGAATTTTTTCCCCTTTTGTCTTGTTTTCCCTTTAAAAAAATATTTTATTGATTTTTTAAGGGAGAGGGATAGAGAGTTAGAAACATTGATGAGAGAGAGAGACATCGATCAGCTGCCTCCTGCACACCCCCCACCGGGGATGTGCCTGCAACTAAGGTACGTGCCCTTGGCCGGAATGGAACCTAGGACCCTTCAGCCTGTATGCCGATGCTCTATCCACTGAGCCAAACCAGTTTCGGCTTATTTTCCCTTTTAATGTCTAATGTCACTTCTCACAAATCTTTCCACATTTACTCTCTGCCCCTCCCACCCCCACCCCCTTTCTCTCTGGGGTATTTTCTCTGCCCCATCATTGAATTTCCCTGTCATTATGGACTCACCTTTACCTGTATCGTCCTTATCTCTCCTCGGTCTCCTTGCCTTTTAGCTATAATAGGTTGTCTTCTTCCTGTAGAGACCTCCCAGCTGGTAGACATTTTAAAACAAGATTTGTTAAGACTGCTAACTTTTGTAAAATTTTCACTGAATTTCAAATTGGCTTGGGCCCTAATTTCTTTTCTTTCTTTTTTTTTTGAGTTATTTTTCTTTTTATTTTTTTTGAATTTTTATTTATTTTTTTTCATATATATATGTGTGTGTGTGTGTGTGTGTGTGTGTGTGTGTGTGTGTATGTATATATGTATATATATATATGTATATATATATTTTGAGTATAACTTATATTTAATAGTAGTACATATGTTTTCCTCCCCCCCAATATCCTCCTCCCAGCCTCCCTTATCCCCCAGCACATGTCCCCACCTGCCCCCCTCCCTGTCCCAGTGTCTTTCATTCACTGGTTATGCTCATATACATGCATACAAGTCCTTCAGTTGATCTCCCCCAGCATCCGCCTCCCATCCACCCCAGCCTTCCCCCTGTAGCTTGACAGCCTGTTCAAGGCCACCCTGCCTCTATATCAATCATTCTCCCCTGTTTCTTTTCTTCAAAAATATCTTGCCTCTGCATACTGGAAATAAATGTATAAGAACAAAAAATGTTTGAGTGTCAGTTTCAATGTCCAACTGTTCTGAGTCCCAGTTTCAGTGTCAAATAATTCTTTATGTGTACATGTCAGCAATGGTATCCAGATGGTGGACACATCGTGGCAATGCAAAATCCATCCTCTCTGGTATGGTCCTGGGCCGCCTGCAGGCATGCACAGCTGCCGACTGCTAGCATGGCAAGGTGTCGTCAGTGTCCCCCATCTCTGGACCATCCTCGTGACTGGAACAGACCCGTCAGTTCCTCACTGTCGCAGGAACCCACATGGTCTTGGAGTTGTTCTCTGAAAACACACAAACACATTCTCGACCAAAAGTTAACACAGGGATCCTCTCAGCAAAATAGACTTGGGATTCTTTTTATTTTTGCCTAAATGATTTTCCTTTGGCTTATTTTGACACCATGTGTGTTTTTTCATGGGTGTCCTGCTGTTGGCTTTACAAATGGACGTTACTTTTTTGGAGTAAGAATTTTCTAGATGTATTTTACTTACAGGATATTTTTCCTTACATGTTATTACCCCACTATCCCTCCGCTTTTTTGATTAATGGGGGCTTTTGGAAATTTTATATTGCAGTCTTGGTAATTTTAAAATTTTCATTTTTGCATACAAATATGACCGCTTTAGGTTCTTTGGATGTTAGGCAATTTTACAGTGAGATGAACTACTAATAGATATTTTAGTAAATGTTTTAGGAGAAGCTTTTTGTCCAGTACACTTAAATTTTCTTGAGTATTCACTTATTTCACTTGTCCAATTTAAATTAATCTGAAAACTTGAATACTATTTTACTGTCAATTTTAATACTCAAGCAGAAATCTTAGATAACCCTGTAAATACCAGTGGAAAGGAATATTTGCATTTTTGAGTAGGTCCTGAGCATTCCTGGTAATAGACTGAATTTAGATATAGAGCAGCTATTGCTGGTCGAGTCTCTGTCTGCTACCTGGGTCCCGATCTGAGCCATGCATGGGAGGTGAAGCAGCCGTGGGGGCAGGAGACCTCCCTCAGGAGGCAAGCCTGGGCCCTAATTTCTTTTGCACAGTTGCACATTCTTGCCCTCTTCCAAATGGGCACTGCTCTGTATGCTCCTCCTCGCTGCCTGTCTGCATCCTTTTGTCTGGTGTCTGTGCTTCCATCTAAGAAACTCTAGCCTGAGAGTTCTGCCAGAAGCTTCACTCGGGCTGTTTAGTGCATTCTTCTCCTCAGCTAAGTCCTCGGCACCTGCACATGCAGCCTTTTTGGTCCCGATGTGGCTGGTAGCAGGGAGGCCCTTTACACATAGGTGGCACTGTGTGCGTTGATTCAATGAATAGTCAGGGTTCTGGCCAGGCTCTCCACGTGCCTGTTTGTGTCACTCTGGACAGATGCTGACTGCTCTGCTCCTCACTGTTCTCTTGGAGGTAACAACTCCCAACTTCAAGGGCTTTGTGTAAATTTTGTACTTGGGATATTTCAGCAAGTGTCAGTTCCCTCTGTACTTACCTATAGCGACCTCAGGAAACGCAACACAGTTCTGCACAGCACACACAGTGGACGCGGTGGGGTGAGGTGCTGGAAATCAGGCCACTAATAAAGCACTTCTAGTGGAAAGCACATCGACCCCATCCATTTCCTTCCTGTACAGTTACTGGGGGTCCGGTGAGGGCCCAGCCCCGCAGCCAGCAGCTCCTCTCTGGCCACTGCTGCCATGGGATTGACATGGGAGGAAAGCAGTGCCCACTAGACAGGCACAGGGACATTAGGGCAGTGATGGCTAGTAAGAGTGTGGAAAATCGAACCATTCAGCTTCACAGAAAGAGGAAATTTATGTTTCATTCCTAGTTCAGGGAAAATAAAACCTTCCCTTTTCTTTCCTCTTGTTGTTGTTGGCAAGACTCTAAGACTGCAACTTGCCTGTATGGCACACTGGGCCAAATTCTCAAAGAACCTCTGTGCTTGGCCTGTTGGATTTTTATGCAGAGCTGAAGTCTGGGGTGGGTGGGATAGGTGAGGGGAGTGGAGGTGGGTGCAGATGGCTCCTTCACATTCAGCACCTCACTTGGAATGTGATCATGTAGTGACTGTGTGAGATTTGCTTTTCTTGAAAGTAGAACTTCTTACGGCGGCTGATCCCTGGCACAGTGCAGTCTTAAGTGAACAGCTCTGAGGATGACAACGAACCTGTGTCTGTCTGCTGGACAGTGGGAGGGGGAGGCTTGTCTGAAACAGAACTTAAGGGAGTGCTCCAAATGATCCCACAGTCTGTGTGGAGTGAATGAGTGACTCAGTTCTTGTAGGTCATGGCACAGTGCTTGCCTGGGCATTTTGTCGAGAGCAGACCTTCACTAGGGAATGGTTAATGTCTCTGAGTCAGTGATGAGGCAACAGAGAGGCTTGTGGTTTCTGTTTCTTCTCAGAAAGATGGAGATCTCTTCTTTCTGACGTGATGACTCGTGACTTAAACCTCTGGTTTTGGCTACTTGTGACCTAGATCTATTAGAATAGAGATTGTTAGGCTGGGCTAGCAAATAACTGTCAAAACTTCAGTGGCTTCAAATAACAAGAGTTTACTTCCTGATTCTACTGTGTGTCCATGTGGGTCATAAGGGATGTCTGCTGCGTTAGACAGTGGACTCTGGATGGTTGGCCTGCTCTGCACACCTGCGCCCACATGCACCGCAGCGGGAAGGGAACATGGTGAGGCTTGTCCTGGCTCTTAACGCTTCTGCCCAGAAGTGACACCTGCCATTTCTCACATATCACGGGTCAAATCAGTCACACGACTCTGCCTAATGTCAGAGTCATTGGGGGCACTCCATCCTTCTGTGAGCCTGGAAGGAGGAGAGATAAATATTTAATAAACTGCCTATGACTACCTCATTACTCATAAAACACAACCACACAGGGAAGGAGTTCTCTATGCTTACAGTAGCTTGCACCACCAGCAGCAGAATTCCTCTGGCCCAAACATTTATGAGCATTGGTAAAAAGTATTGTCACATGTCTCCAAGACAGTCCCCAGGAAGTGAATGTTCTTCATCCTGGGAACCATGTGATACAGCAGGTTCAAGGACTATTGATACTTTGAAATACTTTCAGTGACAATGATTATGATGAGAATAATAATGAAGCATAAAAACTCACCCCCAGAAAGAAGTATATCCCTTTAGCAGTTGTTTTAACTCCATTTTTTTCAGTCTTTCTTTTGAAAGTACCTTTCAAGTTCTAATAAAACAACAACATATTTGTGGTCACATTAATCAACATTTGGCAGATATGGAAATTATGGCTAAAATAAGATAGGTAGAGTAGACTTTTCACCTCTCTAATGCATAAATTAAAGTGTGTAATTCATTTTTAAGCATTTGGATTGCAACTATCCTCAACACCTATTAACACCTATCACCACCACCACCACCATCACCAACACCATCATCACATTCACCACCATGACCACTCTGACCACAACCACGATCACCACCACCACCACCACCACCACCACCACCACCACCACCATCATCACGATCACCACCACCACCATCACCACCACCACCACCATCACCACCACCACCAGCACCATCACCATCACCACCACCACCACCAACATCGCCACCACCACCAGCACCATCACCACTATAACCATCACCACCACCACCACCACCATCACCACCATGACCATGACCATCACCACCACCACCATCGCCACCACCATCACCACTATAACTATCACCACCACCAATACTATCACCACCATCACCAACATCACCACCACCACCACCACCACGACCACCACCATCACCACCACCACCATCACCACGACCACCACCAACACCACCACCATCACCACGACCATCACCATCACCACCACCACCACCGCCACCACCACCATCACCAACATCACCACCACCACCACCACCACGACCACCACCATCACCACCACCACCATCACCAACATAGCGACCACCACCACCACCACCACCACCATCACAACAACCACCATCACCACCATCACCACCAAAACCACCATCACCACCACCATCATCACCACCACCATCACCACCACTACCACCATCACAACAACCACCATCACCACCATCACCACCAACACCACCATCACCACCACCATCATCACCACCACCATCACCACCACCACCACCACCACCACCACCAATACTATCACCACCACCACCACCACCACCACCATCACTACCATCGCAACCACCACCACCATCGCCACCACCACTACCATCACCACCATCACTACCATCGCAACCACCACCACCATCGCCACCACCACCACCACCACCACCACCACCACCACCATCACCACAACCGCCACCACCATCATCGCCACCACCACCAGCACCACCACCAGCACCACCACCATCACCACCATCACTATCACCACCATCATCATCCACATCCACCATTATCACCACCAACACCATCACCATCACCACCATCATCACCACCATCACCACCACCACCAATACTATCACCACCACCATCATCACCACCACCACCACCACCACCAATACTATCACCACCACCACCACCACCACCATCACTATCACCCCCACCCCCACCATCACCATCAGCATCCACATCCACCACCATCACCACCACCACCACCATCACCACCACCACCACCACCACCACCACCACCAATACTATCACCACCACCACCACCACCACCACCATCACTACCATCGCAACCACCACCACCATCGCCACCACCACTACCATCACCACCATCACTACCATCGCAACCACCACCACCATCGCCACCACCACCACCACCACCACCACAACCGCCACCACCATCATCGTCACCACCACCAGCACCACCACCAGCACCACCACCATCACTACCATCGCAACCACCACCACCATCGCCACCACCACCACCACCACCACCGTCACCACAACCGCCACCACCATCATCGCCACCACCACCAGC
>CM050523.1:5237500-5352500 GCA_027563665.1 Antrozous pallidus | reverse complement strand
GGAATCAGAATAATTCGGCAGGTTGCAATCTGCAGGTCCCACTTTAGGAACTCACCTGTCTGCTCTGATATGCGTGTGATGGACTAGGCCTCTGGGATTAGTGTTCAGAGCAGGCTTCCTGAGGGGATTTCAGTGCCTCCTGAGCTGTAAGAGATCAGGTTCTGTCCTGACCTCTGACTTGGACCTCACCCAGGACCTGTGTAGGTTTAACAAACCTTTGAAAAGCCTCCAGGCATTTGTATCTTTAAACCGCCTTGTTGGCTGAGGTAATGGTGCAGAGTAGAGAGATTCTAGCCCAAAGCTAAAGCTCTAGAGTTTAATCCCCACCACCTCCAATATGAACAAAACAAGGATATTATTAAATTACCAATCCTGGCTCCAGTTGAATATTTGCCAAGAATTCACTGCTTCAACCTCATACAATATGTCTTATTTTTCTTTTGGACATTTATATTCTGAGTCAGCTTACTTATTCGTGGTTCCTTAATTACCAAGTGGAATTCTCTCCATCTTTCATCCTTCATCATTAGAGGTAAAATACAAAATCATTTTCTGGCAAGAAATAAATATCTTAAAATGAAAGACAATATTTAGTGACCAAAAAAAAAAAAAATTCCCTAAGAGTACCACATTTCTGATGAATCAGAACTGGAAGCGATTACGGGCTCATTGCGTTAAAACAGTGAGCACTCACATCCTGTCCTTCTTTGTCATATGACAATCAGACCTTCTCTTTTAAGTAAGTTGGGGGCTGCTTTACAAATCCTTTAAGTGAGCCATAGATAAGTGCATTGGCATGGTTTCAGGAATAACATAGAGGAAATTAAAAATGTTTATTTTATTGAACTAATATTCCCTTCTGGAGATTAAAGTGGCAAATCCAGCCCACAACTCTAAGACATACAATTCAACAGTTTAGTTTCTATTTATTTATCCTGTCAACTTGAACTTGAGTAGAAGTTTTAAGTTGTAACTTATAAAATGCTTGTAAGTGTGTTCCTTCAATATAAAATGGGATTGTCTCAGATTGTATTTGCAGATAAAATATACTTAGTCTGATTTTATTTGAATTGTGGAATTTTTTATAGAATCAAAATTTGAAATTCCTGAGAATCCTTAGGTTGACTAAAATTTTGGTATGTTGTAGTGGATTATGATGTGAATTGAGATATTTTGATCATGCCAATTTGGAAAGCTCTGTATGCCATATTTTAAATGTATTTCATAAGAAAACATTTTAATTTTTATTATTATTTTAAAAATTTAACTTTGTTGTTGCGATGTCCTCCATTTCCCCCCTTACGCCCTTCTCCCAGCTCCTGCCCCACCTCAGGCCTTCCCCGAATTATTATCTGTACCTGGGGATTATGCGTAAATGCATGCAAGTATAAGAAAACATTTTTAAAGGCATTATTTAGAAATCAGGGCTAGCTATTTTAATTTTAAGTGGCTACCTCTTAGCTGCTTGAATCAGTGCACTATTTAAGCTTGGTTGTGGTCAGTGTAAGACTTCATTTTCATCTGAGATCTCTCAAGGAAGGGCAGACACAGCCCAAGGAGACAGCTGTGCTTTCTCAGGAGACGGGTAGTAGCTACAGTAGTTAAGTTTCAGTAAGTCGTTCCTATGTTCCAAGCAATAGATAAAGCATTTTCTGTCATTATTTTATGTGGAGACGGTTACTGCTTTACATTTTACAGGCTAGAAAATGGACAACTCAAAGAAGATGTCTAACTTTCCACATGTCCTGTGGCAAGTGACAGAACTGGGGTGCTCCTGAGACGTCAGTCTGGCCTCTCCCCCAAGCTGATGGGTTTCTCTCACAAAAGTAGCGGGGTGGATATTGAAAGATGGTCTTCAAGCCCTGGTGACAGAAGGTGATACATGCAAAGTGCAAGGGTAGATTCTCATCCGTTTCCTCTTCATAGCAATTCTCTTGCAGAACAGCCCTGCGTTTCTAAGCCTGCTTCTCCATTGGCCCACACTCAGTTCAGTTCCCACTGTGCCTCTCACAGAGTTCCTTCCTCAAGATTACAAAGACTGGGAACCTAGCCCATTACTAATATTTTTAAAAAGTTATTCTGGCTCTTTCAGGGCCATATCAATTTCAAAGATCACTGTCAGGGTGGGAGCAACTGGAGCTGAAATAGCCTCAGAGCGGAAACTGTTCTTCAGAGCTGAAAAGTCAGTGGAATATTCATAGAAATGTAATATGAGCACAGGATACCGAGTCAGTGTCAAAACTTTGTTCCAAACCATATTTGCTATTTCTAAAGCAGGCCAGCTCCTCGGGGACAGCTGGGCTCAGGGAAGAGGGTGGGGTGGGACGGGTGGCAGCAAGCCTAGAGCCTGGGCTGAGGGGCGGGTCCCCTCTCCCTAAGGGAAGTGTGGGGGGGTGTCTCTCTCCACAGGAATTAGGGTTCTGAGGATGGGGAGGGGTGATGGAGTCCAGCCCTGCCATCTCTGACTGACTACAGAAACCTTTCCTTCATTGTTGCCACGTAAGTTTTGGGCCTGATTTTGAAACAGAAACTATGGTGGAGCTGATATGACAATCGCTGTGCAGGGTTTTGCTAGTGCAGACATGACACCATTTGCTTTTTCCTTGAAAGGCTCCTGCTCAGGATGTCGCTAAAAGTCCATGGCAGAATACACCCCGAGGAGCGGCGTCTTCAGATGCCAAAATTGTGTCTTCAAGGCAACCAAAGGGATCATTTGCAGATGACCCAGATTTATTTTCAGGAATGAACAAATCTCTCTCATTTTCCCCGTGAGGAGCTAGACTCATTTGTAGTTAATCTAAGAATTAACATTTAGCAATTACTGCGTTAGTGCGGTGGGGGAGGTGGGTGCCTGTGGCTCAGATGATTGGAACCCTGTGACCAGGAGGACTGTTCACTCCCCGGGTCCCCTCCCACCTCCAACCAGCCTCCAGCCAACAATGGTCACAGGCGGCCTTCAGGGAGGAGTGTTCCCATGGGAAAAGAATGGTACCCTGGGGTGCCACACTTCCAAGCTTGCAAGTTAAGGGGAGTATCACCCAAGAAGAGTAAGAGGCCCACGCTTATCTAGGGGACAGACTCAGAGGGACACTTTGGGCTGGGGGTTGCATTTTCTCTATTCACTTATATATGAGATGGATCATTTTTGGCCTTCCAATTACTGTTTGTAGTCATGTAACCCATGGGACCCACCCAATTCTCCCACAGCCAGGCCACTCCAGCTAATTGTCTAAAGTTGGTCAGAGACACAGCTATGAGCTTCAAGAACATGAGTGAATCTCTGTGCTTTTCCTCCAGTGTTCACCATCAGAAACCACTTTTCAGAGCCAGTTCACTCCCAGGCCAGATCTCTCCAGAATGACCAGATGCCCTCTGAGGACCCTTTTAGGTTCAGGGGAGAGTAATGCCTAAGTGTTCCCCTTATGCCCGGTGTGTTCACCGTTCAACCCCTCTCCCCCGCTGCCTTGGCTCTCTCCATTCATCAAGAATACCTGCAGAGGCCACCTCTTCTTATCCTTCAATTAAAAAAAGAAAGTTTAATTACCGGATCCTATCATTCAGCAGAATGCTTTGTAGTTCACTAAATATTTGTTGGAAGAATGAGTGAGTGGATGAAAGGATCAAATAAGAGGAGTTTTAAAGGCAATTTGCCATTGAGAACAAATACAATTTTAAAAATGTTATCATTCTCTTATTTTTTCCTTTACAAAATTATACATGATTATTGAAAATAATTTAGAAGATAGAAGTGAGTAGAAATTAAGAAAATAAAACCACCTATAGAACCATCATTTGGAGATAACCTTTGTTGACATTTGAGGGTGTGTTATATTTATATCTATATGCATAGCTCTTATATATGACTTAGGGACTTAGACAAGTATTATTGTGTAGTTGTTTTTACTTATATCAGAAAGTTTTGAAATATAGTATAGATTCTTCCACATTATTAAAACTTTTTCAGAGCATTTTATTGCATTACTTCAACTTAATCAGTCACATATTACAGTGTCCTTGCAGCTGAACTTTCTCCCTAGCTTGTTGATCTCCTTGGGATAAATTCCTACAAGAGGAAATGCATGCTCCATGGTCTTCTAGTTCACTACATGTTGGCAAGCTTTAAGTCAGAGAGGTGCCCCATATGTGCTCCTACCCGGAACAACCTAATGCACTGCCCCTCTCCTTGCTGAACAGGTATTATCATTCTTTTAAATATTTGTTAATTCCTAGGCAAAGAGTATATTGATGTTCTTATGCTTTGCATTTTTTAAAATTGATTTTTAGGGAGAGAGAAAAGGAGAGGGAAAGAGATAGAAACATTGGTTGGCTGCCTCCTCCACACCCCCTACTGGGCGTGTGCCCTGCCCTGGCGTGGAACAGCTGGTCTGTTGGTGCATTGGATGATGCCCAGTCCACTGAGTCACATCAGCTGGGCACATTCCTTTTATTAATATTGAAACAGTGATGTTTCATGTGGTCGTTTTAATGTGTTCTTTGCAAATTGCCTGTTAATATTTTTTAAGGCCCATATAGTTTGGGGACCAACATACTTCCCCTCTCTATTTCATAGGGCTATTGTAAGAATTAGGTGAAGTAATCTATTTGTATATGCTTGAAATCTACAAGGCAATAGACAAGTGTGTTGATGTATTTGTGACCTGGTAGGGTGAGGGACAGCAGACAAATAGGTTAAGTAAATGCTACCAAGCAAAGGCGTGGTTTAGCTTTAAAGAGGAGGGGTGTGGGGAGGCACCTGTAGAGAAAGGGAAATAGGCCTTGCCTGGAAATGTGTTATTTTGAGAAAGTCACTGGAAATAGACAAGATCAGAAATAATACAGGGGCTGTCAGGCTTGAAATTTGAGCCAATTAGAAGCAAGGAAGCAAGGGGAAGGGAGGAATGAGAAACCAGAGTCTGCTTGTGTGGTCTGTATAGTGGGGGTGGAGTGCAGGGAGAGGGAGAAATGTCCCCAAACCAGCAACTGAGAAGAGAAAACAGCAGCAGTGTCACTTCTCAGAGGACTCACCTGAATTCTAGGGAGACTATGTAGGTGTGTTTAAGACAGAAAAGGAAGCTGGTGTCGCTGTACACAGGTGTGGTCCTTGGACCAGGCTCACCTGTGCTCTCCAGGAAGTTCTGGAGTAACCATACCTGGAAAGGCAAGCAAGATAAAGAGATGGGTGGTGATTAAGATAAAATACTGTCTAAAATTCCTCACTCATTGCTGAGACCAGTTTGGCTCAGTGGATAGAGCATCAGACTTCAGACTGAAGGGTCCCGGTTTCGATTCCGGCAAAGGCATGTACCTTGGCTGCGGGCACATCTCCAGTAGGGGCGTGCAAGAGGCAGTTGATCGATGTCTCTCTCTCATCGATGTTTCTGACTTTCTATCCCTCTCCCTTCCGCTCTGTAAAAAATCAATAAAATATATTAAAAAAAATAAAATTCCTCACTCATGTAAAATTTTACACAATATAATTTTATATTCACGTGTATTAACATATAATTATAAATGAATATCCTATCTAATAAAGAGGGAATATGCTAATTGACCTTCACACCCACACAAAGATGGTGGCTCCCACAGCCAATAAGGAGGGAACATGCTAATTAAATACCACACCCTCAAAGATGTCAGTACCCACAGCCACAAGATGGCAGTGCCCAATCCCCTCAGCAGGGGCACAGCATGGCTGGGCCTGCCCCAGATGAGTCTGGCTACTCCGTGTCCCTGCTTCTGGAATCCCCCAGTCCCCTCAGCCCCCCAGCCACCCAGGGCTGGCCCAAGGCACAGGAAAGCCTCAGATGGTGGCTGCCCAGCTGCCCAGGACTGCCCAAGGCTAAGGTAACCAGGGCCGACTGAGGCTTATGCTGCTGGCAGTGGCAGCAGCAGAGGTGTGATAGGGGCATTGCCTTTCCCTGATTGCCTGGTTGCCTGGTTGCCTCCCTCTCCTGAGGGCTACCATTCTGTGAGAGGGGGAAGTTCAGGCAGAAGGACACCCCTCTCCAGTGCATGAATGGCCATCTAGTACTGGGCATGTACTGGGCATCTAGTATATTTATACATTGTGCACATATCACATTATATCTATAATAAGCAAATCAACCAAACGGCTGAATAGCGGAACGACTATCTGGATGACCATGCTATGACACCCACTGGCACCAGGCCAGCCAAGGCGGGTGTGATGTGATTGGTTGGGCCTGCCATTGCCCCATGATCACCCTGCAGAGGGAGGCCCAGGCTACCCCATGGCAGTGTTGCGGTGCCATGGGCGGGGCCTCCCTCTGCAGGGTTGATCTATGGCAGAGCCCTAGCCAGGTGGGCAGGGCCCATTTCTTTGAGGCGATCCAACATGGAGTCCTTCCTGGGTGGGCAGGGCATACCTCTTTGGGGCAATAGATTGTGGAGCCCCACGATCGATTACGCTGCAGAGGGAGGCCCAGGCTACCTGGCCAATAGTGCTGTGGTGGGTGGGCAGAGCCTCTCTCTGTGGGGCAATTGATCATGGGGGTCCTGAACTGTGAGAGGGCACAGGCCAGGCTGACAGATCTCCCCCTAGTGCATGAATTTCATGCACCAGGTCTCTTGTCTCTCTGTATAAAAGCCTAAGCAACTGTTACAACCGAATGACTGGAACAACTGGAATAACTGGTTGACCAGTTGCTATGACAGGCACTGACCATCAGGGGGCAGATGCTCAATGCAGGAGCAGTCCCCTGATGGTCAGTACACTTCCTCAGCTGGAGCACCACTCAGCTGGAAGTTGGGGTCATAGCTGGCGAGCACAACTGTAGTGGCAGGAGTCTCTCCCACCTGCACAGCAGCTCTACTGAATGGTGACAGGCTGTGGCAGGCATAGTGGGGCTGGGGTAAATGGGAGCAATGCAGTGCCTGGCCCCAGCTTGGCTTCTTCCCTGGCTGTCTGCCATTTAATGCACTGCTACATTCCTTGTATCCCATAAGCCTGCAGGTACAATCTCCAGAGAACAGTGGAAGCACAGATACTTGGAGTAACCAGGATGAGCCTGATATTGCCGCTGGGCTCCTGGAACTCTGCCTAAGTCATTGAGATAAAATCCCTTACCAATTGCCTCAGAGCTACAGAGGAAAGCAGCAATATGACAATGGCCACAGGTAGTGACTGACAATGGGGGTAAAAGTCAAAGATGAATCTGAAGGTTGGGAGCGTGGGCAACAGAGCACCCCTGTCCCCCAAGATCCCCAACTTTGTATTATTCACCTCTGAGTATCTCTTATCCAGCTCCGAGTGGTGGAAAGCATCCAGCATGGCACAAGGTGTCCACTAGGGACCTCCTGGCTGGCAGAAGGGACATTTGGAAATATTTTTTCAGGAAGCTGTGGGGAGGAGGTCAGACTCTCTATACGACTTCCCGGTGGCTCATGGGACGTGGAAACTCCCTGGTCAGGTGGGCTCCCGGTTTCCTTTCAATGTCCATGAATCTGTGCACAGGATCAATAGTAATTACATAAGTAACATGAATACAGGCATAGCAATGAGGTGGGACGGGGGAGAAAGAATCATTTTTGCTTTTGTTCACATTTTTAAGTGTTTTGATTGTTACAACTAGTATATTTTACTACTCTAATTTGAAAAGGATCCAATATTTAAGACTAACAAAGATGTCCACGTGGTGTGTGTGGCTGCAGCATGGGTGGGATGGCTCAGCTGCAGGCGCTGAAATTCTGGGCTGTCACTGGGACCCCAGCTCAGACAGAGGCCCCAGGAAGCAAGTGAGAGTCACTCATGGGCTCACAGGGCACCCGCCATCACCACCCACTGCATACTTAAAAACAGCAGTGCCTTCTTGGAGACAGGACCCTGGCAGCAGGCAGGATGTTTATCAGGTCGGGAGTGCAGCAGGTCTTCCCTCCAGGTCAGGTACTCCATACCTTATGGGGGTGAGGTATGGGGGTGGTGGTGGGGGGAAACTGGGCTAATGCTAGAAAGCATTGGAGCTGGGGTGGGTGGAGGGGTTTGGGGGAAGAAAAGTGAGAACTCCTTCTCCGGTTCAAGGGCTGCAGCAGAGTATCTGATTGGGTCTGTGTTCTTTTACAGCAGGTGAAACTGTGTTAGGCAACGTTGTTTCCATGTCCTCCTCATGCCAGGGCTTTGCTGGGCTTGGAGACCAAGGGAGGGATCACCCACAGCTGAGCTGGGGAGGGGAGGGTCATGGTGATATGGAAGGTGGAGGCAGGGGAAGGAGCCTGCGAGAGGACCTGTGAGCCAAACCAGGAAGGAAGAGTTGGGGCCTTCGGTGAACACCCAGGTCTGGGAGGGAGACCTCATGGCGGACTCCAGCTAGGACTGTCCCAGGAGTGTGTGCAGAGCTGTGCAGTGGGGAGCTGGTCAGGACACAGTCCAAGAGGCCAGCAGGCATCGGAGTGTGCCTGGCCTCAGCTTGATTCATGTTTAGGAGTTCTCTGTTGCCCTGCATGTGAAGACCAGTAACGTGTGCTCAGAAAGCCAGCATCAGGTGGGAGAGCCTGAGCCGCAACTCAGTGTGTGTCAAGCTTTGCTGAGTGAATGCAAAGTGTATTTTGGAAGGTGACATTCCATGCTCAGAAAACATCTTATTTGACTTTAAACTTTTGTTTTGACTTCCATCACACAAAACATCCTTCATGTAGGTGAATTTTCTCCGGAAGATTGTGTCACAATCATGAGGACACAGTCACAAGTCTGAGCACTGTGCCTGGGGTCACAACCAAGGCTAATGAGATGGCCTGCAGCAGGGGTCACGGGAAGCGCTTTTACACATGGTCACGTCCCACTTTTGGCATCACCTAGCACGCCAGGCTGAACTGGCAGCACCCCCACTGTCTCCCTGCTATGGATAACAGAGAAGTGGGAAGACCTGGTGTCCCAGGAGCAGACCCAGGAGGAGGTCCCCTGTCCCGGTGAGCAGAGCAGGAAGGAGCCCCCGGGTGGGGTCTGCACATCAGGGAGAGAGGGAAGAGGCCTTCTGAACTCACTCTAAGGCCCTGAATAGCCACATCCCACAACTTATGAGGCTCCCAAGTCCTGAGGACCCTGAGGTGATCAGTGGAAGGTCCACCTTTCTCCTCCCATTCCAACAATTAATGATGTGGAGTGGTGAGGATTTTGCAGGTATCACCTTTCTGTAGATTAGCATTTGGGTCCTTTGTCATTTGGATCCCTTGCCTGTTCTCCCCCTCTTCCTTGGACGCAAGTGAGTCTACTGTGGTCACTGGAATCACCTTTGTTGTCTGAGATTCAGAGAGCCGTGTTCGCATTTGGGACACACATGTGGCATTCAGACTTGCTCGTGTAGATCTGTGTTTCCTCTCAGAATCCAGCAGGGAGTTCTTGGAGCAAAACCATTTCTTTGCAACTTAATTATCAGCATGTGGAATACAGTATTCCCTGTCTGAGCTTGAATGGAAGGAACCAATCATCTTTGAGTCCTCACTCTACAGAAAAATGGCAGCTGCTGCCAGATGTGAACTGGACACTTGAAATTGGCAAAAGCTGGGAGTTAGTGTGAGGGAGAGAAACAGACACGGGCCTGGGGTTGGGTACATGTGGGTTCCGGATCAGCTGTGCTCTTACTGATGTGGGACTTTGGAACAAACACTTTGTGTGATCGTTCTGAGGCCTGTTTCTCCATCTTTAAAATAGGGTGGTACAGAGGCAGGCTCATGGTGTGTTGGTGAGATTTTACAGAGGGGAATTTAAATGGCACACAAGGCACACACAAAAAACGTTAGTTCCTATGATCATCTACAGTAAATAATTTAATGAATCCTTCCCCAAAATAGCATCCCCTTTGGAGTAGAATCCTACTCATTTTTCACCATGGGACACCCAAAAGGATGTTAGAGTCCTTTGTTTGGTTTGTGGTAAGTTGACTTTGCACTTTAAAAGGGAAAAAAGGAAACCTGTAGTACCTCAAACAATGAGCCTTTTTAAAGCCTGCATTGGACTCCAATTTCAAAGAATATTCTTATTAACATACTTTTTTATAAATAGAACACTACTCATCAAATATTTATGAGTCGTAGCCTGAGAAGCCAGTGCAGTGCTGGGCCAGCCTGGGACATCCCCCGCTCGCGCTGTGGGGTGGCAGAGGCAGGGGAGCCGGTGGGTTTGTGGCCTGGTTTGGGGGCTCTGGCATGAGCCTGTCCTGGCCTGGTTCCTCCCAGCCGAGGCCTGTTCTGGAGCCTTTCGTACTCCCATGCAGCCGGCTTTGTAAACGACTCCCTTTGAAATCCTCGGGAGCTCTTTGAGTAGAAAATGTACACAACAGGGTTTGATGCAAGTAAGAGTCAGGCCTGATGTACATGGGGGAATAGTGGTGCTTCTCACCCCAAATATTAATCTTTAGCCCAGAAAGTATGGTTTTATTATTAAATAAGAGACTCCCGGCAAAGAAACCCCACAATCTACCTCCTAAGCTCCACGGTCCATTCGCTGGGGAAGTGATGAGCCTGTTAATTGCCTGGGAGTTTAATTAAGCAGCGGGATTTGGACAATGCAGGCTCTGTTTTTACTTTAAACACGTCAGTAAAGCAAACATTCTCAATTCCAGGGTCACTTGCTAAATAAAAAGTAAACATTACTATCCTTTGAAATATCACTCTTCAAGTGTGGTCATTTTGAAAAATATCTCTACTAGAGATAGTTGTAGATATTTTTGGTTGGAAGTGCAATTGCTGATGGAGCACAAATCTGCAATTTGTAGACAGGTTAAGTAAATTATATCACTCACTGTCTTCCCCCTCCCCCAGTGGCTTTAAAAGTTAAAGTAATTTGCAAAGAAAATGCTCAATTTGAATTGGTTTGTAATATCTGTTAATGAGCTTTTAAAAACCCCACTTATTCACAACTCCGTCCCTGAGGGAACACGGTTAGCGATCAGAAAAATGTCTGAAGTCTGAGGTGTCATTAACTAGTATTTCTTTGAAATAAAAACCCCTAAAAATAAATTATGTAAGATACACAAGTGCACAGGACAATCACTTTGATGAATGATCTCGGTATTTTTCATTCCTAAAAATGTGCCAGTTGAAATTCAAGCTTCTAAATGATAGAGCTGATTTTGGAATTACATCAGTGTAGGCATAACTGCTCTGTTTATTTCACACATATAAATTGAGACCACCCATATATTTCTGGGTTGTTGATGCAAAAACAGTTGTGTGAGGAACAATTTTGACGATATTCATTGTGTTTCTTTTCAGAAACACAAGGTGTTGCCTGAATACAGGCCTACAGGTATTACCACCCAGAAGTAAAACAAGGGCCCGTTTCAGCCAGCCCCTGCATGCCAGGCCAGGTGCTGGGCGGAGGTGCAGACGCTGCGAAGCCCCTCCAATGGGCCAATATTAGGTAACAGAGCTGTGAAACGCTATACCAAAGCAAGCCTTCCTTCCTGGCCCCAGCCAGCCATGGTCTGGCCTGGAGGCTGGGGAGCCTTTGTAAGACAATATTGGCCTGTGTAACTCAAGATGCCTGTTTGGCTATTGCAAATACTATAAGTAGCTTTTTTTTTTTGAGGAACGAGTTAGATTTTACTAAACCATTGGCTACAGGTTAATTATACATTTCATAAGACAGCATTTCCTTGTAGCCAGTCTAAATTTGTATTTAATCCTTCTTTATATAATAAGGCAAGGCCCTTCATTGTTGTCATTATTTCATACATTGGGCCTTTAATTTTCTTTTTTCTCCTCACACATTAATCACCTCTCAGCTAAACTGCAAAGGGGGCCAGTGACATTCATTTTCACTCCAGAGGAGGGCAACCTCTTAGCGCAGCCAACCTGCTGTCTTGTGTAGTTCTTCCTCTCTTCTGCTCTCTGGGCAACATCCGGGGAGCCAGCTGAGCACAGGAAACAACCACTGACTGATTTTCACAATGATCTTCTGTGATATGTTCTGTGCATTTACTTCTGGTAAGAAATAGAAATCAACATTTGAAACTTGCTTCCAAGCATTATTGGGGCTCCAGTATTATGGAAAGCAGAAGCCTGCACTTGATGCCTTCCCTAGAGCGAACACATCCTGCTACCACCCGGTCAAGGAGGACTGGGCCAGCACTCTGTGGCTGGGATGGCCTCCTCTTCCGAGATAACCACTCTCCTGATTTCTGATGCCATAGCTTGTGTTGTTTTGGAGCTGCTTATAAATGGAGTCCTAAGGTAGGTGCTCTTTTGTCTGGTTTGAGTCTGTCAACATTCTGCTTGTGAGTTGTACCTATGGTGTTGGGTGTGATGATAGTATGTTTTCCTCCCCTGTGTCAATAATGTACCACACTTACTTGTTTCATCCTGGATGGGCATTTAGGTTGTTTTCAGTTCTAGGCTGCTTAGACAGTGCAGTGGTCAACGCCCCCACATGCCTTTGGTGGGCTTGTGTGTGCATTTCTGTTGGGCTCGCTGACTGCAGGGGAGCTCACTGAGTTGCACTGTGTGATTGTGCTCAGCTGTAATAGTGTCAAATAGCTTTCCAAGAAGTTGTGTCCATTCCACTCCCACCAGCAGTGGGTGGAAGGCAGGCTGTTCTACATCCTTGCTGACATCTGGTATTCTCAGTCTTTTTTATTTTGGTCTTTCTGGTGGTTTGGAGTTGAATCTCATTTTGGGTTTAATTTGACTTCCAGTTATTAATAAGCTGAGCATCTTTGCATATATATTGGCTATTTGGCTATTCTGTGAATAGGCTTTTCAAGTGTCTTGTTAATTTTTCTATTGTATTATTCGTCTTACTGATTTGTAGGAGATATTTACATAATCTTTTATAATAAAGAAGTAATATGCAAAATTGACCATCATGCCTTCACACAAGATGCCAATCCCATGTGGTCACAAGATGGCCACTACAAGATGAACAACAGGGAAGGGCATTTATGGATGATCAGGCTAGCAGGGGAAGTTAGTTAGGAGTGACTGGGCCAGCAGGGGAGGGCAGTTAGGGGTGCCCAGGCTGGCAGGGGAGGACAGTTGGGGGCAACCAGGCATGCAGGGTAGGGCAGCTGGGGGGGGGGGACCAGGCCTCTAGGGAAGGGTTGTTGGCGGTGACCAAGCCTGCAAGGAAAGGCAGTTGGGGTGACCGGGCCTGCAGGGGAGGGCAGTTGGGGGCAATCAGACCAGCAGGGGAGCCGTTAGGGGGTGATCAGGCTGGCAGGCAGAAGCAGGAATGAAATGAGGATTCAAAGGGGAATTTAAATGTTTGGCACATAAGGGACACAAAAGAAACATTAGTTTCTATGATCCTCTACAGACAATAATCTAACAAATCTCCTTTAGAGTAGAAATATCTACTCTAAAAATAGATTCTCCTTTAGAGTAGAAATCCTGCTCATTTTCCACCATAGGATACCCAAAAGGATGTTAGAGTTCGGGCCTAAACCAGCAGTCAGAAATCCCCCAAGGGATCCCAGATTGGAGAGGGTGCAGGCTTGGCTGAGGGACACCCCTCCTAGTGCATGAATTTCATGCACTGGGCCTTTAGTCTGAATATAATCCTTTTTTTAGATATATTTATTGCAAGTATCATATACCACACTAAGCTTGACTTTTCACTCTTTATGGTATCTTTGGATGAACAGAATGTTTTTTTTTGTGTGTGTGTGTTGTTTTTTTTAAATTTATTTATTTATTTTTATTTTTATTTTTTTTATTGTTCAGTTTGTTAATTACATTGTTTCCCCTTCTTTATCCTCCTATATCTTCCCTCCCCCCTGTACCTATCCCACCCTCCGCCCTCACCTCCCCCTCCCCAATGTCCTCTCCCATTGTTGCAAGATTTTTGTCCAATCTCTTGCTGTACTGCCAACAACACTTTTCTCCCCAAGAATTGTCAGTCTATTCCCTCTCTATGTCCATGTTTCTGTTATAGTCACCAGTTTATCTTGTTCATCAGCCTATCAGTTCACTTGATTTTTATGTTCATTTGTTGATAGATGTGTATTTGTTGTTCATAATTTATATTTTTACCTTTTTCTTCTTCCTTTTCTTAAAGAATATCTTTCAGCATTTCATATAATACTGGTTTGGTGGTGATGAACTCCTTTAGCTTTTTCTTATCTGCAAAGCACTTTATCTGATCCTCGATTCTGAATGATAGCTTTGCTGGATAGAGTAATCTTGGTTGTAGATTCTTGCTCTTCATTATTTTGAATATTTCTTGCCACTCGCGTCTGGCCTGCATCGTTTCTGTTGAGAAATCCGCTGACAATCATGTGGGTGCTCCCCTGTAGGTAACCAACTGTTTTTCTCTTGCTGCTTTTAATATTCTCTCTTTATCTTTTGCTCTTGGCACTTTAATTATGATATGTCTTGGTGTGGTCCTCTTTAGATTCCTATATTTTGGGGTTCTGTGTACTTCTTGGGCTTTTAAGTCAGTTTCTTTCACCAGGTGGGGAAAGTTTTCAGTCACTATTTCTTCAAGTAGGTTTTCATTAACTTGCTCTCTCTCTTTTTCTGGCACCCCAATAATTCGGATGTTGGCTTGCTTGAGGTTGTCCCAGAGGCCCCTTACGCTATCTTCAATTATCTGAATTCTTTTTGTTTCTTGCTTTTCCAGCTGAGTGGATTTTGCTTCTTTGTATTTCAAATCTTTGACTTGGTTCTTGTGGCCCTCTGGACTGCTTTTAGGACTTTGTGTAATATTTTTTATTTCAGTCTGTGTATGCTTGATTTCTAGTTGGTCCTTTTTTTTTTATCTGTGAGGGTCTGGTTCGTATCCTCAGAGGTCTTGTTCATTTCCCTGAGGGTCTCATTCATTTCCTTGTAAGTATCATTCATCTCCTTGTAATTCTCATTCATTTGCTGGTTGGTCTTGTTTATTTCCTGGTAATTCTCATTAAGTTGATTGGCCTTTTGTAGGAGCCTCTTGAAAAGCCTTATAACTGTGGTTTTGAACTCTATGTGTTGTCGTCTTTTCTCCTCCATTTCTTTCACACCTGATTTCTTTCCATGTCTCTGCATGGTGGCTGCTTTATGTGGTAGATATCCTCAAAGGGACAATGGCTCAGTCTCCCCGGTTACCTGAGGTGGGTACTCTTACTGCAATCCTTTATGGGTTGTATTCAGTGTTTTTGAATTTAAACCCAGGTTTTTGTTGTTAGCCCTAGGAGGGTTTGACCTCCAGGCCAATTGGCTGTGAAGGGAGACTGTGTTCAGGTTGGATGGGCGGAGTCTCTGGGCTGCGCGCAGCGGCAGAGGTGGCGGCGGCAGCTGGGTCCTATGCGGAGGCAGCAGCTGGGTCCTATGCGGCGCTCGTGCGCGCAGGTCTCTGTTGGATGGGGATGGCTGCAGACTCCTCCAAGAGAAAGCCGCTAGTCTCTTCCCCTTGCCAAACAACTCTGCCTTTCCCCAAATGTGCCTGCACACCAAAAGTCCAGCCCAGGGCTGTAAAATAGATGGTTTCCGGAACCAGGAGACAAGTTTCCAGGGGGCAAGTCGTGGGTTTGTGCGCCGTGCCCCGCTTCCAGGGTGCATCCCCCGGACCTCGGACCTCGCCCCTCGTCCAGTTCCGGGTAATCTGTGCAGGGGGACCTCTCGTACCCCGGATCTCGGACCTCGCCGGGCTCGGGAAATCTGGGCAGTGAGACCCTCCGCCCTTCCTCGTGGGAGAAATCCGGCCGGTCCCTGCTCCAGCCCCAGCCCACGCGTGCGCGACCAGGGCGGCTCCTAACCTCTTTCCGTCTGAAAGGTTGTGCTCCCGCCGGTCCTGAGTCTGTGTCCCACCTTTGCTCCTATTAGTGGAGTTTTCACTCAGCCAGCTTTCTGGCGATTCTGGGTGCTTGTCTGTTCTGCTGTTATGTTGTAGTTCTTAAATCGTTGCGCGGGGCAGAACAATAGGTGTTTGCTTATGCCGCCATCTTGGTGTTCCCCCTGAACAGAATGTTTTTAATTTTAATGTCTAATTTTCCAATTTTTTCATAGGGAGTGCTTTCTATTTCTTTATTAAAATTTAATAAATATTTATTGTTCAGATTATTACAATGTTGCTATTTTTCCCTTCCATAGGTCCCCTCCCCCCAGTACCCATCCCATCCTCTGCCCTCACCAACCCCCCCACTGTCCTCATCCATAGGTGTATACTTTTGGTCCAGTCTCTTCCTGCACGCCCCCATACCCTTTTCCCCTGAGAATTGTCAGTCCACTCCATTTCTATGCCCCCGATTCTATTATATTCACCAGTTTATTCTGTTCCTCAGATTTTTAATTCAATTGATTTTTAGATTCACTTGTTGATAGATGTGTATTTGTTGTTCATAATTTTTATCTTTACCTTTTTCTTCTTCTTCTTCCTAAAGAACACCTTTCCGCATTTCATATAATACTGGTTTGGTGTTGATGAACACCTTTAGCTTTTTCTTATCTGTGAAGCATTTTATCTGACCTTTAATCTGAATGATAGCTTTGCTGAATAGAATAATCTTGGTTGTAGGTTCTTGTTATTTATCACTTTGAATATTTCTTGCCACTCCCGTCTGGCCTGCATCATTTCTGTTGAGAAATTAGCTGACAATCATATGGGTGCTCCCTTGTAGGTAACTGTTTTTCTCTTGTTGCTTTTAATATTCTCTCTTTATCTTTTGCTTTTTGCATTTTAATTATGATGTGTCTTGGTGTGGTCCTCTTTGAATTCCTTTTATTTGGGGTTCAGTGCACTTCCTGGACTTTTAAGTCTATTTCTTTCACCAGGTGGGGGAAGTTTTCGGTCACTATTTCTTCAAATAGGTTTTCCATATCTTGCTTTCTCTCTTTTTCTGGCACTCCCATAATTTGGATGTTGATACGCTTGAGGTTGTCCCAGAGGCTCTTTACACTATCTTCAATTTTTTGGATTTGTTTTGCTTCTTGCTTTTCAGGCTGAGTGATTTTCAAATCTTTGTTTTTCAAATCTTTGACTTGATTCTTGTGGTCCTGTAGTCTGCTTTTGGGTCTCTGTATAATATTTTTATTTCAGTCAGTGTATGCTTAATTTCTAGTTGGTACTTTTTCATATCCTCCATAGTCTCGCTCATATCCTTGAGGGTCTTGCTCATGTTCACAAGAGTCTCATTAAATTTATTGGACTTTTCTAGGAGCCTCTTGTAAAACCTTATAACCATGGTTTTGAACTCTATGTCCAGTCGGTTTTTTCCCTCCATTTCTTTCACATGTAATTTGTTACCTTGTCTTCGCATTTTGGCTGCTTTCCTGATTTGGTCGAGTAGGTTTGTGTGGTAGGTAGGTGTCTCCTAGGGGACAGTGGCTCAGCCTTCCCAGTTACCTGAGGTGGATACTCTTGGTGTACCCCTTTATGGGTTGCACAGTTTTGTTGTAGTTAAGCCTAGATTGTTGATGGTATTACTGAGAAGGGTTGACTTCCAGGCCAATTGGCTGTGAGGATCAGCTGTGTTTACACTGTGAGCACCTCTGTGCTGAGCCTGAATGGGGCGGAGACTCCGGCTGAGCCAGCAGCCTTAGTTTCCCATCAGCTCCACCCTAAACAGCTCCTGGGTCTCCGTGCCCCATGGCAACAGTTGCATGCACCTCTGAGAGAAAGCTGCCTGAGCTCTGCCCACTGCCAGACAGTCTAGTTTCTCCCCAAATGAGTCTGGACACCCAAAACTCACCTGGAACAGGAAAACAAAGCAGTCTGGCATTTTTGTTTTTTTTCTCCTTCTGAACCATAGAGCTAGCCACGAATCCTCTCTGATAGCTTGTGCGCCTTTGTAACACCCGAGTTTCAGCATGCTTCCTCCTTACAGTCCAGTTTCACCCTGTATTAGTCTGGATTCCCGAGACTTGTCTGGAACCAGGGCTCAGTGCAGTGGGATGCCTTTGTCTTCCTCCTCGTTGGAGAAAACCACTGGGGTTTGCAGCCACCAGCCCTTTCAGTTCACGCGCAGCTCCTGTGCGTATCTGCAACTCTGTCCTCCGAAGCTCCCCAGAGTCTCAGTGTCCTTTTATTTTTCCTTCTATTTGTGGAATGTTCACTCAGCCAGCCCTCTGGTGGTTCTGAATGATATTTGTTTTGTCCTTTAGTTGTAGTTTTGAATTTGTTGTACAGGGCAGCAGTATGGGTGTTTACCTATGCCGCCATCTTGGTTCCTTCTCCAACAGTGATCTCTATGTCCTTTTCAAGAGAACTTTGTGGCCATGGAAATATCCTCTTATATTATCTTCTGGAAGCTTTATTGTTTCTTCTCTTCCATTTATATCTATAGATTACTTATAGGTTACATTGTATTTACTTATAGACTATATCTATAATCAAATGGCATTGATTTTGTATATGATGTGAGGTTGGGATCAAATCCCCCCAACCCCCAAGATATCCACTTTACCCTATACCATTAATGGAATAGTCTTCTTTTCCCCAGTGTTCTGAAGTGAGAATATTGTCATAAGTTAAGTATTCACTTATTTGTAGAATGATCATATGACTTTTCTCCCTTATTCTGTTAGTGGGGTGAATTATTTAATATGTTTTTGAATGCTAAATCAATCTTTTTAAAATACATATTTTTATAGATTTCAGAGGGGAAGGGAAAGGGAAAGAGTCAGAAACTTCAATGATGAGAGAAAATCATTGATCAGCTGCCTCCTGCATGCACCCCACTGGGGATTGAGTCTGCAACGCAGGTATGTGCCCTTGCCTGGAATTGAACCTGAATCAGTCCTCAGGCCAAGGCTCTATCCACTGAGCCAAACCAGCTAGAACATTAACCCAATCTTGAATTTTTGGACTAAACCCAACTTGAGTATGATGTATTATTTACTGAATGTATGACTGAATGTTTTGATAATATTTACAACACATGTATGAATGAAATTTACCTGTAATTTCCCTTTAGTGTTATGTCCCTGTCAAGTGTGTTATGAAGGTTTAGCTGGCTCATAAAATCAGTAGAGACGTATCTTCTTTATATTCCTTTTATAAAAAATACATATTTTATTGATTTTTTTACAGAGAGGAAGGGAGAGAGATAGTTAAAAATATTGATGAGAGAGAAATATCGATCAGCTGCCTCCTGCACACCTTCTACTGGGGATGTGCCCACTACCAGGGTACATGCTTTTGACTGGAATCGAACCTGGGACTTTCAGTCCACAGGCCGATGCTCTATCCACTGAGTCAAACTGGTTAGGGCTCTTTATATTCTTTAAAAGCAAAAACATAAACTATTCTAATGTAATATGGCAATTAAAAAATATATATACCTTGTGTTAAGTATATTAGTCAGGGTTCTCCAGAGAAACAGAACCAATAGGATAGATATAGATATGAGGAGACTTATTGCAGGAGTTGGTTAGCACAATTTCAGAGGCAGGAGTCCCATGATATTCTGTCTGCAGGCTGGAGAACTAGGGACACTGATGGTATGAATGCAAGTCTGAAGGCCTGAGGGTAGTGGGCTGGGAGAGCAGGGTGATCAGATTGTGTGGTGGGGGAGATAGAATAAGTCTTGGTTGGATTCTGAGGGCCCAAGAACCAGAAGATTTGATGTTCAAGGGGAGGAGAAAATGAATATCCTGCTTAAGCAAAGAGAGAAATTCATGCTTTTTAGCCTTTCTGATCTGTCCAGGCCTTCACTGGATGTCATGATGCCCAGCACATTGGGGAGGCTATCTTCTTTACTCAGTTCAGCAACTTAACTGCCAGTCTCCTCCAAAGCACCCTCCTACACACCAGGAATAACGCTTACCAGCTACCCGGGGATCACCGAGCCCAGTCAAGTTGACAGAAAATTAACCCTCACAGTCAGTATTCACCATATTTCTTCTGTTCCAAGCTTCTGTTTATTTTAACTTAGACTTAAGGCAGGAAACTGTTTCTGTGTGAGTTTTGCAAGGGAAAGTCAGCACAAGTTGGAGTCTCTTCTAGGAGTTTTCACATAACATGCAGTAGTCTGCTTGTGAGTCCCAGCTGAGATTTCTGCTGAATGTCAATCCCGGAACCCATGATCAAGGCCCACCAGGGTCTAAGGAGAACCTGGAAGTGGGGGAGCTTTGTGGACATATGACAAGCATTCAGTTAAAACACTTCCTTCTCACTGAGACTCTCCAAAGACAATTTAATTTCCTACTTTTGACTAATTCATTCACTGTTCCTCAGAGGTTTATAAAAATCTCCTTCTACACTGTAATCTCATACCTCACCCTATCTCCTCATTCCTATTCCAACTCTTGCCTCAGCTGTGGCATGTGTGGGACTCAATTTCTTTCTCTTCTCAACATTCCGAGTACTTAAAATGGAAAACTGCCCCTTAGTCCCTGTGGAAAACTGTTCGGTGGCTCTGCATTGCTTTACAAGATGCAGCCAAGGCTCATGGATGTGGCACCCAAGTTCTTGGCCATCTGGCTCCTGCTTCCCACTCTAGCCTCGTCTCTGCCCCGCTCCAACCTTCACATTCACCACCCAGCAGCTCCATCTGCGCACAGTTTCCGTATCACCTGGGATGGTTGGTGTCCCAGCTTTTGTGTATGCTGCTTTTTCTCCCCGGAACAGACTGCCCATGTCTTTCTCCTGGATAATCCATTCTTTAATGATCATCTCAGGCCAGGTCCCTGGGCTGTGTAGTCTTCTTTCTGCCGTGCCTTTCTCTGTGATCAGACTGTGAACTCCTTGCAGGAAAGGTCTAGGCTGTAGTCTTCTGGGAGTGTCCATAACTTGTTGTGTGCTGGTGAACAACAGGTGCTAAAAGACACGTACAAATTCAAACAGAAGGCACAGTGCCAACTAGTTGACTAGTTTGAATTTCACCACATCTCTTTTTGAAAGCTTGAGATGACATAAAATGACCAAAATGCCACACATGACCAGAGCAAGGCAGAAAGGCAAAGGCTATGGACAGTCGGCAGATACAATCTCTTCCTATTGTGACTAAACCCAGTTCAGGTGATTAAAAGTCTCTATGGTAGAATCTGTTTTTTTGTAGAATAGATGAGTAACAAGACTTTTTTACAAAGATAGATTCTTCCAGAGAAATACATCTGAACAATTTATTCTAAAATTTAAATGAAAAAATAATCTTATTTAAAGGCAAATTGACTGATATCCTTCTTTTCTGTGATTAATAAACAAGTTTACACAGAAGCTCTGTAAGAAATTGTGTGAGAGATTCAGGAGGATCATTAAAGTCTCTACTAGACATTCACTTTCACATTGTAAAATTGGCTATACTGTCAGAATGGTATCACATAAAAATGGAGTTTCTGGGCTCTTACATATGAATGGTTTTAGGTGCACAGTGGTGCCATTCATTTTATTTGGACCATTTATTGCAAGTACATTCTAAATTTGGCCTTAATTATTTTTCCTTTCACAGAAATATTTTGTGGGATCTTTTTGAGCCCTGGCTACTTCCTTCTTGCCCCTTAAAACAGAATCCAGGAGCATTATTTTTGTTCTCTTCTAATTAAAATAATTGCTTAGTTTCTTTTAACTAGATTCATGCAGTTATTAGTCTAATGCATGGATGGGTGCCATGGGTGCTTGAGAAACAAAGTGAAAAGTGGTCATATCGCTGCACATGCAGAAAGTCCCATGGTGCCAAGCATATTGTCTCCTTTGAGCTGGCATTCCAGGAAGGCCTTCAGAGGAGCTGGCCCTCAGGCCCCACTAGAAGACTACTGAGTGAAAGAAGAGTCCTATTCTCTTTATTAAGTTTGCAAAAAACTCTGTGTGATTAGAAGAGGCCCTTGCTAGCTGGGTATGGCACAAAAACCTGGGGTCCAGCTCAATCTCGGCCCTGCTTTGTCTTTCAGAAGAGTTGCAGTTGAGGGGAAACACTCCCGGTTCCTTCTGTTGAGGGGCCAGGGAGGGTGTCTTAATCAGAGGACGGTGGAGGAAGCGGGATAACCATGCTTGGGTAGATGTGTTAATGAAGAGTTGTTGGGACCCTGCCTCTAAAAGGAAGTGTTAAAATAATGTTTTTGACTTCAAGACTTTTCTCAGAGTTGTTGCAGCCCAAGGGTTTGGCAAACAAAGGCCCACAGGCTAAATCTAACCTGCTGCCAGCTTTTGTAAGTAAAGATTCATTGGAACGCAGCTGCCCCATTTGTTTGTGTATTGTCTACTTGGGCATTTGTGCACTAGTGACGAAGACCCTGTGGCCTGCAGAGCCTACAAGGTTTCCTCTCTGGCACTGTACAGAAAATGCTTTCTGACTCCAGATGTGGTCCACAGTTCAGAGTGTACTAAGTGTCCAGGCCATGCTGAGCATCTAGTTGCAGGGATTTTTATAGTGGCCCCCATTTGATGAGGGCCTTGGTAATGTGCAGGTGCACATATAGCAGGGAGTGAGAAGGGCTGGAAGTATGTAAGGAGGATTTGAGGCAATAAGTCATGGTTTGAGTAAAGGTTCTGCTGTTATGATCTCAGTGGCAAGTAATTGATCAAGGCTGGGCTCTTACTTTTTCTGTTTCTTGGAGGAGAAGGTGTGGACATGGCTCACATCTAACAGTTTACCTACTGATGACAATGGTTATCCTTCTCCTCCTCGTGGTCCTCACAGTAGGGGACCCCCTCCCACCCAGGGACCGCTGGTTTTCCTCTATTGCACAGAAGGCTGTTTCCTGGTGCTCCTTCCCTTAATTTGTGTGCTGAGACCACACTTCCAGAGGACAGAGAGACAGGTCTGTGGACATACCTTATTAAACTACCTGTTCTTTTAAACTCATTTTCACAGAGACTTTTCCTGCGATAAACATTTAATGGCACAACACATTACACATTATATCTGCGTCAGTAGTTTCTGCTGTGCTGTTGCATTTGTGTAGTGTGTGTGTGTGTGTGTGTGTGTGTGTGTGTGCCCACATGCGTAAGCACGTGCATGCACGCTAACCCAGTGATCCTTTGTGAGAATCATGGTGTCTTCAACAATGTGAAACAATTGCTGGGCATGCATTTTACTTGAGCAGTTAAGCAAATCACATGCACAGTTGTGTAAAACACCAAATATACAAATTATATTAAAATGAAAAAGTACAGAGACAAACCAAGATGGTGGCATAGACAAATACCTAAACTGCTGCCTTGCACAACAATTTCAAAACTACTACTAAAAGACAAAATGGACATCATCCAGAACCACATGAAAGCTGGCTGAGTGGAAATTCTACAACTAGAAGGAAAGCGAAAAGCACACGGAGACTCAGAGGAGCTACAAAAGCCTGAGGTACAGAGACACGCTTGTGCGCACATGCGGAGAGGACAGGGCGGCTGGGTGCCTGGCTGGCTTTCTCTAACAGGAAGGAGACAAAAGCTCCTGACTTCACTGAACCCCAGTTCTGACTGCACTGAACCCCATTTCTGGGCGAGACCCTGGAGACCCAGGCTTATACGGATGGAAACTCAGAGGAGCTGCAAAAGGCAGAGGTCTGGAGGCATGTGTGAGTGCACGCAGAGAGGATTGACTGTTGAGTGTGCCCCTGGCTTGTTCTAGTGGGAAGGAGAAAAAAACCTCCAGACTGCATTGAACCCCAGTTCTGACTGCACTGAACACCAGTTTCAGGCGAGAATCTGGGAATCCAGATTCATTGGCAGAGAAACTGGACTGTCTGGCAGTGGGTGAAACTCGAGGGTGGCTTTCTCTCAGAGGTGCTTACAGTGATTATCGAGGGACACTGAGACCCAGGGACCTCACAGGGCAGGGCTGAGGGGAAGCCAAAACTGTCTACTCAGCCCTGAGACCCTCCCCCTCATCCAAGTTGAGCACAGAGGCTTTTGCAATTTTGCAAGTCTTGTCACATAAGGCTGTCTCCCAGCATAGACACAGCTGATCCTCACAGCCAATTGGACTGGAAGGTCAATTCCTCCCAGTGATACCAACAACAATCAAAATTTATTAAATTTTAAAAATAAAGAAGTTCAGGAAAACAGTGTCACCAAAGGCTCCCTCCCCGAGTGACAGACTCCCCGGGTTGTGGGCGGCTCAGTAGGTCTTTCTCAGGCCATTTTCTAACGTTTTGCGTCAGCAACGCCTGGGAGACAGGCCTGATGCAGACACGCCGTCCTCCCCGCCACTGTCGTCACAACCTCCATTAATCTCTGAGCTCGCTGCCCCCACTTTACCTAAAGTCAAACATTTGAAATACAAAGAAGCAAAAAAACACTCAACTGAAAAATCAAAAAGAAAAAAGAATAAAAAAATTTGAAGATAGTGTAAGAAGCCTCTGCGACAACTTCTAGTATACCAACATCAGAATTATGGAGGTGCCAGAAGAAGAGAGAGAGCAAGATACTGAAAACCTATTTGAAGAAATAATGACTGAAAATTTCCCCCACCTGGTGAAAGAAATAGACTTACAAGTCCAGAAAGCACACCGAACCCCAAACAAAGGAATACAAAGAGGACCATACTAATAAGTATTATAATTAAAATACACAAGAGCAAAAGACAAAAAGAGAATATTAAAAGCAGCAAGAGAAAAACAGTTAATTTCTTACAAGGGAGCACCCATATGATTGTCAGCTGATATATCTCAACAGAAACTATGCAGGCCAGACGGGCGTGGCAAGAAATATTCAAAGTGATGAATAGCAAGAACCTACAACCAAGATTACTCTACCCAGCAAAGCTATCATTCAGAATTGAAAGTCAGATAAAGAGCTTCACAGAAAAGAAAAAGCTAAAGGAGTTCATCAACACCAAACCAGGATTATATGAAATGCTGAAAGGCATTCTTTAAGAAGATGATGAAGAAGAAAAAAGTAAAGATAAAAATTATGAACAACAAATACATATCTATCAATAAGTGAATCTGAAAGTCAAGTGAATTAAAAATCTGGTGACCAGGATAAACTGGTGAATAATAGAGTCAGGGGCATAGAAAGGGAGTGGACTGACAGTTCTCAGGGGGAAAGAGGTGTGGGGGTGCAAAAATTGTACACCTATTGATGAGGAAAGTGGGTGGGAGGTAAGGGCAGGGGGTGTGGTGGGAACCGGATGGAGGGGAGATATGAGAGGAGAAAAAGAGAAACAACTTTAATAACATGAACAATAAAGATTTATTAAATTTTAAAAAATAAAAAAGTTCAGGAAAACAGTGTCACCAAAGGCTCCCTCCCCGAGTGACAGACTCCCCAGGTTGTGGGCGGCTCAGTAGGTCTTTCCCAGGCCATTTTCTAACGTTTTGCGTCAGCAACGCCTGGGAGACAGGCCTGATGCAGACACGCCGTCCTCCCCGCCACTGTCGTCACAACCTCCATTAATCTCTGAGCTCGCTGCCCCCACTTTACCTAAAGAATAATGCCTTCCCCAGAATTTCACAAAAATCAATTGTGGAGTTAATTGAAATCTGGATCCCTTAACGTTTTCTCTTTATTAAGTGATTGCTTGGTTTCTGAAAAGTGGGGTTTGACTCAAAGGATGGCTTTAACAGAGGGTGATTGGCTTGGTAAGAGAGAGAAAGTAGAGGTAGGTAATTTCCAAGATAACTGAGAGATGTTGTTGACATTTAGGATTTATTTTCTTTGAAGTCCTACATTGGGGCTAAGGCATGAGAGGAATGACGGGCATTTCCAAGGCCCAGCCCCTGCTCTGTGTCCCAGCAAAGGGTGGGGTATGTCTTTTTCTCCAGGGCCAGAGAGCAAGAGGGAGAGGGGATTGGGGGAGGCTTCATTGATCACTGGGAGGTGGCCAGTGTCTTTATTTTTAAATATATTTTATTGATTTTTTACAGAAAGGAAAGGAGAGAGATAGAAAGTTAGAAACATTGATGAGAGAGAAACATCGATCACCTGCCTCTTCCACACCCCCCACTGGGGATGTGCCCGCAGCCAACGTACATGCCCTTGACTGGAATTGAACCTGGGACCTTTCAGTCCCCAGGCCGATGCTCTATCCACTGAGCCAAACAGGTTTCGGCCGGTGTCTTTATTTTAATGCCTCCCTGTTTCTGACAATCAAGGTATTCATATCCTAGGACCTTGGGCCTGTCATTGGCTTCATAGCAAAAATACTTTTATATTCAAGCATTTTATAATGTGCACAGTAAACTCGACTTTACTGGATTCTCACAGCAGCTTGCTGGGACAAATGGGACTGACATTTTCATCTTTATTTTGTAGAAGAAACAGGCTCATTTGGGTTGGGACTTTCCCAGGATGTCCCAACTAGGATGATATGAGGTGTGTACAGGTTCCGGCTTTAGGGAAAGAGAGAGTGGGTCAAGGGCTAGGCACTTCCTTGATGGAGCTCCTGATGGCGGGCTGGACTGGCTCACCCCCAGCCAGTGAGTCAGGGGGTCACCCAGCACCCCTCAGCACCCTCGGCGATGCCCACCCACCCCCAGGCGCTGCAATTCTGAATGCTGGTCCGACTCTCATAGCTGGAGCTTCCCAGCCTCTGAGACCACAGACTCCAGAGGCATCTGGTCACATTTTGTGAAGGAGGAAACGTAGCCGCTGGCTCCCCAGCCCTGCAGTCAGGGGCCTGATTATCCTCCTCCCGATCTAGCTTCCACGGCTCCAAGTGGGATCCGTTTTCTAATTAGTTAATGTCATTACCTGTCATCAAATCCAGACCATGTTGGTTTCCGAAGCCTGTCGTGGCCAAGAAACCCATCTTTCCACTGCTAAGCAGAGTTTCTTTGATAAAGCCTGGCCACTCTCTGCTCATTCCTAGACCACAGGTCTGAAAATTAGGAGAAAGATGTATTTTTTTTTTTGTATTTTAAAGCCAATTAAAAATTCTCAGGTCTGCTTTCCAAAACTTTTATTCACTCCCAGCAAAGCATAAATATATTTTTTTCAGCAAATCTTACACCCACTATACTCCCCTTATGATGTTGTTATGTTTTGTTTTGGGCAGAATGGCCAAAATAGGAACTGGCTTACCTTTTCAGACATGGCTATGGACTGTTCTCACTGCCTATGACATATTGCTTGTCCTGCTATCTCCTGTTTAAGTACTGGGCAAGTGGTTCTCTTCTTTCTCCTCTCCCGCCTTTGCACAGACACGCTTTGAGTGCCCATGGCCAGCAGGTGCTGCAGCCCAGTGGGGACCAGGCCAGCCGACGCCCGCTCCTCCCTGGCTTCTGTTCTATGGGGGGCGGGTGACCAGTGGGCAGAGCGTGGAGGGGCAAGTGTACAGAGTGTGGGCTGCGTTTGCCTGGGACCTGTTCTCCTCTTGCACCTGCTGTGTGAAGCCCTGGGGAGGAGGTCAGTGTAGGTGGCATCAATGTCTCCTTTGCCCTCAGGGTCTGGCTGGGTGGGGAGCCAGAAACTGAGGCGCTGGACAGTGAGCTCAGGGTGCCGATGCTCCCGTCCCTCCTGGGGGCCCGAGGGTGACACAGCTGCTTTTCTGTCCATGGGAATCACCCTTCGCTGTGCCACTTCAAGCCAGGGTGGTGACACTCACCACAGTTTTGGGTTCCTTCACCCTGATGACATCTCTGCAAACAGAACCCAGCCCTGTGTAGCCTCCCCAGTCCCTCGGCCATCTGTTTCTTACCAGACCCAGGCTGGAGGCAATGCATGGCAGAAATGCCACTGCGTCCAGGCCCCCTTGTCACCACACTGCTGTCACCTGTGTGGAACAAATGTCAGCAGGCTTCAGTCTGCATCACTCCCTGAGACTCAGGCACCTCTGGCTCAGCCATGCAGTTCATTACCATCGCCCCTCAGAGAGCAGGCCCCGCCTCGTAGGCTCTCTGAAGGAAAACAGTTAATTACCTACAAGCGAGTACTCATACGATTGTGCTCTGTGATGACTTGCTAGCCCTCAGCACCCAATGCAGTGTGTGTGTGTGTGTGTGTGTGTGTGTGTGTGTGTGTGTGAGAGAGAGAGAGAGAGAGAGAGAGAGAGAGAGAGAGCGACAAAGATCTGCTCCTTCATAGACCAGTTCAGCAAGCTGCCAACAGCCTCAGGAAGGTGCCCTAGCCCCTCAGTATGGTCCCTGAGATGCTCCCCATCCAGCTCTTGCTCTGTGCTCAGAGCCCTGTGAGGAAGTCCAACTCAGGAATCATCTCAAAACCTTCTCCGGTTTCATCTGTTTGAAGAAGGGGGTATTAATTTTTTTAAAGGATATAATTTTAATGGAAAATTTTTCTTAGTTATGAAAAGAAGACATGTTGACATAGAAAACATGAAATCCAGAAGTTAAAATATCACCTAAATCTCTTACCTTAGCCTGCGGACATGGGGGTGCATCCAGCGTGCTTCATCTGGGGGAAGCACTCCTGCGCATCACCAGGCCCCTCAGTCCATTGGCTGTCTGTGTGCACCTTGCCACTGGCCCACCTGCCCCTAGGCCACGCTGTGCCTTCCTCGCCGGCCTGCAGCTCATTGCTGAGGTCGAGAGTGGACCTGGCTCCGTGCACCACAGCTCCTCTTCATGGTCTGGAGTGCGCCCACATGCTTATCACTTCCTCTGGGAGCCCCCAGGGTGACGGCGCCCTCGGGCCACGAGGCTTTTCTCACTGTGCTATGTGAGTTTGTGGCTTACTCCATGGCTCCTAGAGATGTCAGTGTGCATCAGGCCACTGAGGGTTTCCTGTACAAAAAGGCCTTGAAATGCCGAGTTCCTCAGTCCCTTGCTGATAGGAGTGACAAAGAAAGGCGCTTGCTAGGTGGCTCTCCTCCAAACCAGCATGAAGGTGCATGTGGATTTCAGCCACACCAGGGACTGTGGGGACAGGAGCCACGCGTGGATGGCATTCCTGCGACAGTTTTTTACCTGCAATAGATGAACTAAGCATAATACTATTCATTTGGTAATACACTCAGGAAGCATTCACTATAAGTTTGAGTTAAAGCCTCGGATTCCAGCAGCCTGTCAGAAAAAGAAAACAGTCCGGCCGAAAGGCATCCCCAGGAAACTAGCCGAGAAGAGCGGGCGCAGCATGAACGAGCTATTTAGCTTTTCTTGGAAAATGGTATGATTCTTGGAGGACTGGGAGGCTACGCATTCCCCAGATTTTTTTCAGGCGCGTGTGCCAGCCCACAAAGTGCTGGAACCCCACACGGAGAGTCTGGATTGGTTTCAGCTTCAGTCATTCAGGTGTTTGTGGCATAGAATAAACACCACCTAGAAGGCAGCATCCTGAGTTACCAGAAGTTCCCGTGTGTAATGTAATTTTAGGCAACATTTTCAGCTTCCTCTGTGGAGGGATAGTAAGTTAGTCATTCCGTCCACATAACAGGGTTATTTTATTTTTATTTTTATTTTTTTTACTATTTAAAAAAGAAATTCTGAGTCAATCAATGTTTGGGACTAATGTGCTCAATTTATTTTCCAGGGTCCTGACCTTCACCGGATAGCTCAGTGGCATCCCATGGAGTGGATGTCCCGCTGTCCCTGGAGTTGGATGTCACAAGCTGTGCAGCACAGCATGGTACGGACCACTTTTGGGAGCTTGCAGCCTGGTCTAGGTGCTTGGACAAGTGCTTGGGAACCAGTCCCTGCAGCTGCTAACCCGGGATTGTGTTCAGGACACCAAAGAGGCTGGCCTGTCTGGCTCTTCACTTCAGGTTAGAGCAGTGGGTACTCTGCTCAGCTGCTTTCTGCATGTCCTTTGTGCACAGTGAGGAAGAACGGAAGGGGAAAATTTAGATGCAAAAACAAACATGCATTTGGATGTTTCTGGGCTCCAGATACAGCAATTGGGCTGGTGGCATTGGTGCCCATGTGGGGCACTGTCTGCCTCGAGGCCCTGCTGCTTCCTCTGGTGCCCACATCAAAGATAGAGTTTGCACAAGGCTCCGCATCCAGACAGGCCTAGGAAATGTCCTGCTAGGAGAGACATCTAGAAATGTGAGGCGAACCATCAGCTTCCCCAAAGCCACTTTCACTTTCACATTCGACATAAAGCCAATTAGTTAGAGACTCCACTTCAGGATGGAGACTAAGTTACTGCCTCAGAAATGGTAAAAGTTGTACGTGCAACTTCTACTTTCTGTTTTAGTTGGAAATCACTCTTCCTGGACTTCCTGTGGTCTGGGACTTGGATGGGCTGGTGACACCATTAAACCAGGCAGCGGAGCAGGCAAGCAGCCCTGGAGGCAGGTCTAGGTCTCTTCTTCTCAGAGAAATAGGCCAGCCCAGAGCCTGGCCAGCTCCAGAGCGTTCTGAGAAGGGGAAAGCAGTCCAGCCTTGTGAGTCACTACATTGTGGGATCTGCTTGATCAAAAAGCAGAGATTTTTACCTTGTTTGGGTAGGGAAGTAGAGCACTGGCTGCAAGTCAGTAGCTCACATTCCTTCAATCTTCCCTGCTGTCCTTCCTCCCGCATGTGCTTATTGAGCATCAACTCTGTCTGAGCAACATGTAAGCTGCTGGTGATGGGAAGCAGCAGAGCCATGGCCTTGTCCTCCTGTAGCTGGCATCCCAGTAGGGCAGGGAGACCAAAAGAAGCAGGCAGACCAATCAAAACCCCAACAGACCTGCTTGCTGGAGAAAGAACTGGGGAAAAGGTAACAATTTCTTTCCACAGGCTACAGTTGTCCTGGCAGGGAAGGCTGAAAAAATGTACAAAAAGATCACAGCAGAATTTCTTTAATCACATGGTATTTGAATTCAATGAAAAATAATAAGTATCAATAGTTCTAAGAAAGAAGAACCAAGACGGCGGCATAGGTAAACACCTATCTTGCTGCCCCACACAACAATTCCAAAACTACAACTTAACGACAGAACAAATATCATCTAGAATCTCTGGAAAGCTGGCTGAGTGAATATTCCACAAATAAAAGTAAAGATAGGACACTGTGACTCAGAGGAGCAGTGGAGTGCAGCCTTGAAGATACGCGCGGAGAGAGGTTTGGAGCCGTGGGCACGTGAGCTGTAAAGGTGCCCACATGCTTATGTAAAGGGTGGGCAGCCACAAACCTGGCTGTTTTTCTCCAATGGGGAGGGCAGAGGTGTACCACTGCACTGATTTCCAAGTTCCGGGCAAGGTCCGTGGAGCCCACACTCATATGGGGTGGATCTGGGCAGTGGAAAAGCATGCTGAAGCCCGGTGCAGTGGAGGTCTGTGAGCTTGTGGAGAGGGCGTGTAAACTTGGAACAGCAGTTTGCGTGTAAACTTGGGGACAGAACTGTGCGACCACACAGAGAGGACTCTTGACTTGCTCTCTCATTCGGGAGACCACTGGACTGCTTTGTTTTACAACCCTGGGCGAGACTTTGGGTGTGCAGGCTCATTTGGAGAGAGGCAGGGTTGTCTGGCAGTGGGTGGAGACCTGCAGCGGCTTTCTTTCTGAGGTGCGTACAGCCTGCAGCCATTACCACATGGCACAGAGACCCGAGCGCCACATAGGGCGGAGCTGACACTGCCTGCTCAGCCTGGAGACTCTGCCCATCCAACCTGAACACAGCTGTCTCTCATAGCCAATTGGCCTGGAGGTCAAACCCTCCTAGTGCTAACAACAATTAGCTGTGCTTAACTCCAACAATACTGTACAACCCATAAAGGATTGTAGGAAGAGTATCCACCTCAGGTAACTGGGGAGGCTGAGCCACTGTCCCTTAGAGGACATCTACCACACAAAGCTAATGGACCAACTCAGGGAAACAGACACAATGCAGAGAAATGGAAAGAAATCAGATGTGAAAGAAATGGAGGAAAAAAGACGACTAGACATAGAGTTCAAAACCACAGTTATAAGGCTTTTTAAGAGGCTCCTAGAAAAGGCCAAGACCTACAAGAAAATGAACAAGACTTACGAGGAAATAAATGAGACCTATAAGAAAATGAACGAGACCTATGAGGATATAATCGAGACTCTCAAGGATATGAAAAAGGACCAACTAGAAATTAAGCATACACTGACTGAAATAAAAAAATATTATACAAAGACCTAAAAGCAGTCCAGATGTCCACAAGAACCAAGTCAAAGATCTGAAATACAAAGAAGCAAAATCCACTTAGCCAGAAAAGCAAGAAGCCAAAGAATCCAAATAAGTTGAAGATAGTGTAAGGGGCTTCTGGGATAACCTCAAGCATGCCAACATCCAAATTATAGGGGTGCCAGAAAAAGAGAGAGAGCAAGATAATGAAAACCTACTTGAAGAAATAGTGACTGAAAACTTCCCCCATCTAGTGAAAGAAATTGACTTAAAACTCCAAGATGTGCACAGAACCCCAAAATATAGGAATCCAAAGAGGACCACACCAAGACATATCATAATTAAAATGCCAAGGGCAAAAGAAAAAGAGAGAATATTAAAAGCAGCAAGAGAAAAACAGTTACCTATAAGGGAGCATCCATACGATTGTCAGTGGATTTCTCAACAGAAACGATGCAGGCCAGACAGGAATGGCAAGAAATATTTAAACTGATGAATAGCAAGAATCTACAACCAAGATTACTCTATCCAGCAAAGCTAGCATTCAGAATTGAAGGTCAGATAAAGTGCTTCGCAGATAAGAAAAAGCTAAAGGAGTTCATCACCGCCAAACTAATATTATATGAATTGCTGAAAGATATTCTATAAAAGAAGAATAATAAATAGGTAAAAATATAAATTATGAACAACAAATACACATCTGTCAACAAATGAATCTAAAAGTCAAGTGAATTAATAATCTGATGAACAAGATAAGCTGGTGAATATAACAGAATCATGGACATAGAGAGGGAATGGACTGACAATTCTTGGGGAGAAAAGGGGTGTGGGAGGTGCAGCAAGAGACTGGACAAAAATCAAGCACCTATGGGAGAGGACAGTGTGGGAGAGGTGAGGGGGGAGGGTGGGAGGGGTACAGGGTGGAGGGGAGCTATAGGGGGAAAAAAGGGAAACAATGTAATTAATAAACTGAACAATAAAGATTTAAATAAAAAACACAAAAAATAGTTTTAAGAATTAGGGAGAGGGTTCCTAGGTTTTATGCTGCCCACTTCTGTGGGCTGGATGCTGGATAGGAGACTAGTGGTGCTGTCACCCAGGCACCACCTGGGGTGTGGGTTGTGGATGAGTTGTTGAAAGGGGTCTCCCGGAGCCCCGGTGCACTGTGGTTCTGCGGCCGTGTGTCCTTGGGAATTTCTACCTTTGGTTTAGAGATAGTAGAGCTGGAAATGGAAATATTTTAATTCATAAAACTTCCCAGACCATTAAAGCTACCTATTTTCTGATCTTTAAGAACTTTGGTTTCCTTCCATATTATTTTTTTAAGTGAGATTTTGGATCTTACAAAGCAATATCCTGACTCTTTTGAAATAACTGTTGACAAGCAAGTTGTTTCTGGAAGGAAACGATATGGTTTTCAGACTGCAGATGTCAATGCAGTGATGATTGGGTTTTCTTTCTGAGGTTCCCTTTCCTCTCAGCTTAAGTGAGATGTAATTGACATATCACGCTGTGAAAGCTTAGGTGTATAGTGTGTGGACTCGATACACATATATTGCACATTTCTGAAGATTTTAACACTGTTCTCAGAAGTAGGAAATTTTGTCCCTATTTTTTTGACAGAGAAGAAGAGAAGGTGGGGTTTAAAAGAGTCCACGTTGAGGATATTGTTAGAGTCCCCTTTGTTGGGTTGGTTTTCTGCATATCTAAGAAATCTAACAGGGGCCCAAGTTTCAGCTTTTGCACATCAGGAAATGGTTAGTGTGCCCCAGTCTCGCCTTACAGACCTGCCAAGGACAGAAACCTTCCTTTCTCTTCCCTTCCCCCCGCCCGCCCCCTATCCATCTCTCACCCCAAAGGGTCTCTCTCGCCCAGAGGGTTCCCTGGGAATCAGGGTATGCTTGGCTGCCCCTGGAGAATGGCCGCCCATCAGTGCAGCTGCTCCTGGTCGCCCGGAGCCAGGCTCTCCTGGGGCGGGAGGAGGCAAGAGGAAAGTGTGGGGTCAGCCATGGCTGGATTTCCTGTGGCAAGGGTTCCTTGTGTGTGCTTTCTTTCTCTGCTGCACAGGGCCTGGAAAAGGCCTGGGCAGTCGCATCAAAGGGACTGGCCTAAAGCCAAAGCTTGACTTCTCCCTGTGCAGCTTGGGCCAGGAACTGCCGGTTCTCAGGGCTCCATTTCTGTCTGCTGAAACCGATAGGGAAGGTTAATGAGATTAACATGGCCAAGCACTGCAGGCTTCTGAGGAGGAGAAGCCAGGGATGAGCTGGCCACTGCGGAAATTCTGGCCAGGCCACGGCAGCTGGGAAACGCAATTGTTCTCAGTAAACCATTCGGAATGGCACTCAGAGCAATCTCCCCAGTGCTGCCCCTTAAATGCTGCTGAGGCCACGAACGAATGAATGGATGTCCTATTTAATTTGCTTCCGATTTTTCACCAGCTTGGTCCAGTACTTGCTGCCTTTCCAAATATATAGTGGTTAATGTTTCCTGGGGTAGGTCTTTTTAGTTGGAAAAAAGTCTAGTTTATGATAAAATGTGGTAAAATAAAGAAATAGTCAAGTACAAAAACTACACCCTGCATCAAGCTTTAAAATGAAATATCTCTTTGGATGGAGATTTTCTGAATAAAATATTGTTGAGAAAAGTGGAGGAGATGGCAATGTTTGTGTACGTGTCTGTGTGTGAGTTTGTGTGGGTGTATGTGCGCGAATGCTTCTGAGTATTTAAAAATGCGATGTAAGACGAAAGAGGAAGAAATTTGGGTAGATCTATAAAAGCACCACGATTTATGAAAGTTTAGAAGGCAGCTTCTTTTTAAGGGGCAGGTTCCTAATTTCCCACATGCAAGCATGGGAATTGAATAGTAAATCCTTCTCTAGCAGACAAGACCCTGAAAAGAGGAATGAAAAAGAGTTACTGTTCCATTTCCATTCATGTCCCTTGAAAGCCGTGGCTGTGGCACTGCCTGGAACACACAGCCTGGGTTTCAAAGCTGCCTGGATGACTTCTCAGAAATGATCTATTGTGGCGCTTTGTTTTGTCCGGATAGCCCTTGTTTTGTTCTGGGGCTGCCTCGCTCTTCTGCCACAGCCATCAATCCCCCGTCACTCCCCCATTCAGAGGTGCAGCCAGGACAGGAGGGGCGGCAGGGTGAGGGAGCTCACCTGGCCTGGGCCTCACGGGCAGGAGGCAGAGGGAGGGGTGCTCTGGGCCGGGTTGCACATGCTGGGAGCACCGAGAATTGGAAGGAGCTTTTCTCACACTTGAGAGTCCGGTTGAGCTGCTCGCTGGAGGACCTGGGGCTGCCAGCTTGTGTTGCTTGCCAATGAGCTGCCCTTGTTTTTCAGTTTTGATTTGATTCACTCACTTGAGCTGGGTGTCTAGGCTCCTTGTGGGTTAAGGGTTGTCAGACTGGGATTAAATGGTGAGGATATGGATTGTAAAAATGAAAAAGAAATCTGAAATCTCTCGTTTGGTTAGTAACTCAAATTTGATTTCCACCCTGTGTTCTGTCCAGGAAATCTGTTTATATTCAGTTAGGTTTTAAATGGGGACGATGCTCCCTTTTCCTCTATCCTAGGCATTGCTTGCTTTTAACAGTGCGAGGGGACTGTCCAGAAGTCCCCAAGGGTTCCTGCGACAGGGGGGTAGCAAACATGTCCCAAACATCAGCAGCCTGATATCCCTGTCAGCTGTTCCCACTGCACAAATTGGGGTGCAGGCTCTGCTGGCGCCACAGTCAGGGGCCCAGGGCATGCCATCTGTAGGCACCTCTCAGAAGGAGCTGCTGGTTCCTGCAATGATTCCCCTGAAGACTCGTCAGTCCAAGGGCTGTACTTGCCTCCGGCGTCCAGAGAGAGGAGACCTGGCTGCCTGCCAGGACATGTCTTATCCTGCCATGCCCTCAGGGAGAAGCTGAGGCTGCACATACATGTGCACACACACTCACATGTGCAACACCACACACACACACACACCCACGTGCACATACACCATACATACTCACACACACCTGCATACACACACTCACCTATATATGCACATGCATACACATGCACACACAAACATGCAGGGCAGCAAAACATTTTCAAAATTTAACTGAATACTGAAAGGAATGAAATGTTTTGAACACATTGTGGTTAGCTCCAGCCTCCACTGTTATTTGAGCAGGCAAATTAGCTGACTTACCAGCTTCCATTTTGTCATGATGAAGTGAATCGGTGGGGCTAGGTCGGTGCTTCTCAGAACCAGCTGGGCTTCAGGTCACTGAGAGGACTTTAACAAGTGTTAATCGCAGGCCTTCACCCCCAGAGATGCAGCAGGTGTAGAGTCAGGCCCACAACTTTCATTTCTAATGAGTTCCCAGGTGACACTGTTGCTGGACCAGGGACGACATTTGTGATGGTCTTCAGATGAACTTTTGGGTCTGATGCAACCAGTTAAGCCAGTCCTTCTCTCAGGGGATGAGGTAGAATTAGTTGGTGAGTTGACTGAGCTATAGTAAAGTTTTTAAGTTCAAATTTGACTGGAAAATGATTCACCAGAGTGTCATCAACTCTTCACTTTTTTTGACAGCATATTTACATGTTGGGTTGACACATATACTTTAAAGACACATCTCAATTACAAGATGTGGTCCAGATAGCTGCCCTTGTGGGGACAGAGGCAGCCACTAAACTCTGAGCAATTACTTGAAATTAGCCTTGTCAGATTTGTTTAGGGTGACCAGACAACTACATACAGTGAGCTAGTGTCACTCTTCCTGGAAAGGTTTGTAATGATTTTGCATATCAGTCAAACTATTCAAATACTGCCTTCATGCCTTCATCACTATTCTAGTCAGATGTCATTTTTAGAAGTCCTCTGGGAATTTGCATCCCTTAATTATTCTTCAATACCCAAACCAAGCATCTTTAATTGGTGTAAATTGGACAGCGTTGCAATGCAAACAAGCAGAGGGCGCACTGATCAATGATTCTGTTCATGTCTATTGGAAAGTCTTTGCTATCAGATTAAGTAACAAATACTTACCTCCAGTCACTTCCATGGAAATGCCAGCTCATGGAGACTCCAAACCTGTGTCCCCCTGTCATCACAATTTGGAAGATTGGACAAGGTTAGTAAATTGTGATTCTAAAATATCAACCTTTAGGGAAAGGATTAAAAATCATCCTAAGGCATAGAAATGTTGAACCACTTATATTCCACACCTGAAACTACTCTAATACATGTAATATTGTATACCAACTATAATTAAACAAAAATTTAAAAATCCAGTCATAAAGATACTCAGTTCCAATGCCAGAAACGACATCTAGGAGCCCTTTTTGAGAACTGAACTAGATAAATACATGTATAATCACTACATTGTACATTTGAACCTAACATGATATTGTACGTCATCTGTAATTGAAAAATTATAAGAAAACTAGAGGCCCAGTGCACGAAATTTGTGCATGGGGTTGGAGGGGTTGTCCCTCAGCCCAGGCTGTACCCTCTCCAATCTGGGACCCTTGAGGGATGTTAGACTGCTTGTTTATGCCTGATCCTGTGTTGGGATTGGGCCTAAATGGGCAATCGGACATCCTTCTCACAATCCAGGACTTCTGGCTCCCAACTGCTCACCTGCCTGCCTTCCTGATTACCCCTACCTGCTTCTGCCTGCCAGCATGTTCACCCTATAACCACTATCCTGCCAGCCTGATTGATGTCTAACTGCACCCCTGCCAGCCTGTTTTCCCACAACTTCCCTCCTCTGACAGCCTGGTCATCCCTAACTGCCCTCCCCTGCAGGCTTGATCACCCCCAACTGCCCTCCCTTGCAGGCCTGGTCCCTCCCAATGCCCTCCCCTCCTGACCATCTTGTGGTGGCCATCTTGTGTCCACATGGGGGCAGTATCTTTGATCACATGGGGACAGCTGTCTTGTGTGTTGGAGTGATGATCAATCTGCAAATTACTCTTTTATTAGATAGGATAGAGACCTGATGCATGGGTGGGGGTCAGCTGGTTTGCCCTGAAGAGTGTCCCGGATCAGGGTTGGGGTTCCCTTGGGGCCTGGGACAGCCTGGGTGAGGGGGCTTGTGATGGTTTGCAGGCCGGCCATGCCCCCTAACGACCCAAGTGGAGGCCCTGGTATCTGGGATTTATTTTATGTTCTACAACTGAAACTTTGTAGCCTGGAGTGGAGCCAAGCCTTTTGCTCACTCTGTGGCAGCAGCCATTTCTGTTGGGACATTTACCTTCTATAATTGAAATATTGTAGCCTGGAGTGGAGGCCTAGGCTGGCCAGAGCTGCAGAAGTTTGGCTTCCTCCATTGCCCAGGCAACCCTACCCTCTGCTTCCTCCAGCTCCATGGCGGCCACCATTTCTGTTGGGATATATGCATCTTCTATAATTGAAACTTTGTAGCATTGAGTGAAGGCCTAGGCTGGCAACGGCAGACAGACAGCTTGGCTTCCTCCATTGCTGGAGAAACCCAAGCCTTCTTCTTGCTCTCAGTGGCCACAGCCATCTTGGTTGGGATTTATTTGCTCCTGATTGGCTGATCAGTGTGGCTTGTGGGTGTGGCTTGATTGGAGGTATGGTCAATTTGCATATTACTCTTTTATTAGATAGGATAACAAAGTGGAACTCAGCAGGAGACAAAGTGTTTCTATCCTCTTGCGATTTGGTGTCTGTATCTCAATTTCTTAAATAAAACAATATAAAATTTTGGTTAATTTGTGAAGCCATTTTTCTCATGGTTTTTTTGTTTTGTTTCTGCTAGTGTATGATCCACCTAATCATATATCCAACCTGTGGTCATGTAACATGAGACAGGTGTTCCTTCTCCTTTAGTGTGATTGAAAAACTCCAATTACGGTCCTTCTAGTAAGTGTGTCACACTCACTTTCCCTCTTGTCTTATCAACCTTTTTATTCCTGGGGTGAGAAGAAAAGGAAGCATAGGCCCATCACACACCCCAGAACTGACAGTCTCCAGCTCCCTGGGCTCAGCAAACTATGTTCTGATGCTCTTGTGTGTAGGAGCCATGCCTATTCATTTTTAATCTATCTATCTATCTATCTATCTATCTATCTATCTATCTATCTATCATCTATCTATCTATCTATCGATCTATCTGATTTTTAACAAAATTGGCTGGTTATTAGAGGGAAACTTTCAATTTGGTTTGCATTTAGAGCAGTCCAGGGCAGAATACTTAAAATGAGTGGAGAGGAGGAGTGAGAGAGCTGTCAGCTTTCTGGACAACCTTTGTTCACTGGTTTGGACTTAAAGGGGGACCTTTGGTGGGGAAGCTCATTTGGGTAGCCTGTCTCCACGAGGTGGGGGCTGTGATTTATACACATCCTATAGAATGCATTGCTTAGTTTTCAATGATTTGGCTAGGGGTTTTGAGGACCTTGGGATAAACTTTATGAAGACTTTGGGGACATCTTGGACTCCAGGGTCACTTGTGGATGGATGCAGACAGAATGCATCCAGGGTCACATCCAATGGGATGGGTGCAGACAGAGCTGACACCCCATGGCCATCTTCCTGTACCACCTTGGTAGGTCTCACAAACTGGAATATCACCCTGAAAATAAAAGCACATTGATGCTGGAAAGTCACAGCCAATCAGTATTTCTCTATATGGATCAACTTTGAGAATCCATAAAAAAGAGCAGATTTGAAATTGGTGCAGAAGTGCTCTGCTCCTCCCTATTTTTGAAGGACCCCACAGAATCTGCAGTGGTGTGGCTCCATCATCTGTTTCACCTGTCACCTTCCCTTTCATGGTCACTTTGCCTGGCCTTCCTCAGCCCTGCTATGGGCGCACTGAATTTGAGAGTCAATTTCTTGGTTCCAATTTTTGCTTTTCCCCTTTGAAATCATATTACCTCTCTGATGTGCATCATCTGCTAAGGGAAGCAGTCAAATTTGGTGAACTCTCAGATCCCTTTGAGACCTACCAGGTGACAAGTTATTTTCTCCAATGCCAACCCCATGAAAGTCAAGGGAAAGGAGCCCACATTCTATTTCTTTGGAGGCCATGGTCTGATTCATAGAAACAGGCATCTATATCAGCACTTCCCAAACTTTAATGTGCATCCAGGCTGCCTATGATCATGTGAACTGGAAGATTCTGGAACTGTGAAAATGAAGGTTCTGGCTCTGGGTCTGAGTCGGAGCTCAGACCCTGCTTTCATGACAGCTCTCATGTGATGCAGCAAGACCTTGAGTGACAAAATCTCAGACACTGGGGAAGTGAGGCCCAGGGGTGGGTGTGCTTTGTTCCCTGAGGGAGCCCTGGCTCAGAGTGCGTACTTACAGCTTACATTGCTTTTGAGTAAAGGAACACTGAGGGAAGGGCAGTGAGAGGGAGGGTTAAGCTGCGGACTCCTAGTTCTTGGGTCATAGCCCATCCTCGACATCTCCCATTTGACTTCTGATGGGATGGGGAGGCTGCGCCATAACACGGGCCTCTTGCCTCACTGGGCCTTGTGGTCCTGAGATCTCAGGGGAGGGACTGGTGAGGAAGTAGGCTCCCCTGCTCCCTTAGTCCTGGCTCCTGATGCATCACCAGGGCCACTGTTCTCAAGCACATACCCTTACACACTTTTGGTTTCTCTTTGATGTCCATTTCAACCACTGCAAATTGCTTAGTGGTGCTGAATGGTACCACACAGCATGACTATGGCTTTAAAAATCAACATTTTATGGAAGGTGCACCAGTCTGGGGTGACTCTATGGGTGTAATTCTGGCTGGTGCACTGATTGGGGCCTTGAAGGCACCATCAAATGCTCTGAGCTCTTCACCAGGATAGCTTTCCTGGCCTCATTGTGTGCAGAGACAATGCTCCTGAACAGCATTACTCCTGTGGCAGCAGTAGCAGGTGGGATGCAGTGAGTTTTGTTTTGCTGCTCCAGCAATGGCTGTCAATGGAGGCCAGATCCTCACCTGTGCTTCTCTCACCCCCAGACCCCTCTCACCTATGAACACAAAGCAGGACATTTCTCTCTCTCTCTCTCTCTCTCTCTCTCTCTCTCTCTCTCTCACACACACACAAATGTGTGCTTTTTACATGCAATTTATTTTTAGCAGAGTTTCCCAGACTTTACTGATAAGAATAACTCTGGGTGCCCCCCGAGCCACAGGTCTGGACTGGGAACTGGGGCACTTCTGCACTTTTATCTTTTAAAACAGCATCATTGATTTTTCTTCCCAGAGACATTTAGAAAACAGTGCTTAGCTTAGGGCTTCCCACTTGGCTGCCCTATGGATCACCTGGGAAGCTTTCATAGGCTCCTGTGTCCAGGCTGCACTCAGACCAGAAAGTCCGGGAGGGCCCGGCAGTAGTGAGCTCTAACGTTTCCAGAGGGGCTTCCACGCACAGCGGGGTGAAGCACCTCTGCTGTGATTTCCAGGAGCTTGTCCAGCCGGGGAGGAAGCCTGGAAGCCCAAAGCCGTGTCTGCCGGTGATTCTGCCACATGAGCATACAGTAGAGCCATCCAGGCCCCGGGTGAAAATCCTGCTGCCTACTTCACACGTTATGCCAATTAAGCCAGAATGTCTGGGAACAGAAGCTTCCTCAGGAGTTTTAAAAGGTCCCAGTTGGTTCCAGTTGCAGCCCAGATTCCACCTGCGTGTACATTTTAAAGACCTTTGGGCCCATGCCCTTCTCGCTGCTGCTACTAGGGATCTGCTTCTTATCACCCTTATTTCTTGAATGACCCCGAGGCCACAGGGGAGGCCTCTGGCCTTCACAGAGACCTCTCAGCACCAGGCCAGAGGCGCCTCTGCCCACGCCTCTGCCCTCCTTTTCTCCCACAGACACCCGAACACCGAGTGGGAGAGCAGTTTTCATAGCGCTAGTACTTTTTCAATAAAGGTGAAATTTACCTGACATAAAATTAATCATTTTAAAGTGTATGGTTTAGAGGCAGTTAGACCATGATGTGCAATGCCCCATTGCTCCCTGAGTTATGTTTCTCTAATGTCAAAACTTTTTCATTAACCAAGAAAAACACAACATACTAATTCCTCCCCATTTCCCCTCTTATAGCCCCCGACAACCACTAATCTGAGCTGTGTGTGGATGGACGCCCTCCTGGGCATTTCACAGCAATGGAGCCCTACAACATGTGACGCTGTGTCTTCTTTCACATCCCAGGATGTCCTTAAGGCTCGTCCGTGCGGCCGCATCTGCAGAGCCCTTCCTGTGGATGCCCGGGTACTCCTCCATTGCACCTCCACTGCCTGTATTTTTCTAAGTAAAGTTTTCACCGACATAACCATGCCCACAAAGTCTCCTGCTATTTATTGCGGCTTTCCTGTGTCAACGCTGGAGTCCAGGAGCAGCAACAGAGGACACTTTCCCTATTTGCCTCTTTACCGAAACTGTTTTCTGGGCCTGTTCTAAATAATACTTCTGGGAAACCTTGTTATGATAATATGTATGGATATTTTAGTTTCAACACAGTTTACTTCTAATAGTGATGAACTTTAAAGTTCAGCTGGATGAGCAAAAGTGACAGGAAGGCTGTGACAATTTTGAAAGAGAGTAGTGGTGGGGAAAGACTGCTCGGCGAGATCAGGCAGCACATCAGAGGGCATGGTGCTGGGTGCTTGTACCATGGGTGGGTCCAGAGGCCTGGGGAGGGAGCCGGTAGAAGCCATGCCACAGGCCGGGAGGAGGAGCTGGTTGCTGGGCAGAGTGGAAGCTCATGGATACTAGCTGTGTGGACTGTGAAGCAGTTCTCTCCACTCCTCCGAGAAGAATTCCAGAGGAACAAAATATTGAAATATGGATAAAAGACAATAAAATATCAGAAGGAAATGTTGATGACTATCTTAACAATATTGTAGCAGAAAGATGCTTTTTTGCTTGATGAAAGATGATATAAAGCAAAAAAGTGACTAATTTAATAAAACTGGCTAATATGTAAACCTTTTATATGGCAAAGGCAGTATAAGTAAAGATTAAAAGATAGGACCAAATTAACCTGGGGAATGTATTTTTGTTGTTGTTATAGACAAATGGCTATCATCTCTAATAATAGCAAGAATTCTGCCAAATGAGTGGGAATCTGAACAGTACAAAATTAAGTCCTTACTTATTTTGGGAAAATACAAGGTGTCCCAAAAAATGTATGCACACTTTGAATAATTATTAATTTCAGTGGATTAAATCTGAAAAAAAGAAAACATTGGAATTAATTATTCAAAGTGTATATACCTTTTTTCTGGTTACTCTGTATACAAACTAGTAATCCTATCTAATGAAAGAGTAATATGCAAATTGACTGTACCTCCACTACACCCTCAAACCATGCCCACAAGCCACATCCACAAACCAATCAGGAGCAATATGCAAATAAACCCAACTAAAATGGCTGTGGCCACTGAGAGCAGGAGGGAGGCTTAGGTTTCTGCTTGCCCTTGCCAGCCTTGGCCAGGGCACAGCCTGATGATCAGAGCGAGCTGGGGGGTCGCCCCAGCCTCGGAGCCTTGGCCAGAGGCTTGTGGCCTTGGCCAGGGGCCGAGCAGGGTGATCACAGCTAACTGGGGGTCCCCCGCCCAGGGCCAAAGGCTTTAGGCCTTAGCAGGGGTGGAGCCAGAGATCAGAGGAGATAGGTGTGAACTGTAGAGGGAACACCTTTTCTGATGGCTCATTGGCTAAGCTCCCTGTATGCCACTGGTAATATTCTTAGTAACTTGGGTATAAGAATCCAGAAAAGTAATCTACGGTTTTTCCATCACACTCCTGGATGAAAAAAACGAATCCTGCCCTAGGCAGTTTGGCTCAGTGAATAATGCCTAGGTTTGCCAACCTAGATTCTGATCAAGGGCATGTACCTAGGTTGCAGGCTCCTCCCTGGCCCAGGTCAGGGCTCATGCAGGAGACAACCAATCAAAGTGTTCCTCTCACTTTGATGTTTCTCTCTGTCTTTCCCTTTCTCTTCCATATTCTCCAAAAATCAATGGAAACATATCCTCAGGTGAGGATAAAAAAAGAAAAATAAATAAAAGTCATATCCTATGAAAGACACATCTTGAAAATGCCTAAAGAAAGTTGTCATTTTTTCAGGTGAAGGGACCGGAGTCTGGGTTGATGAAAAGACCTTGGTGGCTGCAGTGGCTGCAGCAGTGGGTTGATGAGGCTGGTGCCTTTTCCTGATCAGCCGGGTTGCCTCCCACAAACAGAGGCCAGACTGTGGCATAGGCCCACTCCCCATGGGGAAAGGCCTAAGCCATCAGAAAGACATCCCCTGAGGGCTCCCAGTATGTGAGAGGGGGCAGGCTGGGCTGACGGGACCCCTCCCACCCAGTGAACAAATTTTGTGCACCAGGCTTTAGGCCTATATAATAAAGAGGCAATATGCAAATTGGCTGTCATTCCAACACACAAGATGGCAACCCCCATGTGGACACAGATGTCTGCCACAAGATGACCAGCAGGGGAGGGCAGTTGCAGGGGACCAGGTCAGCAGAGGAGGGCAGTTGGGGATGACAAGGCCTGGCAAGGGAGGACAGTTAGATGACCGGGCATGAAGGGGAGGACAGTTAGGGGCAACCAGGCTGGCAGGGGTGGGCAGTTTGGGATTACTATGCTGGCAGGGGAGGGCAGTTAGAGGCAATCAAGCCAACAGGGGAGCAGTTAAGCATCGATCAGGTTGGCAGGGGAGTGGTTAGGGAGTGATCAGGCTGACAGGCAGATGAACAGTTGGGAGCCAGCAGTCCTGGATTGTGAGAGGGATCCCAGATTGGAGAGGGTGCAGGCTGGGCTGGGGGACACCACCCCCCATACAAATTTTGTGCACCAGGTCTGTAGTAATGCAATAAATGCAAAGGGTTGGTAAGTATGATATTGTGCATATTCAAACTTGTAAATAATTAATGAAAATATTATGTAAATTTAAATAAGATATCATTTTTACTGTTTATTTGATTGAAAGAAGTTGAGGATCCTCAGTGACAGGGCGAGTGTAGAGAAAGGACTCTAATTTTATTCAGTATTTCTGGAGGGATATCTGGTGGTGGTACATACAGATCACAGTGCTACATGTTTTGTCTTAGATTGGTACCAATTATGAGATCTCATCCATTTCTTGTTTTGTTTGGGGTGTGAAGAAACATTTTAATTCACACTCAAGTTGTTTTTCTTCCAAACTCGGAGCAGCGGCTTGGGGAAGCCTTGGCACGGCTGTCATGCACACGCTCATTGATTTACTCAAATAGATCATGGGGACCCTTGTGAAGAGACCTCCTCACGTCTTTTCTAAAACCTCCTCTACCTTATATCGCTGGACACGTGTTTCCTGCTAATCCCCCTAGGCTTCAAAATCTCTTAGTTTCTCCTTATCCTGCCTCATCTACTCCACAAGTGAACATCCCCTTCCTCTGGACTTCCTTTTCATCACAGCCCCATTCCCCTTCTAAAAGAAAAAAAAATTAAACAATATTTTGATTGTGGTGAAAAACATAAAGTTTACAATCTTTTTAAAATATATATTTTTATTGATTTCAGAGAGGAAGAGAGAAGGAGAGCTAGAAACATCAATGATGAGAGAATCAATGATTGGCTGCTTCCTGCACCCTTTCTGGGGATCAGTGGAACCCAGGCATGTGCCCTTGGCCAGAATCAAACCTGGGACCCTTCAGTCTGCAGTCTGACACTCTATCCACTGAGCCTAGCTGGCTAGGGTTAAAGTTTACAATCTTAACCATTTTTAATGGTACAGTTAATTCAGTTAAGGGTACTTACATCACTGTGAACAGATCTCTAGGGCTTGCAAGTCTACACTCTTTAGACAGCTGCACTTTTCTCCTCACCCAAGCCCCTTGCCATCACTGTTCTATCTGTATTTATGAATTGGATTACTTTAGACATTGTGTGTGAGTGGAATCATGGAGTACTTGTCTTTTTGTGCTAGTATTTTTCACTCAACATTATCAAGATTCAACTAGAGCACATGGCAGAAATTTTCTCCTTTTAAAGTTGAATAATATTTCATTGTATGCATATGCCTATTTTCTTTATCCATTCATCTTTTGATGGACATTGGGTATCTTTCACCTCCCCTGGCTACTTTGAATAATACTTCCTATGAATGTAAGTATTTCTTTGAGACTCTGTGTTAAATTCTTTTTGGACATACTAGTACACCTAGAAGTGGCATTGCTGGATCATATGGTAGTTCTATTTTTATTTTTTTGAAAAACTGCCATACTGTTTTCCCTCAGTGACAGGGCGAGTGTAGAGAAAGGACTCTAATTTTATTCAGTATTTCTGGAGGGATATCTGGTGGTGGTACATACAGATCACAGTGCTACATGTTTTGTCTTAGATTGGTACCAATTATGAGATCTCATCCATTTCTTGTTTTGTATGGGGTGTGAAGAAACATTTTATAATTCCACCAAGAATGCACAAAGGTTTCTTGCCAGCACTTGTAATTTTCTATGTTTTAGCCAAATGGGTGTGGAATGATATCTTATTGTATTTTTAATTTTTTGAGGGATCTCCATATAGTTTTGCATACTGGTTGTACTAATTTATAATCCTACCAACATGAACAAGGGTTTCAATTTCTTCACATTCTCACCAATGCTTGCTATTTTCTGTTTAAATTTTTTTGTATTATCCATCTTAAGAGGCATTAGGTGATATTTCATTGTGATTTTTAAATTAACTTGATTGGGTTAATATTAGTTAATGACATTCTATAATTTTCAAGAGTATATGATGTCTTTGTACTCTATAGTGTGCTCACCATCTGAAGTCTAGTTGCCTTTTATTACAATAAATTTGACCCTCTTCTCCAACTTTGTCCTCCTTCTACCCCCTTTCCTCTCTGGTAACCACCATTTTCTTGTCTGTATCTATGAGTTGGTGTACATTTGCCATGTTAATCTATTTGTTGCTTTTGGTTTTATAATGAGCATATGAATGAAATCATAAAGGTTTTATCCTTTTCTGTCTTATTATTTTACTTAGCAGAATATGCTCAAAATCCATCCATATTGTTATCAATAGCAATATTTCATCCTTTTTTTTAAATGATGGAGTAGACTCCATTATATTTGTTGAGTGCGTGTGTTGTGCACCGGTGGGGTCCTTCAGCCTGGCCTGCACCCTCTTGCAATTCAGGACCCCTTGAGGGATGTCAGTCTGCCAGTTTTGGTCCAATCCCCACAGACCAGGCTGAGGGATCACACCAGTGCATGAATCCATGTACGGTGTCTCTAGTATGCATCTAATATCTTTGGTTAACCTATTCCTGCCCCTCTTCTTTTTCCTCTGAGATTCACCAGTCTGTTCCATGTCTCCATGTCTGTGCATTGAGCACTTGCTCCCTGGTGGTCAGTATGTGTCACAGCTACCAGTCAAACAGTTGAAGAGTTGCTTGGGCTTTTACGTATATGGCTTTTTATTGAGTTAAGAGAGGATGGGAGAGGCAAAGAGAGATAGAAACATCAATGATGACAGAGAATCATTGATTGGATGCCTCCTGCATGTTCTCCACTGGGGATTGAGCCTGAAACCCTGGCATGTGCCCTTGACTGGAATTGAACCCAGGACCCTCAGTCCTCAGGCTGACACTCTATCCAGTAAGCCAAACCTGCTAGGGCAAAAAATATTTGTTACTGATTTCAGAGAGGAAGGGAGAGAGAGAGAGAAACATTAATGATGAGAGAGACTCATTGGTTGGCTGCCTTCTGCATACCCCCTATTGGGCATGTGCCCTTGATCAGCATCAAACCCAGGACCCTTCAGTCCATAGGTTGACACTCTATTACGTATATGGCTTTTTATTGAGTTAAGAGAGGATGGGAGAGGCAAAGAGAGATAGAAACATCAATGATGACAGAGAATCATTGATTGGCTGCCTCCTGCATGTTCTGCACTGGGGATTGAGCCTGAAACCACTCTATTCACTGAGTCAAACCAGCTAGGGCTGTGCCACATGTCTATCCAATCATTTATTAATGAACACTTAGGTTGTTTCTGTATCTTGGTTATCCTATATAATAAAAGAGTAATATGCAAATTTGACCATACCTTCACTACACCCACCAGCCATGCCCACCAGCCAATCAGGAGAGTGGAACATGGCACTGGGGGGTGCCTGCGGGGATGTGTCCAAGGCGACCTGGGCCTGGGTGGGCCGGGCCAAGGCCCGTGTTAGCAAGGGGCGAGCTGGCTGGGATTAAGGCCCTGGCTGGAGGGTTGTGGGGGCGGAGCTGGGATGGAACCAGCCATCTACCCCATTGCAGGGCGATGGCTGGGTGCCCAAGGCCTAAAGCTTGGCCAGAGGGCTCCCAGTATGTGTGAGGGGGCAGTGTGGGCTGAGGGATCACTCACCCCCAGTGCACAAATTTCGTGCACCAGGCCCCTAGTTGTAAATAATGTTGCAATGAACATAAGGGTACATATATCTTTACAAATAAGTGTTTTCATGTAAATATCCAAAAGAGGAATTGCTGGATCATATAGTAGTTATATTCTTAATTTTTGAGCAATCTCATATTATTTTACACTAGGGGCCCGGTGCACGAAATTTGTGCACTGGGGGTGGGTGGTCCCTCAACCCAACCTGCCCCTTCTCCCATACTGGGAACCCTCAGGGGATGTTCAACTGATGGCTGATCCCCAGCCTGCTCTGGTGAGGCTTTAGGCCTTGGGCACCCAGCCATTGCCCTGCTCAGCTCAGCCCCAGCTGCCTGCGACCACCTGGCCCTGGGGGCTGGGCGATCACTGCCACTGCCATTTCATCTCCACCCCCGGGCCCGGAGCTCATGCCACTTGGCACCACCCCTGCTCCTGATTGGCTGGTAGCATAGCCAATCAGGAGCCAACGTACAGTCAAATTTGCATGTTTCTCTTTTATTATATAGGATAGTGACTGTGCTAATTTACATCCCCAGTTCCAGTGTATGAGGGTGTCCTTTCCTCCATAACCTCTCTAAGACTTGTTATTTGTTTATTCCTTTTTGGTTGATAGTAACCATTCTAAAAGGTGTGAGATGATAGATACCTCATTGTAATTTTGATTTGCATTTCCCTAATAACTAGTGATGTTGAACATCTTTTTATAAGTCTGTTGGGCATTTGTATGTCTTCCTTGGAAAATTGCCTGTTCAAGTCCTCTGACCATTTTTATTATATATATTAGAGGCCTGGTGTCCCTCAACCCAGCCTGCACCCTCTCCAATATGGGACCCCTGGAGGGATGTCTGACTGCTCAGGTATTGTGCCTAAATGGGCAGTTGGACATCCCTCTCACAATCCAGGACTGCTGGTTTCCAACTTCTTGTCTGCCTGCCTTCCTGATCATCCCTAAATGCTTCTGCCTACTAGCCTGATCATCCCCTGATCACTCCCCTGCCAGCTTGATTGATGCCTAACTTCTCCCATGCCAGCCTGTTTGCCCTTAACTGCCCTCCCCTGCAGGCCTGGTCACTCCTAACTGCCCTCTCCTGCTGGCCTAGTCATCCCTAACTGCCCTCCCCTGCAGGCCTGATTCCCCCCAACTGCTCGGCCCTGCAGCCCTGAGTCCTCATCCTACTGCCCTTCCCTGCAGGCCTGGTCACCCCTAACTTCTGTCCTCTGCCAGCCTGGTCACCCCTAACTGCCCTCCCCTGCTGGCCTGATCATCCACAACTGCCCTCCCTTACAGGACTGGTCCCTCCCAACTGCCCTACCCTGCTGGCCATCTTGTGGCAGCCACCTTGTGTCCACATGGTGGCAAGATCTTTGACCACATGGGGGCAGCCATCTTGTGTGTTGGAGTGATGGTCAATCTGCATATCATTCTTTTATTAGATAGGGTAGAGCTTGGTTCATGAGTAGTGCCAGCTGGTTTGCCCTGAAGGATCAGGGTGGGGGTTCCCTTGGGGTGTGGGGCAGCCTGGGCCAGGGGCCTGTGGTGGTTTGCAGGCTGGCCACACACCCCGCAACCCAAGTGGAAGCCCTGGTATCTGGGATTTATTTATCTTCTACAACTGAAACTTTGTAGCCTGGAGTGGAGCCAAGCCTCCTGTTCTCTCTGTGGTGGCAGCCATTTCTGTTGGGATTTATGTATCTTCTATAATTGAAAGTTTGTAGTCTTGAATGGAGGCCTAGGCCAGCCAGGGTATGTGGAAAGCTTAGCTTCCTCTATCACCAGGGGCAACCATAGCCTCCTGCTCTCTCCAGCTTTGTGGCTGCCACCATTTTTGTTCGGTTTTATTTATCTTCTCTAATTGAAATTTGTAGCCTGGAATGGAGGCCTGGGCTGGCCAGAATGTGTGGAAAGCTTGGCTTCCTTCATCCCTGGGGAAATCCAACCCTCCCTCCTGCTCTCTCTCTGTGGCTGCAGCAATCTTGGTTGGGTTAATTTACATACTTGCTCCTGATTAGCTGGCAGGTGAGACTTGTGGGTGTGGCTTGTAGGCGTAGCAGAGTGATGGTTAATTTGCATATTATTCTTTTATTAGATAGAATTACTTGTTTATTTATTCTTTGTTAATCCTCACCTGAGGATAGTTTTCTATTGGTTTTTAGGGAGAGTGAAAGAGAGAGGGAAAGACAGAGAGAAACATCGATGTGAAATAAGCACACTGATTGGTTGCCTCCAAATGATCCCTGACCAGGGCCCAGGCCAGGGAGGAGTATACAATCAAGGTACGTGCCCTTGATTGGAATTGAAACTGGGACCCTTTCGTCTGCAGGGCTGATGCTTTATCCAAACTGGCTAGGGCCTCTGCCTATTTTTAAACTTAATTTTGTTTTTGTTGTTGAGTTGCATGAATTCTTTATATACTTTGGTCAGTGGGGTTTTGATTCACATTTATCTAGTAGTTATTTTTGTAGAGAATATTTTTCTATTTGCCATTTGCATATCTTCTTTGAAGAAATGTAGTTCAAGTTCTTTGCCATTTTTTATTTGGGTATTTTTGTTTGTTTTTGAGTTGTAAGAGTTCCTTATATATGCTGGATGTTAATTCCTTATCAGGTATTTTCCCCTGTAGATTTCCTTTTAATTCAGAATGTCTAAAGTTTGATGTAATCCCATGTATCTATTTTTGTTATCTGTGCTTTGGTGTATCTAAGAAATTCTTGCCAAATCCAATGTCAGGAAGCTTTTCCTTTATGGTTTCTTTTAGAAGTTTTCTAGTTTTGGGGTTTACATTTAGTCCTTTAATTCATCGTTAGTTAAGTTTTATATATGCTGTGAAATAAGGGTTGAACTTAATTATCTTTCATGTGGATATCTAATTTTCTCATCACAATTTGCTGAAGAAACTGTCCTGTCTCCTTTGAGTGGTCTTGACATCCTTTTTGAAGGTCATGCGACCATGAGAGCTTATTTTTGGGCTCTCTAATATGTCTGTTTTTAAGTCACTACCATATGCTTTTCATTACTGTTGTTTTGTAATATGTTTTTTAAAATCCTCACCTGAGGATATTTTTTCTATTGATCTTTAGAGACAGTGGAAGGAAGTGGCAGAGACCAAGAGAAGCATTGATGTGAGAGGCACACATCAATTGGTTGCCTCTTGCTCATGCCCCGACCTGGGCGGGGGATTGAGCCTGCAATCGAGGTATGTGCCCTTGACCAGAACCAAACCCAGGACTCTTCTGTCTGCTGGCCAATGCTCTAACCACTTAGCTAAACTGGCAAGGGCTGTGATATGTTTTGAAATTAGGAAGTATAAGTCCTCAAACTTTTTCTCTCTTTTGTCAAAATAGTTTTGGCTATTTCAGAAAAAAATATCTTTGGGATTTGGTAGGAATTGGTTTGAATCTGTAGATTGTAGATAGTATTGACCTCTTACTAATATTGTCTTAAAATTCATGAACAATGGAATTTCTTTCCATTTGTTTGTGTCTTCCTTTTTTTTTTTTTTTAGAGAGATTTGCCAATGGCAATTTTTTTCGCTTTTAATCTCTACTGTTGAAAGTATTACATAGGTCTTTCTTTTGCCACCATTAACCTCTTCGACCCCTCTCCTATCCTCCCTCCCTCTTCCTGAAGGCCCTCACTACCACATTGTCTGTGTCCACGGGTTATGCATATATGAATACAAGTTCATATGTTGGTCTCTTCCCCATCCATCCTCCCCTGCCTTCCCTCTGAGGTTCAACAGTCTGTTCATCCTTCTAAGACTCTGGGTCTATTTTTTATGGTAAGTTTATTTGGTTCATTAGATTCCACATATGAAGTGAGAAATATTTACCGTTCTCTGACTGACTTATTTCACTCAGCATAATATTCTCCAGGTCCATCCATGCTATTGCAAATGGTAAGAGTTCTTTTTTATTCCCCCATAGTATTCCATTGTGTAAATGTACCATGTGGGTTTTTTTAAATTTTTATTTTATTGTTTAAAGTATTACAAATAGTAATACATATGTCTCCTTTTTTCCCCATTGACCCCCCTGTCTGCCCCTACTCCCCAGTACATGTCCTCACTCCCCACCCCCAATGTCTTGTGTCCATTGGTTATGCTTATATGCATGCATACAAGTCCTTCCATTGATATCTTACCCTCAACCCTGAACCCTCCCTTGCCTTCCCTCTGTAGTTTGATAGTCTGTTCAATGCTATATTGCCTCTGTATCTATTTTTGTTCATCAGTTTATTATGTTAATTATATTCCACAAATGAGTGAGATCATGTGGTATTTATCTTTCACTGACTGACTTATTTCACTTAGCATAATGCTCTCCACTTCTATTAATGCTGTTGCAAATGCTAAGAATTCCTTCTTTTTTATAGTGGCATAGTATTCCATTGTGTAGATGTACCACAGTTTTGTAATCCACTCATCTGCTGATGGACACTTAGGCTGTTTCCAAATCTTAGTTATTGTAAATTGTGCTGCCATGAACATTGGAATACATATATCCTTTCTGATTGGTGTTTCTGATTTCTTAGGCTATATTCCTAGAAGTGGTATTACTGGGTCAAATGGAAGTTCCATTTTTTATTTTTTTGAGGAAATGTCATACTGTTCTCCACAGTGGCTGCACCAGTCTGTATTCCCACCAGCAGTGCACGAGGGTTCCTTTTTCTCTGCATCCTCGACAGTACTTGTCGTTTGTTGATTTGTTGATGATAGCCATTCTGACAAGTGTGAGATGGTACCTCATTGCTATTTTGATTTGCATCTCTTGGATGATAGTGACTTTGAACATGTTTTCATGTCTCTCTTGGTCTTTTGTATGTACACTTTCGAAAAGTGTCTATTTAGGTCCTTTGTCCATTTTCTGATTGGATTGTTTATTTTCCTTTTGTTAAGTTGTATGAGTTCTGTGTAAATGTTGGAGATTAAACTCATATTGGAGATAACATTGGCAAATATGTTCTCCCATGCAGTGGGGTTTCTTGTTGTTTTGTTGATGGTTTCCTTAGCTGTGCAGAAGCTCTTTTATTTTGATGTAGTCCCATTTGTTTATTTTCTCCTTAGTTTCCATTGCCTTAGAAGCTGTATTGGTAAAGATATTACTATGACAAATGTCTGCTATTTTGGTGCCTATAGCTTCTTCTAAGATTTTTATGGTATCCCATCTTATGTTTAAGTCCTTTAGCCATTTTGAATTTGCTTTTGTGTATGGTGTAAGTTGGTGGTCTAGTTTCATTTTTTTTTGCAAGTATCTGTCCAGTTTTCCCAACACCATTTATTGAAGAGACTGTCTTAACTCCGTTGTATGCTCTTGTCTCCTTTGTCAAATATTAATTGAGCATAATGGCTTGGATTGATTTCTGAGTTCTCTATTCTATTCCATTGGTCTGTATGTCTGTTCTTGTGCCAGTACCAGGCAGTTTTGAGAATAGTGGCTTTGTACTACAGTATTGAGATCCCATCTACTTTGTTCTACTTTCTCAGGATTGCTGCAGCTCTTCAGGGTTTTTATTTTTAATTTTTATTCCAGATGAATTTTTGGAGAGTGCATTCTAGGTCTGTGAAATATGCCATTGGTATTTTAATGGGGGAATGCATTGAATGTGTAGATTGCTTTGGGTAGCATGGATATTTTAATGATGTTGATTCTACCAATCCATGAATATGGTATGTTCTTCCATCTGTTTATTTATGTCTTCCTCTATCTCTTTTTTCAACATATTATAGTTTTATGAATAAAGGTCTTTTACCTCATTAATTAAGTTTATTCCTAGGTATCTTAATTTTTTTTGTACAATGGTAAATGGGATTTTTAAAATATCTCTCTTTCTGTACATTCACTATTGGTGTATAAAAATGCCATAGATTTCTTGGCATTAATTTTGTATCCTGCTACATAGTCAAATTCATTTATTAAGTCTAATGATTTTTTTATAAAGTCTTTAGGGTTTTGTATGTACAGTATCATGTCTTCTGCAAATAATGACAATTTTACTTCTTTTACAATTTATATGTTATTTATTGCTTCTTGTCTGATAGTACTTCCAGTACTATGCCAAACAGGATTGGTGAAAGCAGGCATCCCTGACTCATTCCTATTCTTAAGGAAAATAGTTTTAGTTTTTGCCCATTGACAATGATGTTGGCTGTAGGTTTGTCATATCAGGCTTTTATTATGTTGAGGTATGATACCTCTATTCCCACTTTGCTGAGTGCTTTTATCAGAAAAGGTTTTTGGACTTGGTCAAATGCCGTTTCTGCATCAATTGATATAATTATGTGAAATTTGTCTCTCAATTTCCTTTGTGATGTATCACATTTATTGATTTTGCGGATATTGTACCAGCCTTGAATCCCTAGAATAAATCCCACTTGGTCATGGTATATGATCTTTCTAATGTAATGCTGGATCCAGTTTGCTAGAATTTTGTTGAGGATTTTAGCATCCATCAGGGATGTTGGCCCGTAATTCTCTTTCTTTGTAGTGTCTTTATCTGGTTTTGGGATTAGGGTAATTCTGTTTTCACAGAAAGAGCTTGGAAGTGCTCCTTCTTCTTGAATTTTTTGGAATAGTCTGAAAAGGATTGGTTTTAGTTCTTTGAATATTTGGTAAAACTTCCCTGTGAAGCCATCAAATCTAGGGCTTTTGTTTTCTGGAAGGGTTTTGATTACTCTTTCAATTTCATCAGTAGTTATCTGCTTAGTCAGGTTTTTTTATCCTTCCTGATTGAGTTTTGAAAACTTGTATTTTTCTAGGAATATGTCCATGTCATCAAGGTTGTTCAGTTTGTTGGAGTAAGAGTTGTTCATAGCAATTTTAAACAATCCTTTGTATATTTGTAGGATCAGTTGTTACTTCACCTTTTTCATTTCTGATTTTGTTTATTTGGCTAAAGATTCATCAATCTTGTTTATCCATTGAAAGAACCAGCTCTTGGTTTCATTGATCTTTTGTATTGTTTTTATTTTTTTGGTCTCTATTTCATTTATTTTTGCTCTGATTTCTGTTATTTCTTTCCTTCTGGTTACTGTGGCTTTTCCTTGTTGCTCTCATTTTAATTCTTTATGTTGGAAGGTTAGATAATTTATTACAATTTTTTCTTTTTTTCTTTTTTTTTTTTTGAGGTAAGTATGTAGAGCTATGAACTTTCCTTTCAGTATTGCTTTCATTGTATCCCATATATTTTGGATTGTTGTTTTTTCATTTTCATTTGTTGCCAGGATGCTTTTTATTTCTTCTTTGATCTCTTTGGTAGCCCAATTATTTTTTAATAGCATTCTATTTAGTCTCCAACTGTTTGATTATTTTCATTATTATTGATTTCTAATTTTATGCCATTATGATCTGAGAAGATGCTTGTTATGATTTCTATCTTCTTGAATTTGAAGAGACTTTGCCTGTGACCCAATATGTGGTCTATCTTTGAAAATGTCCCATGTGCACTTGAGAAGAATGTATATTCTGTAGCTTTGTGGTGAAATGTTCTGAAGATGTCAATTAAGTCCATCTGATCTAGTGAATCATTTAGGATTGCTATTTCTTTGCTGATTTTCTGTTTAGCGGATTTATCAAGTGGTATCAGTGGGGTATTAAAGATCCCTACTATGATTGTATTGTTGTTGATCTGTCCCTTGATATCTTCCAGAAGTTGTTTTTTGTATTTGGGTGTTCCTGTATTGGGTGCATATATGTTTACCAGAGTTATTTCTTCTTGTTGAATTGCTCCTTTTAGTACTATGAAGTGGCCCCCCTTATCTCTTTACTTTGAGGTCTGTTTTGTCAGATATAAGTATTGCAACCCCAGCTTTTTTCTCATTTCCGTTTGCCTGAAATTTTTTTCCCATTCCTTCACTATCAGTCTGTGTGAATTCTTTGTCCTGAAATGGGTCTCTTGCAGACAGCAAATATATGGGTCATGTTTTCTTATCCATTCAGCTACCCTATATCTTTTTATTGGAGCATTTAATCCATTTACATCTAATGTCATTATTGATAAGTACTTATTTGTTGCCATTTTTATTCTTTATGTTTGTGTTTTTCCTTGTCTTTCTGTTTCTTCTTTTTACAGCAGACCCTTTAGCATTTCTTGCATTGCTGGCTTGGTGGTAATAAACTTTCTTAACTCTTTTTTGTCTGTGAAGCTCCTGATTCCACCTTCAATTTTGATTGATAGCCTTGCTGGGTATAGTATTCTTGGATTCAGTCCCTTGCTTTGCATCACTTTGTATATTTAATTCCATTCCCTTCTTACCTCATGTGTTTCTATTGAAAAATCAGTTGATATTCTGATGGGAGATCTTTTGTAGATAACTTTCTGTCTCTCTCTGGCAGCCTTTAAGATTCTTACTTTGTCATTGATGTTTGCCAATTTAATTATGATGTGTCTTGGTGTTGGTCTTTTTAGGTTCATCTTGTTTGGGACTCTATGTGCTTCTTGGACTTGTGTGGTTTTTTTTCTTGCCAACATCAGGGAAGTTTTCTGTCAAACAGGTTTTCTATTCCTTGCTCCGCTTCCTCTACTTCTGGTATCACAATTATGTGGATGTTGTTTTAGGTGCTCTTCCTGCTTTTTAAGTTTTATTTCCAGTTCCTGGTGTGTTTTTGTGTTTTTTCCCTACCTTGTTTTCTAATTTGCTGATGCGGTCTTCACCCTCTGCTAGTCTACTATTTAAGCCTTCCATTGTGTTCTTTATTGCAGCTATGTCATTTTTTTATTTCCTCTTGGTTCCTTTTCACCATTACTCTGAATTTTTTCTCTGACATGTTACTTGCCTCCATTTCATTTAATTTCCTTTCTGGCGATTCCTCTTTTTCTTTCCTTTGGTGATTATTTTGTGTCTCCCCATTTTTGGCTATAATGTTTTAATTGTTTCTGTTTCTTAGGTCCAACTGCTTTGCTACCCAGGCTATTTTGGGGGTGGTGCTACAGGTGTGGCTTCTCATTTCTCCTGTGTTTGATGAACTAGTGGAGCTCCCTCTTTGAGCTATTTGTGTTCTCTTGATGTAGTTGGATTTTGAATGTTAGTTTCTTATTCGTGGATGAAGTCTCATCACGGGTTGGCAATGTGACTCACCCCCCAGCTCTATTGTACAAGCTGTTTTGGATGTGATTGTGGTTATAGCTCTTTGGAAAAGGTTGTCTGAGGTCTCACTGGTATGTGCTCCCTGTGGGTTTCCAGAGTCCACAGCCTGGAAAAAAGGGGTCTTGGGGCCTGAGTTTCAGGTAATGTTTCTTTGGCTGGTGTGGTGTGACTCTTGTTGGAATAACATCACTCTGGAACTCACTACAAGGGTCTTGGAGCCTGTGCCAGTGGGGGGCTGGTGCTTCATCTGTGGTTGAGGCAGTGGGACTCTGGCCAAAGTGATTTCCACCTCTGAATCACAAGAGCATTCAGGATCTAGCAACTGGGGATGTGAGAATCTCAGAGATCATGGTTGAAACAATGTGACCTTGTCCAGGGAGCCAAGTTCTCAGTAACTCACCAAGCTGTCTAGTGGTAGGTTGCCAGGTGGGAGATGTCATGGATCCTGCTGAGGAAGGTGTCCACCCTTGGTTGGAGAGACACACACCCAGCAGCAGTTCACAGAGGGGTCCAGGAGCCATCTGCAAGGGGTGTGTGCTCATGGGGCCCACATGCTGGATTGGAATGATTTTGGTGTGCCTCTGGCCCCATGGATGGAGAAGTTCCAGTTTCTGCTTCGGGGGATATGCATCCTTGCTTGGATATGCATGTTCAGCAGCTGCTTACAAAGATGCCCAGGAGCTGTCTGCCAGAGAAGTAGGCTCAGGGGGCCTGTGAGCTGGAGCAGTGCTACCACAGGGACTGGATGTCAGTAGCTGGGTTGTGCCTTGCAATGGCTCAGAGAAGCACTTAGGGCCACCTGATGGGGCAGTGGGCTCAGGGGGCTTGTGTGCTGGATCAGTGTGACTGCAGTGACTGGAGGTTTTCAGTTGAGGAGGGGGAAGTTTGAGTTTTTGTTGTCCAGGCCTTGCACCCTTGGTTGGATGTGAGTACACCTAGTGACAGCTCACAGAGGCACCTGGAAATTGCCTGCTGGAGTGGTGGCCTCAGGGAGCTTTTGTGCTGAAACCACACAATTGCAGAGTCTATGGGTAGGCAGCCGGGAAGGGGGAAGTCTGAATTTCTACTGCTAGGGATGTGCACCCTTGTTTGAATATGACCATATCCAGCGGGGCCTCAAGGAGGTACCCAAGAGCTGCCTATAGGGGCAGTGGGCTCAGTAGGCCTGCCTGCTGGAAAAGCACAACTGTGGTGGTCATCAGCCAGAGAGGGGGAAGTCCCAATTTTTGCTGCCTTGCACCCTTGGTTGAATTCGCATGAGCCCAGCAGGGGCTCACAGAGGCACCCATAAGCAGCCTTTAGGGTAGTGGGTTTAGGAGGCCTGCATGCTGGAAAGGCATGACTTTGGTGTCCAGCGGTTGGCAGCTGTGAAATGGGAAGACTCAGTTTTTGCTGCCGGAGCCTTGTGCCCTTGGTTGGATTCGCGTGTGCCCAGCTGTGACTCACAGAGGCACTGGGGGCTGTTTGCCAGCGTGGAACACTCAGAGGGGCCCTTGCACTGAAGCCACATGACCACAGTGTCTGTGAGCAGGCAGCTGGGGGTGGGGAGGGAGAGGAGATCAGAATTTCTATTGTGGGAGCCATGTGCCCTTGTTTGAATATGAGTGCACCCACTGGGGACTCACAGAGGCACCCAAGAGCTGCCGTTGGGGTGGTGGGCTCAGGAGGCCTGCGTGCTGGGAAGGCACAGCTTAGGTGTCTGGAGCTCAGCTGTAGGGGAGCGGGAACTCGCACTTACTGCTGTGGGAGCTATGCACCCTTGGAGGTGGAAGTGGGTCTATTGATTTGCAGGCAGGGCAGTAGGGTTTTGACTGGAGTGGCTGCAGGGTCACAGGCAGTGTCCAAGGCTAGTTTGAGTGGTGGGCTGATGAGTTCCTAGATGAGGCTGCTCTCCCTATCAAGATGGTGTGGACTCTGTGCCCAAGCCCTGAAGCCTAGGGAGTGCTGGCAGCAGTGGGAGGTGCTCCCTGTCCAGGAGAGCCTAGTCTGCCAGCCCCTGCTGCTCCTGCCGGATTTAACTGTCCTCACTCACTCACACACACACCACACACATCCACACACTCTCCTTTCACCCCCTCACTCACTCTCACCCACCCTCTCCCTCACCTCCATCCTATTAGCCGTTATCTTCTGAAACTTAAGGCCATTTTATCAATGCTTTATTTATAGATGTAATCGATTCCATCCAGAGAAATGCCTGAAGAATTAGATCATAAAATAGTAACAACATGGAACAAAATTGTATGAACATAAAGCATGAGAATGGTCTTGTCCTCTCTGTTATTTGTGATTCTCAAGCTCTGGTTTTTGGAAAGGCCACAAGTAGGTAGAATTGAGTGTAAAAAAACAAGGGGGGCAGCACATGACTGATCACAAAATGCTGTCTTACCACAATTATTTTCTAAATATGGCCATAATTACACTTAACTGTTATTAGTTGCATATCACAGTGATGCTAATGAAAATGACATGTCCAAAAGGAAACATTTACATAAACTCTGTATTGGAGGGCCATAAAAGTGATCTGGCAAAAAAATACAAAACTTCAGATTTCTAATTAGGTAATTGGCAATTGGATCTATTTTACCTTTTTATGTTGAGAGGTAATGTTTTTAGGATCAAAAACCTCCTCCCCCCTCATGAATGTTAAAGTAATAAATAAACATCTGCCTAAAACAATTATTTTGAGGGTAAAATAGTTCAGTCTTTGTACAGTGTTTCAAAATTCTGGTTTTAATAATCCAAGCTAAGGGGCCTACACAGAATTTCTTGTGAGAAACACACACAGAAATCTAGTCTTTTATAACATTACTCAGACTTCACGTTTTAATTCTATTTTTAGTAAAACTTGTTTATTAGTAGACATAATGGAACTGTGAAGCCTTGGTCAGTATGTAATAAATAACGTATCATTATTTACAGTACTAGAAACTCCTTATCCTTCGAAAACAGGGCTAGAAAAGTGAAATATACAGGATAGCCCTGACTTCCTGTTGTTTTTTCTTTCTGAATTCCAAGCAAATAAGAACTGACCAGATTCTCTGAGGAAGTATGTGTAACACATTCTAATCTCCTGTGTGAACTCAGGTTTTCTGCCCTTTCTATTCTGGCTGTGGCTTTCTGAGACCACCAAGGAACTCCAAGCATGCCATTCTTTGTCACAAGCTTACTGTACACCTTATTTTATGCAGCCAACCTATCGGAGTATCAAATTCATCTTCAAAATTATGGCCTTGTGGTTTAAAAAACCTCCATAATGGATTCTTCTGGAACAGCTCTTTAGGACCCCATCTTGGTTAGTCTGGCCTCCAGGGTGATTAGTGGCAGGATAATCTCCTAAGCATGTCAGGCTGTGTCTTTCTTCAGATTAGGTACAAGCTCTTTTTTGGCAACAGTGTATCTGCTGATCACATCCAAAAGGAATAGATGGGTTTTGACTGGTAGAAGGATAGACACACATATAGGACTGATCCAAAGGAGAAGAATGAATGCCAATATCTGAATACTCATGTATAATATAAACTTAATGATAATACATGTATATGGAGCCCCGTCACTACTGAAAACCATGGGCTGTGTAGCTCAGAAAGTGAAATGGGGGTGTCTGGTATCATACAAAGCACCCCAAAGCCCTTGTCATGCTCTTGCCCAATATTTGCTCAATTAGCATTACTTTCCAGGACTTGTGCTGACTTGGGGAAGTGAGGGAGATGAGCTCCCTGCTGCTTCAGGAACTCTCGATTCACATGTTCCCTGATCATGACAGCTTGAAACACAGTATCCACCTGAGCACAACAAGGCCTAGTCAATCACTGGTCAATTAACCAGTTTAGGAACTGGGTAAGAAACTGGCAGAGGTGGCAAGTGACATGACATCCAGATCTCTCCCACAGTGCATGGGACTCTGTCTCTCCCTCAACAGCTTCTGGCATGAAGATGCTGAGTTCCCCTGACATTCAGTGGCACATTGGGCTGAAAGGGGGACATCTGGGGAGGTTTCCTGTAGCAATCCGCAGAGGCTGCATGAGATATACAGGCTTCAAAAACTGGGTTGACTAGACAATAAAATATTTATTGTGATTCTTCCTCTCTTTTTTGAAGTTCAAAATTCCTTGTTGTCCCTGTGCTGAAGCCTACGTGCCTGAGAGGAATTCACAATTAAGCCAGCAGTGGCCTGCTACCACTTACTGATGACCTCTACCTACAGCAGGCAGGAGGCAAGTGATCGTATCTGCATCCATGCAGATGGCTTTCTCCCAATAAAGCAGGACGCTCCATGAGACAAAAGAAAGTAATCCAAAAACAGCTTTTGTGATCGTCTTTCATTAGCTCTTGGTGTATGAAATATTTTCTTCAATGGGTGAAAACAGAGACGAATAATTAGACATCTAAATATTTCCAGCAATCAGTAATCAACACTGATGACAGAGAAAGAGGAAGTTTCTCCATCAGGGTATAAGATGAGTCCTGCTTTGGGCTCTCTGACTGTTCAGCCCCAACTGCTGCCATTCTCCAAGTGATCCCACGCCCCAGTGGTACCTCTGTGGTGTTCCCAAACCTGTCCAGATGGCTTCCTCTTCCTTGACTTTACACCTGCCACATGCTCCTAACTTTGCTCTTTGGGCAACCTCCTGCATATCCTCTCATGGGAACCCATCTTCCATCCTCACTTCCTCCTTAATATCTTTCTGATCAATCCACCTTCCACAACCTTTGCTGAGAAAGCCATCTCTCCTTTTGGCTCCCATTTCATACTATTTATTTCTTTAAGATAAAACTGTCCTCCTTTCACCAACCACATACATTCAGTTATGACTCTCCTGTAGAAATTTCTGCTTGGATGTTGAGAATATAGACATAGTCCCTGCCTTCTTGGGGCTCATATTCTAGTTGAGAAGAAAGATAATAAACATGCATATAAACATGGCCTCTAGTAAAAGAAACAAAACTCATTTTACTTAGCTTTACAGTTGGAAAGATTTTTCTTCTCAAAGAATATCTTTGGAATACTATTTGTGGTAATAAAGTCTTTTCCATCCAAATGAAATACAACAGGCAATTTCCAAAGACAGGAGCATGTTATGAACACCTTCTGCCTGTCAATGACTCATCAATGGGATAGATCTCCCACAGACATAAAAATGATGCTTCTCTTCAACAGGTTTCTACTGGATTCTGTGACATACGACTTAGAACAAACATTTGTAGTCCATATTTGGCAAAAGGTCTGATTCCATCAAGTAAATAAAGCATTAGAAAAAATAATTTTATTTCTTTGCTAAACAAAATCTATTAAGGCTAATACAAGTAGAACTGAGGACAAAGGGTGAGCTGTGGCTCAGATGATCTAGGCTGGGAACAGTGAGGCAGGTCCTCTCCAGGTGCCTGGGCCATTTAGACAGCTCTGCTTTAAGGGGCAGGTTGGTTCAGGAGTGTTTCACTTGTCTCTCATTCCTACAGATCAGCTGAGGGAATAAACTGTCTGGCTCATGGTCTTTTCAAGACAAATATGGAAGCTCTTAGACGAGTGGGTGTAAACATGTGATGCCTTATGGGCTAGGATCTGGATTGGTATATGGTGTGTCTACCCACCATTCATTGGCCAACAGAAGTTCCATGGTCAAGGTCAACATCTGTGGGATGAGACAGAAAATGCAACCCATGAAGGTCAGTATGTGCTTGTGTTGGGGAGGGGAGAAGACTAAAAAAATAATTTTGCTGAAAAATAGTGTAATCTATCATGACTATTTATATTTAAAAGCAAATTTTTATTTTCATATTTGGGCCTCTACACATGAATTACATAAAGTTTGCCTTTTCCACTCCTGGGCTAGTTAATTATAAGAATGTTAGATTAGCCAGAACTATCGTCTTCAGTAAGACATGTACCTGGGAGACTTGAAAAGATCAGGGATGGACTCTGCAGCTGCAGCCATAGCCCGGCAGTCCAGCTGAGCCTTCGCCCTGCTGGTTGAAGAAGGGGCTTGTGGATGGGTCTGCAGCTCTGATCTGGCTTCGAAGCCATCCATTGAACTGCCTGAAACAGACTAGACAGACAGGAATTCCGCCTCAGCAGATGTGCACATGACTTCACTGCTCCCATTCCAGTATCACTGCTCCCATTCCAGTCTCATCTCTCCCCTGTCACCAACCGGCAACCCACGGCAAAGGATGCTTTCCTGATCAATTTGTGCTCATTAAATTCAGCTGTCACAACAGTGGATGCGAGGATATGTGCAAAACTTTCCTGTCACGTCAAAATAAAGCTGAAAAGCTTTTTAGAAAGGAGTTGAAGCCTTTGAAATTTATTCTCAAGGAATATTGGAAATAACATGTATCACCTTTTGCTGTTGACAATAGAAAGTGTTCCATTGCAACACAAATTAAATATCTTCCCAGAATAAAGAAGCATCAGTCATCAAAATTTTTCAGCAGAAAGTGTTTGGCCAGCCAGTTGGGGCTCAATTTTTACTATTCTTGGGTTTGAGTGACCTGGAAGTTCCATATTCACTGGACTGGTTGATCCCTGCTAATGCTTTTAATGGGGTGGAGTAGTTCACTGACTCATATAAGAATGAAATGCACAGACATCTACTCCACACCTCCTTAGATAAGTCAAAGAAACAAATGAAGAAGGGGTTAACACAGACCCACTACATTATACTCTCTGGGGTGGAGGTGAAGGCCTTCCAGGATTTGGTGTAGTGATCAGAATCCATTTCACCAACTCACAGGCCTGCGGGAAACAGGGAAAAGGACTATAATCAGTGCCATGCTTCTTGACACAGCGCCTCCTGAACATCCTGTGTTTACTGTCAGTCTTGACTGCTTGACCAGCTCAGAAGCCGACCCTGGCATTCTCCATTGAAAAGCCTGCCAGTTTCCCCTGGGCTGGGTGATGGGTCATTGGCTGTGCTCACTCAGACCCACTGCCCATCTCAATTCTGATCACAGTGGTGATCACTCCCTCCCTGTTTCGGCATCATCTGCTCACACATCTCCGTGAGCCTGGGAATTTGAGAGTAAGGAAAGGCTTTATCATCATATGTTCGGCCTTAACAGAGTAATGCAGTACTTGGGCCAAAAAATGGTGAAGAGACCAAGGCGATCAATGGCATCAGAAAATTTCAAGGGTTGGATAGGCATGTCTTGCAGCCAGATGTCACTTGTGCATACCTGGTAGCACAGGTACAGTTGTTTCAACCTCCCCTCCTCCACCTCTGGCTCCTGGCACAGAAGCAGTGATAACTGATTGAGTAAGGGAAGCACTTGTCTCCTGTGTGACTGTGTCAGTCAGGGTCCAGGCTGGGAAAATCTACCTTGCTAGATATTTGGAGGCTAGTTATTTCTTACCTCTCCATCTCCACTCAAGTTCCCCTTTGGATAGGGCCTGAAGGGAGCAGGGGAATGTGGCTGGCCATAAACAAAGAAGAGCAAAGACAATGGTTTGGTGACGAGCACCATGTCTGAGTAGCTCAGGTGCCTCTTCTGTCACATCTTGCACATCACAGCTAAATGAAGCGAAGCTGGCCACAGCTCTTGGGCCTGCTGGTCACCTCCACCTCACCTATGGTCTTCTGATGTGGGTGACTTTGCAAGTGACTGCAAGGAGGAAACTAGGAGATTGATATGCTGTCTCCACCTGATGCCACACGGTGAGAATACCCACAGGCCAGAGAGCTGATAAATGTAAGGAATTGTGGGGAAACCTAGAACTGCCTGGTGTTTTAGTTTCTGTTCCAGGCATTGACTGCACATCTGAAAAGAATATAAAGGAAAAGACTGAGTGTCAGAGAGCACCGAGCCTGGTGTGTTACATCTGAGGTGAGCCCGCATGGGAGCAGGGGCCCATCATCTGTACCTCCTCTTGCAAAGTGAATAATTCACTTACTTACTGGTTCCTTTGTCTATACAGAAGTACATTTTGACTGCATTTCCTTACTTATTTGAATTTATTTGATTTTCTTTATAAACTCTTATAAACAAATCAGGAAACCTTGGTAGTGTGCCTGCATGTGCAGGTACCTGGGCCAGGAACCTTTGTCAGGAACACCTGTCTCCCGCTGGTGCCATGGCTGGCTCTGTCTCTTCTTCCTATGACTCACCTTGAGTGTCCCTCCAAGAAGCTGCTCTAAGAGGTCCAGTCTGGAAGTTGGTCTCATCTTCTGCATCATTTCTTGTCTTAGGCCTTGTTATTTTCTCTGCCGGACACTATTTATAATTTAGAATTAATTTAGTGGCCTGTTTCATTATTTGCTTGCTCCTCCCAAAAGGCAGGGCCAGTGTCCATATCCTGGGGTCAGCACAGTGCTTGGCATCATAGAAATGACTTGTGAGCATGACTAAACAGATGTGCATTATGCATAGTATAACACTAAAAATGATCTACTCCTTTTTCTCAAAGACTTTATAATATTGGGAGAAGCCATATATACAAGTAAGAAACAAAACTTGACATTGCAAGACAATTTCTTTTTAAAATGACAACAATAACCCAGACAGAAGGCAGTGGGTGATCTTGGCAACCATGAGGGTGAGTTCCATTGTTCAGGTGAGGAGCTTGAGCAGAGAAGACAGTGCATTTGTGGTGGACATAGGACCAGCATTCACTGACTTCTAAACAATGCTTGCCCCACTCACTGAGATTTTGGATCTCCAGCCAAGATGGGTGAGTATGTCTGAGTGTGCATGAGCATGTGTATGCGTGCATATGGAGTGTGTGTGTGGCCTCAGCCTGAATCCGCAGGTAATTTTGGTGTCATGGAAGGTCTGGCCGGTCTGAAGTGAAGCTCGCTGGGTACCATCTGGTCTGTCTCCTTTTGTCTCCAGCTCTACCTACTGCTCCCTAAAGCCAAGCTGACTACACTCCACCCCCTTTGCCTCTGTCATCGTCAGGGAGTGACAGCAGCTTGCACCCATTCCAGGCAGCACAGACAGAACTTAATCATGTTACACATGCCTCTCTTAACAGTGCTGTACATGCACTTTTAATTTTGCTGAGAATTCAGTATAATGGGAAATGTTTTTGAGTTTTTACTGAAACTCCAGAGAATAACCCAGAGTGCTCTCAGAGAGTTAAGGGGTCTGCCTGCCCTGGACTTGGCATTCTGATAGAGCTGGCTGAGGGGGTGAGGGCAGGCCACCACCATGCCTGGCAAGGGCCACCCCGACCCCCATGCATTAGAATGTGTTTTTCATTAAAAAATGCTTCAGAAAGTGCACCCACTGCCCCCAATTCCCTTCTTTGAAAGATGGAAACTTTAATGTGCAGTTAATTAAACGTTATGTTGATTTGCAAGCCCTGAGCTCTCAGAGGCCTCTGGGAGGTGGATGCAAGCTTGGAAATCAAACAATGGGAGGACGGCTCTCCCCCATCTGACCACAGAGCAGGCAGCACTATTTGCTCCAGAGCCTGCCCATGGCCAGGACCACGTTCTGGGCCTGGTGGGCTCCTGGTGTGTTTACAGTGGGGAGGACCAGACCCCAATTCTGGGAGGGGGGTCTGGCCCAGTCCCATTTGCTCAGTGCTGCCTGCTCTCAGAGAATCGCCCTAGTAAATAGCTCTGTGGGCTGAGAGGAGCTGGCAGTGCTGGGATTCTTTGCACAGCAAACCACTGCAGGCTTCATGGGCACAATCATGGTGGGAGCAGGCCAGAGGCTGAGGCAGGTGCTATCAAATCCATCCCCCTCTGGGCATCTGCATGGGCCTTATGAGGAAATGAGGGAGAAGGGTCTTGGAGGTGATGGATGCAGGGCAGGAGGCTGTGCAGGAGCCTCCAGCTGCCTTCCCTGCTCCCTGCTCCGTGTAGAGATGCGGAATGTCGTCAACTGTTTCAGAGCCTGTTCTCACAAGCGCAACTCGGGCTTGCTCCAGACAGCTAGCACCTGTTAGCAGCGACACACTCATCATCCTTGTGGCCCTGGCTAAAGGCACAGCTTCTGCAGTTACCCGTGACAGTGAGCAGCATCTGCCACCTGCCACTTCCTTCAGCCCCATGCCCAGGACAACAGGGCACCACTACCTACCATTAAAACGCATGGCCTGAGCATCCTGGTGAGCTCCTTCCCTGCAACTCTTCTGAATGGTCACCTGTCGGGGCCAGGCTGGCGAAGGTTCCAGGCTGCCTTGGAAAAGTATTGGCAGTGCCACTACATTCTTATTATGAATAAAAATTTAAAACCCCAGCTGATAAACATATTTTTTTCACACTGAATTCATCAGGAATACATTAACATTTTCTAAAAGGTAAAGACAGAAAAAAATGAAAGTCTCAAAAGGAGAACACTGGGATGTATTTGGCCAGTAGGATCGCTGCTTCCATCCGCTCATTTCATGAGCCAGAATGTCACCCCTGCAGCTGACACTGGGGAGCTAGCTGTAGAAGGGTTCTGTGTGCAGGGTGAGAGGCATGCCACGTGTCAGAGCCGCTCACCAAGGAAGGGAATCTGGATGGGACTCAGCGCTGACAGCAGAGGGCCTGCAGGAGGATCCAGGCAAAACAGGCGCCGCGGCATCAGTTACAGCATGTGTGAAGGCAGCAGCCAGGCCTGCGGTGGCACATGGCAAAGCTGGTGCGGCCCGGAATCACAGGCCCTGCAGGAGGGGGAGCCTGGCTGCGTCCTTTGCCCGTCAGCGGGACCAGCGGCACAGGCAGCACGGAGAGATCACCAGAAGAGAGAAATCGCATCCGTGCTCTTGCCAAGACCAAAGCTGCTGTTGGGCTCTGGCAGTTGGCAGGTGCCACCGTCTCCTTCTGTGATAATAATTGTTCCTAAATTAGAGAAATTATGAATGGAGCCCAAACCCATCTGCTTAAAATCCAAGCATGGTGACATTTCATAGTAAACAACAATGGCAACAACGGTGACAAAATCACCGGGATGCTTATTGCAAGAGGGACTCCATTCTTAAACAATGCACATTTAACTTTGTTCTGGTAACTTCCTATAGCCAGTAAATGTCTTAGCTAAAACTTCTAACATGCCAAGCAAGTACATCGAGTTTTATTATGGAAGAGACAGGAAGGACAGTGGCCGCTTGAGTGCATGCTCTTCATTCATCACTTGCCTGCTTCTCTGACCAGGATGCTTCAGTGGAACCTTCCTGGGAGCCAGCCAGTGCTCACCCGGGACACAGAGTGAACCCTGCCTTCCAGGACTTGGTCTTTCAGGGAGGACGGAGACTGACAGCTAAGCTGCCAGGAGACACCAGCTTTTGCCAAGTGGACACCCCCGAAGGGAGTGAGAAACCCCTTGTAATTGGCCCATGAAGTTAGGAAGGACCTATATCTAAGTGACACTGAGGCGGGATGGAGGGGGAGAAGGCAGTGCCTTTGGCCCCTTCCACCTGGTGGATACTCTTGGTTCAGTTGCTTTCCAGCTGTCTACAAATGGCGGACCTCTTCAAGCCATAGCTTCCTTGTTCATGAAACAGAGGGCAATGCCTCTTCCCATGACGCTTTGAGACTTCAATGAGAAACTTGATAGAAAGAACATGCTGGGCCTCTAGGGCAGGGCATGCTCAGATGGTGGCAATTTGTGTCCCTGGGAGGGACTGGAGCCCAAAAAGGAAATCTGGGTCCTAATTCCCCAGCTTAGAGCCGACTTGCCAAGGCAGCGCCCAGGGCCTGTGCGGGGCACTGGCGGTCTTCAGCAGGGAAGACACTATTGGATTCGTGTTGCATAAAGAACAGTTGGGAGACATTTTGGTAAATAATGGGGAGGGGAGGGTGGAGGACAGTGAGCTGCCTGCTGTAAGACCAGGAAAGAAGTGACTGGGGCCAACTGGACAAGCCATTCTGAATGTCTGTCTTGAGTTAGGGAGAGGGAGGAGTGGATTGTGACACATTTGGAAAGTGAAACTGGCAAGACTGAGAAGAGAGATACACAGAGAGACAAGGAGACAGGCAGAGAGAGGGAGATTGAGGAAGGAGAAAGGAGGGTCAGGGGTAGGAAATGAAAGAGAGAAAGAGACAGAGAGCGAGTGAGAGAGACTTGGGGGAGATGTTGATGATGAGGTTGATGGTGATGAGACAGGGATGAAGAATACAGCAAGGAGGGCTGAGTGACGAGGGTGTAAGGAGGCGACCCTTCGGGTCAGAAGCACAGGCAGCAGTGCTGACCCCAGCAGATAGGCTCCCAGTCTTCACTGCACTTACAGTCAGTGAGGAGCTCTGTGGTTGAAATCCTTTTCTACGACTGGTCTGAGGGGTTCAACCTCTTGCTACAGGCACCCAGCCAGACGGGTTTTGAGGTGAAAGTCAGAGGCTTATCCTATACCCTAGAGTCCAGCTGCTCGGCCTTCTGGTGGCACTTCGCTTGGTCTTGGCTTAAAGGTCTCAGAAGAACAGCTCCAGATTCTCCCACAAAAGTGTTCATGGGGAAATGCAAAGAATATGGACTTGCAGAAGTGACAGAGTTTCACCACTTCTTCACAGGCTGGTGCAGAATCTTTAGTGATGTAAAGCAGTGATTTCTGTGAGGGGTGTCATTTAGCCACCCCTCCTTCATTACTTTACAGTGAGCATTCCTTGAGCACTCTGCATGGAGGCTGTCCAGTACTGTTTTTCATCCGAAGGCCCCTCCCCCATGAGAGCCTCTGAGGGCAGGAAGGGTTTGAGAGTCTCTGTATTGTAGGTAGGGGCAGCTGGAGCTCAGAGGTTAAATAGCCTGGTCACACAGCTAAGTATGGCTGGAGATGATTTTTGAACCCTGATCATTAGATTCTGAGAATAGAGCTGGTTATGGTATAACCAGGGGCCCAGTGCACGAATTCATGCACCTTGAAAGGAACTGTGGGCCAGGATGCTGTGGTGGGCACAGAGGTGGGTCATGGCACCAGCCCAGCTGATGCTGCTGAGCAATTGGGACCAGCACCGGGCACCCGCAGCAAGTGCAAGCGGCAGCTTCAGCACCACTAGCAGGTGCGAGTGCCACCAGGTGTGGGAGCAAAGAATTTTCAGTAACCACCAGAGGCTCACCCCAATGACAGCGACAGGTACCCCACCTTGGTCTGGCACCCCCACTTATCTGCTCCACCATCCTGCCATGACCAATGCCCACTATGTTCCACACACGGCCCTTTGGTGGTCAGTGTGTGTCATAGCGACTGGTTGTTCAGTTGTTCGGTTGTTCTGGTTGTTCCACGGTTTGGTCTATTTGCATATTAGCCTTTTATTTAGAGGATAGCCTATTGCCTCTTTCATAATTCTTGATTTTCAATGATTTTATTTTCCACTCAGTTGGGCACTTCAGAAAAGGAAGTTTTGAGGGAGCTCAAGGAAGAAGTGCTAGGTGGAGAGAGAGGCTAGTGCCAAACTCATAGGCTATTTGTAAAAATCACAGGAGCCCTCTTCTCACATTTAAGTGCATACTCCATACACCTGGAATGTCTTTTCTTCAGAACAGTAATAAGCAACATACAGTACTTAAACTTTAGGAATATAGCCCTTGACCTAATAATTTCAGGGAAAAATGTAGTTCAGATTGTTGAATCCTTTGAGCACACACTTGCTCACTCAAGTTCAAGCAGCTGTGGCACTCTGGCTGTGGCTGACCCTGTTATACAGAGGCCCAGGAACCCACCACCATCCCAGAGATGTGACACTGAGGTCCTGTACATGCAGCTAGTGCCCCGTGTGGGACAGAGTCAAAGAGACACAGGCCTTGCTCTTTGCCACACACACCCTCAAGGAAGAGCCCTGCCTGGGTGTTCCCTTCTCACTAGGTCGCCAGAAGTTAGATAAGGAAATCCCGTCAGAGAACATTTGCAACTTTCCCTCTTTAGTGCTGTGATACTCCATGGAATACTCTAAGTTCCCACCCAAACGATAGGTCCCCTCTGGCCTTCACTTCTCTAATGACTACAAATTAAACATGGATCAGACTTTTGTGTCTCTGTTCTGCAGTTGAAACCTTGTGCTTATTTAGCCCTAAATAGTTTGTTCTTTTAAAAAAAATTTTAAAATTTATTTTCCTTCTTATGATTTATTTTTTAAATCTTTATTGTTGAAAGTATTACAGATGTCCCTCTTTCCCCCCCCCCCCCCCTTTGCTCCCCTCCACCTGGTTCCTGCCCCACCCCAGGCATTCCCCACCCTATTGTCTGTGTCCACAGGTAATGCATATTTGCATATAAGATCTTTGTTTAATCTCTTCTTGTTCCCACCTTCTTCCCTCTGAAAATCATCAGTTTGTTTCATTTCCATTACTCTGATTCTATTTTATTAACCAGTTTATTCTGTTCATTAGAATTCTTTATTCATTTATTTTGATTTTTAATTTCAATTGGTGATAGATATGTATTTATTGTCATTTTATTGTTCACATTTTTAATCTTTTTTTTCTTCTTCTTCTTCTTAAAGAATAACATTCAACATTTCATTTAATACTGGATTGGTGGTGATAAACTCCTTTAGCTTTTTCTTGTCTGTGAAGCTCTTTATCTGACCTTCAATTCTAAATGCTAGGTAGAGTAATCTTGGTTGTAGGTTCTTACTACTAATCACTTCGAATATTTCTTGCCACTCCTTTCTCATCTGCATAGTTTCTGTTGATAAATCAGCTGACTGTTGGATGGGCACTCTCTTATAGATAACTTTTTTTCTCTTGCTGCTTTTATGATTCTCTGTCTTTAGCCCTTGACATTTTAATTATGACATATCTTGGTGTGGTCCTCTTTGGGTTCCTCTTATTTGGGATTCACTGTGCATCCTGGACTTGAAAATCTATTTCTTTCACCAGGTAGGGGAAGCTTTATATCATTATTTCTTCAAATAGATGTTCAATATCTTGCTCCCTCTCATCTTTTGGCACCCTTATAATGCCAATGTTGGTATTCTTGGAGTTGTCACAGAGGTTCCTTACACTACCTTCATATTTTTGGGTTATTTTTCTTTTTGCTCTTCTGCTTGGGTGTTTTTCCCTTCTCATATTTTAAATTATTGATTTAATTCTTAGAATCCTCTATTCTACTCTTGAATCTCTGTATATTATTCTTTATTTCAGTCAGTGTATGTTTAATTTCTGATTGGTTCTTTTCCATGTGTTTGGCATTCTCACTAAGATTCTTGAAAATCTCGCTAAGTCCCTTGAAGCTCTTATGAGGATTCTTGAGTGGCCTTATGGTTGTAGTTTTGAACTCTGTATCTAGTGATTTGCTTTCTTCCATTTCTTTCATTTGTGGAATATTTCTTTGTTTCCAAAGTGGCCTAGTCTCCACAGTCACCTAAGCTGGGCACTCTAGGTAGGCCCCTCTGTGTGCACAGTCTTGTTATAGTTGTGACTTGGTTACTGTGTCACTGGGAGGAATTGACTTCCAGGCCAATTGGTTGTGAGGGCAGGCTGTGACTACAGTGGGAGAGCTGCTGTGTAGGAGATACTTTAATGGAGCATAGTTTGCTTCAGTGGGGCTTTGATGTTCACTGAGTTTGCCCCCTTAGTGTGTCACTTATGCATATGTAGAGTTGTAATCTGGTATGGCCTGGTGCTGACCACTGTGTGCACTGGCTCTTGGGTCTCCAGGGAGGTGCAAAGTCAGCCACTGCCTGGGGCCACCCAGTAGGAGCTACAGTGACTGCAGGTTCCTTCTCTTTATATTGTATTTGGAAGTGCCCAGAAAAGGCCCAGCTGTGAAGCAAGGGAGGCTGTTGTTAGTGCCAAGTCTTGAGCCTTTTATTGATAGGTTTGGGGTTCCCTGACCCAGCTGCAGCTTATTTGAGAGATTTTAGCAAAATCTGAAGCCTGAGCAAGGACAGGTCATTCATATGCAAAAGCCGCTGCACATGGGTTGGGTGTGACTGCAAATTGGATGGGATGGGGTCTCAGGGAATCACCAGGGACAAGCAAACAGAAATGGTTGCCAGTCAGTCCTGAACTTGTGGAGGTCCCAGCACATGAACAATGATTCCTGAGAGCACCTCCATCTAGAAGAAACCTGCTGCTGAGTTCCTGCCCCAATGCCAGACAATCCATTTCCTCCTTATATGTGTCTGTGTTCCTCAGAGCCTCATCCTGGTGCTGGAGCTCAGAGGAAGCAGGACCTTGTAAGCAATTCATGCAGCAGCCCTTTAAGAGGAACAGCTGGGTTTCATGCTGCCTCCATGTCACTGAGGCCCAATCCTCTCTGGTTTTTATAGCCCAAAGTTATGGGGGCTTCTTTTCCCAGCTCTGGGATCCTGGCCAAGGGTCTGGTGTGGGACTGGGGCCCCTTGCTCCTCTGCAGAGACAATCTCTCTCCTGATTAAAAAACTGGCGTCAGTCTAGCCCATTCCATGTCTCCACCCCTCCTACCTGTCTCAGTGTGCTTTCTTCTTTACTTCTCTAGTTGTAGGACTTCCATTCAGCCAGTTTTAAGGCAGTTCTGGATGATGGTTGTTCTATATTTTAGTTATAATTTTGATGTGTGGTGAGAGACAGGGAATACAAGCTTTTACCTATGCCACCATTTTGGTTCTCCTCATAAATAATTCATTCTTAATATCCTATCTAATAAAAGAGTAATATGCAAATTGGCCATACCTCCGATCAAGTCACGCCCACAGCCACACCCATCAAGCAATCAGGAGCAAATTAAGCAAATAAACCCCAACCAAGATGGCTATGGCCACTGAGAGCAGGAGGGAGGCTTAGGTTTCCCTGGCAAAGGAGGAAGCCAACCTTTCCACCTGACCTTGCCAGCCAAGGCCTCCACTCAATGCTACAAAGTTTCAATTATAGAAGATACATAATCCCAACAAAAATGGTGGCAGCCATGGAGCTGGAGAGAGCAGAGGTTAGGGTTACCCCAGCAATGGAGGAAGCCAAGCTTCTGCAGCCTTAGCACCTAGGCCTCCACTCTAGGCTACAAAGTTTCAAATATAGAATTTAAATAAACTCAAACAGAAATGGCTGCTACCATGGAGTGAGAAGAAGGCTTGGCTCCACTCCAGGCTATAAAGTTTCAATTGTAGAACATAAATTAATCCCAGACCCCAGGGCCTTGGCTTGGGTCATTGGGGGTGTGTGGCCGGCCTGCAAACCACAACAGGTCCCTTGCTCAGGCCACCCCATGCCCCAAGGGAAGCCCCACCCTGATCTAGGACACTCTTCAGGGCAAACCAGCTGGCTCCCACACATGCACCAGGCCTCTATTCTATCTAATAAAAGAGTAATCTGCAGATTGACCATCACTCCAACACACAAGACAGCTGCCCCCATGTGGTCAAAGATCATGTCCCCATGTGGACACAAGATGGCCACCACAAGATGGTCATCAGGAGAGGGCCATTGGGAGGGACCAGTCCTGCAAAAAAGGGCAGTTGGGGGTGATCAAGCCTTCAGGGGAGAGCATTTAGGGGTGACCAGGCCAACAGAGGAGGGAAGTTGGGGACAAACAGGCTCACAGAGGAGCAGTTAGACATCAATTAGGCTGGCAGGGTAGTGGTTGGGGGTGATCATGCTGGCAGGAAGAAGCAGTTAGGGGCAATCAGGGAGGCAGGCAAGTGAGCAGTTTGGAGCCTGCAGTCCTGGATTGTGAGAAGGATGTCCAGTAGGATTGGGCCTAAACGGGCAGTCAGATATCCTTTGAGGGGTCCCAGATTGGAGAGGGTACAGGCTGGGCTGAGGGCTATCCCCCACACAAATTTTGTGGACCAGGCCTCTAATTTATTAAATAAGAGAACATTTCTTTCTATTTTTTTTGTCTATCCTTTCCCTACACAAGTGCCCCAAAATATGTTGAAAACATGGGATTTTTTAAGTTCTGCATTTCATGAAACTTTTAGCCACAGTTTCTTTTTCCTTGCCTGCTACCACCCTGCCTCCAACCCCAAATCCAAATGCAGCTAACAAGTCCTTAATGAATAGGGCAATATTAAAGATATTTGTACACACTAAAAATATTCTATATACATAACTCATAAAAATATGCAGACCATAACATATTTTTCTAAATTGTATTTAATGAAAAAAAACCCCACCTTCTTTATAGTTTAAAATTTTAATGAGAAGAGTAAGGACAGTTATTGGTGAATGGCCACCAGGTCTGGCAGAAGATGGTAGGTTGTGCTTTGATTGCAGAAACCAAGACCTGCCAGTGTTCATGGAGTAGAAGCTAGTGGAAGGATCCTCACTCCACCCAGACTTGGAGGTATGTCCAGTGCCTCCTCCAATGGGATAAAGCTCTTCTCTATCTCAGGGTCCTGTGCTTCACGTGGCTGGAAGACACTTGTGGTGGGCACAGTGTGATCAGCAGAGGAATCTAGACCAGCTTCTTCCTTGGCTCCATCCTCAAGAGGGCAGAGGCAAGGTTCTTCTCCCTCCTTGGTCTGGATAGACTTCTCTTTCAGATACAATCCAGCTCTAAGATGGTATCTGGAAAATATTCTTAGAGGACAAACTCCTGCCACCTTCTACCTTTTTTGACAGCTTTAGGTTATTTATCAAGTCAAATTGAAAAGAAAGTCAAAGATGATGAGAGACATCCAGATACTGTTCTCATTATGTGTGTGGCACTTCAGAGGGGCTGTTGAGAAGAAATGTGAAAGCACTCAGAAGGGAAGTTGATGGTGATGCTCAGTTGTGAAGTCTGTGTTGCTAGACTGGCCTTGCTTCTGGCTAGATTTTTAGTTTGTTGCATTAGAATTTGTCATGTGAATTCCGAGCTCACTATGTCTTTTGTTTCCAGGCATAAAGACCGCAATGGGTCTTTCTGCTGAAAAGTTACTGAGGGACTTGACCTATGGGGTTGGTTAGGTGGATCTTGCTGATGTGGTTGGAGTGCACGGTACTGTGGGGTTTTTGGCCCTCTGTTTGGACAGACACTGAGTCTCTGGCTAACTGGAGTCACTGGTCAAATGGTCGCGGTGACCTTTCTTAATAAAAGAAAGGGCTGAAGGGAATTGGCATGAACTCATCAGTCACTCAAGATGGACTGTGAGCTGTTTTGGCCTTTGAATTGCTTATTTGTATAAGTTAACACATTTCTTATTTGTGGAAAAAATGGCAGTTTAGACCCAAAGACCTGGAAACTTTATTATTACTACCTGAGGGGCAGGGACCATGCCCTTCGATCTGTGTATTTCATGCAGCATCTAATAAGGCTGGGTGCCTATAGGAGGCTTCACCTTAACAGGCACCTTCCCACTGCTTTCACACTCACAATAAGCCTAGGAGGGATGTGGTCATTATTAGGTTTGTTTTGTAGCTAAAACATTGAGACAGAGTCCTACTAAGTGGTTCTTCTACGTTCCCACAACTGGTTAGTGGCTGAGCTAGCCTTTGGCCTTTGAGGGCACTCTCTCTATCCTTCTTCCCATGGCAACCTTCAGGGGATAAAGGGGAGGAAGTGTGGGATGGGGTATCTGGGAAATTGTCTCACTGCATCCCTCTCACGCTGACTGTGAAGGGTTGGCAGCCTGCCGGGCCCAGTGAGATGAGGTCTACAGAGAGTCATCCAGCCTCTGCCATGTCACTGTGTCCCCACCACTCCTTTCTTTCCATTGACCCCAAGTCCTTCCCAGTCAAGTTGAAGCCACTAGTTCTCATCTCTACCAAATGGGGATAAAAAACAGTGGTTACAATATAATATTCTGTCTATAAATCCATAGTTTGATGAGAAATAAAAGCGCGCACACACACACACACACACACACACACACCCCAAACAACCCAATTTCCCTACATGCTTCCACTGCAATAATAAAAAGTTCATAGTTCTGTAGGATTTTTCCCCTTTGGAAAATATTCCTTATATCATATGTAAATTAACTTTTAATTTCTCATAAATAATGTCTCTTAGCTGATACAATTTCCACATGTACAGTAAAATAGTTGAACTTTAAGTTATGAGTTTTAGAAGTCTTGCTAATAAGCTTTTGCAATTAGGAATGAGACCATCTCCCTATAGAAATACATACCATAAATACTAAATTCTTGGGAAGAGGGTATCCATGAACTTGAATTATGTTACGTTGTCTATCTGAATCTTAAAGCATTAAGAACTAGGTTTTTAACTTGAGAAACACATCAGCACAGCAGCAGTCTGAGCTGCACTGAAGGATCAGCTGCCACACGGGTTCTGCTGTCATATTTTCGTTATGGATTGTGTCTGCGCATTTGTATGAGATTCTATTCAGAATGGAATCAGGACCCTGCAAGTGGACAGCTGACCTCCAGTGGGAGAGGGCCAGGCCAGAGTGCTGGGCACGGCAGGAGGAGGGAGGCAAGGGCAGATGGAGGCAGGAGTTACCGCAGCCAAATCAAACCTGCCAGCTCTGCTCAGCTGCCCGCTCCTTTCCTGGTGCAGCAAAATGCAGAAACGAGGAACAGGAGAAGACGGTGGAGAGGTGCATAGGTGGTTGAAGACTTCTGGGGGCAGGAAATCACTTTGATTTTGCCCTAAAAGAGAGATGGCAAGAAGGATAAAGAGAAGGAGGGAAGAAAGGGAGAGAGAAAGAGAGAGGAGCAGAGAAAGGAAAGTGAGAGGAAGTGGGGAAAGATGGAGAACAACAATGGTCACTGTCTGCAAAACAAGCAGAAAATAACAGACAAGTGGAAGCAGAGGGGCCTCAGTTGCTGAAAATCTGCTCAAGAGATTTAGCCCCTAAAAGCTGGCAGCTGACCCCTGTTGCCACCTCACTCTTGGCACAGGCGCCGAGGGCGGACTGGGTCATAGGAATGGGCCACACTCATCAGTGTCCTGGACATTGTCCATGTTGTCTCCTTCCATTCCTATGCTGGTGTGCCCACTCAGGCCTCTGCAGCCTTCTCTCCATCTGCGCCATTGCACTGTCTCCAGTTCAGGGACCTCAGCTGCCCCCATCCACAGAGCAGACTCCCTAGTCCTCCATGCTCCAGCTTCTGGCCTGTGCCTGCCTCGCTTGCTGCCTCTCCTGCCACCCTGACCTCGAACCCAGTACTTTGGCTGCCTAGAAGAATTGGCAGTTTCCCCAAACAAACCAAGATTCTTGTGGTGTTGCTCTTGCTGATTTCTGCATCTGGGTAGTAAAAGCCACAGCTTCTCTGGGGGCTCAGGGGAGCACCAGGTGGGGCTGGCCTTGACCCTCCGTGGCCGGCCTCTGAACCATCTCCACTTTCCAGAGAACCAAACTGAAGCCTGGGAAGGTGCTTGGGTGCAGGGAAGGCTGGCGTGTGTGCACATGTATATCAGATAAGGAGAGAGAGGAGGGAGATCTGACGTCCATGTACCAGCAATGCGGATATGCATTCCCGATCTAAGATGCTATGATCCGAATGCCAAGCTGTCCTATTTGTCTAAAATAGAGACATTTGATCAATGTTTAGTTGGAGGAGAGACATTCTGTCTCCTGCAGTCTTTGTTGATGTTGTTTGATGCCAAAGCATCCTCCGGGGTGATGATAAAGGAGCTTCTCTCACCTGTTCCTCTCCCATTTTCAATCTTCTTTTTTCTTCCTTTGCTGACAGTTGTCTGTCTTTGAGAGAAGAGCTCTGGAGAATTGGGGAAGAGAGGAGGAAGGAGGAAAGACAGAAATGTGTTTTTTTTTTCAAGAAGCAGGAAAACAAAGGTGTGTCCATGTGTCGTTTGCAGTCTTTTCAGATACCATTTCTTTAGAAGTTTTGCTTCCCTTCCTCATGCCCAGCTGACTCTTCATCATTTTTTAATATCTCTGGGGATAGGGACGTAAAAGTGAACTGTGGGTCGAGGACAGGAATGAGGGTTTCTGGGGTGATTTGTCTGAACCTCACTTGTCTTTGGATCCGTGCTTTTCCTGGGAGCACCTTTACTGGGCACCGGAAGCCTGTTCACCATTCCGGACACATCATGGTCCCTGGATGACTGCATCACACCTCCTCCCACCATTTACATTTCAAACTGCCACCCGCCTACTCTTGATCAATTATTTAGTAACACTGGCCACTTGTGAGCTTTTCTGAGCTCATATTTTATGTGAAGGTCCAATTTTTTAATCTAAATTTTCTTTCTCTGAATCCTTGTATAGTTTTCTAGATGAAATGCTACTGATTCCTTTGAGCCCCTGGCACCTGAAATATCAGCCACCCTTTGCAGCCATCCACCTGGCCGTTTAGTTCACAGAACGGAGTCCACCTGGCTCCATCCTACTTGCCTCTGACTCGGCCAGCTCCCCCTCAGGGGAGCCTCACCTTTCTATAAGCAAAGGAAGGGCTTCGGAGCCCATAGTTCAATGTCTCTCCTGTCTTTAATTACTGACCGAGTCTATGAGAAGCAGGAGAAGGGACACAGGGTTTAGAATTAAACAGTGTTTGGGTGTGTTACTAGGTTTTGGCACCGGCTGCCTTATTTGTGTGAGGCATTTTGGTAGGTTATGTAATCTACTCCGACGTACTTCCTGGACTTCCATATGGGTATGGAGATATATTGCGGTGGGGGTGGGGGGGGAGGAGGGCAGGGAGTTAAGAAGAAAGCATGAAGCAACACCACCTACAACACATATTGACTGTAGACCATGAGGTAGTGAGTGTACCATGGATTTAATCCTGACCCACTCAAACATTGCAAGTAAACAGTTGGCACAGAATCAACCCCCAAGAGCTGTAGGCACCCATGTAAAACTCTCCCACTACCAACATGCAGCAAACCAACCCCAGTTCTCTGAGATGGAAATTGGGGTTTGTCTTGAACACTTGAATTCCAGTTCTAATACTTCTTGGTTGTGTGATTTTGAAAGAAATTATTTAATTTTCTTGGGCACCCATTTCATTGTCTGAAATATAGTCTCAATGAAACTTGCCTTGGGGAGATATTGGGAACAAATCAAATGCTAATGCAATAAACACCTGGCCCTTATAGGCATGCAACAAATAATTTTTCTTTCTTGACATCATGATAAGTTAATGTCTGTCCATAAGTAAGCTCTGATCAAGTCTCAAAAAAGGAGAAAGTAGAAGGAAGGTTCAGATTTTTTTATTTTGTTACTCAATGTTTTATTACCTTTTAAAGGAAATAAGGTACCTCCTTCACCACATAAGAAAACAGAATCTACAATTATTTTGGCAAGAAAAAAAACAGCACAAAGACAACTGACATTGATTCTCTGTGCATATTGCGTCTCGTCTATAATTTTACAGTTTTCAGAAACCAAAAATCCATCAGTCTCTAAAGACCTTTCTAGTTTTTGGAAAGAAACCACTGCCCCACTCTAACCGCCCAGTTTTGTTTGGCTGACTCAGCCCCTCTGAGCTGTACTGTGGGCGAGTGCAGTAGGAGGGAGGCAGGAGGCTGGAGCTGATTTATTGCCCCTGCCCTGGCAGGTTAACTGCCATCACAGGCTGCCCTGCTCTGCGAATCTAATCACAGCCTCCCTGAGCTCCTCAGTGGTAAAATCACAACAAGGAAGTACGCGGAGCTTGCACTTGCTCACTTATGCCTACTTGAGAAGAACAGCCAAGACATCCTAGGCCCCACAGGATTCCTGCTGCAGGGCGTTCGTGCTCCCAAATCCCTGCTGCAGGGCATTCGCTCTCCCAAATCCCTGCTGCAGGGCGTTCGTGCTCCCAAATCCCTGCTGCAGGGCATTCGCTCTCCCAAATCCCTGCTGCAGGGCGTTCACACCCCAAATCCCAGCTGCAGGGCGTTCGCCCTCCCAAATCCCTGCTGCAGGGTGTTCGCGCTCCCAAATCCCTGCTGCAGGGCGTTCACACCCCAAATCACTGCTGCAGGGCGTTCGCGCTCCCAAATCCCTGATGCAGGGCCTTCACACCCCAAATCCCTGCTGCAGGGCGTTCACACCCCAAATCCCTGCTGCAGGGCGTTCACACCCCAAATCCCAGCTGCAGGGCGTTCGCCCTCCCAAATCCCTGCTGCAGGGCGTTCACACCCCAAATCCCTGCTGCAGGGCGTTCACACCCCAAATCCCTGCTGCAGGGCGTTCACACCCCAAATCCCTGCTGCAGGGCGTTCACACCCCAAATCCCTGCTGTGGGGCGTTGGCGCTCCCTAATCGCTGCTGCAGGGTGTTCACACCCCAAATCCCTGCTGCAGGGCGTTCACACCCCAAATCCCTGCTGCAGGGCGTTCAAGCTCCCTAATCCCTGCTGCAGGGCGTTCGCTCTCCCAAATCGCTGCTGCAGGGCGTTCAAGCTCCCTAATCCCTGCTGCAGGGCGTTCACATCCCAAATCCCTGCTGCAGGGCGTTCACATCCCAAATCCCTGCTGCAGGGCGTTCACACCCCAAATCCCTGCTGCAGGGCGTTCACACCCCAAATCCCTGCTGCAGGGTGTTCACACCCCAAATCCCTGCTGTAGGGCGTTCACACCCCAAATCCCTGCTGCAGGGCCTTCACACCCCAAATCCCTGCTGCAGGGCGTTCGCTCTCCCAAATCCCTGCTGCAGGGTGTTCACACCCCAAATCCCTGCTGCAGGGCCTTCACACCCCAAATCCCTGCTGCAGGGCGTTCGCTCTCCCAAATCCCTGCTGCAGGACGTTCACATCCGAAATCCCTGCTGCAGGGCGTTCACACCCCAAATCCCTGCTGCAGGGTGTTCACACCCCAAATCCCTGCTGCAGGGTGTTCACACCCCAAATCCCTGCTGCAGGGCGTTCACACCCCAAATCCCTGCTGCAGGGCCTTCACACCCCAAATCCCTGCTGCAGGGCATTCGCTCTCCCAAATCCCTGCTGCAGGGCATTCACACCCCAAATCCCTGCTGCAGGGCGTTCACACCCCAAATCCCTGCTGCAGGGCGTTCGCCCTCCCAAATCGCTGCTGCAGGGCGTTTGCGCTCCCTAATCCCTGCTGCAGGGCATTCACACCCCAAATCCCTGCTGCACGGCATTCGCTCTCCCAAATCCCTGCTTCAGGGCATTCGTTCTCCCAAATCCCTGCTGCAGGGCGTTCACACCCCAAATCCCTGCTGCAGGGCGTTCACACTCCCAAATCCCTGCTGCAGGGCGTTCACATCCCAAATCCCTGCTGCAGGGCGTTCACATCCCAAATCCCTGCTGCAGGGCGTTCACACCCCAAATCCCTGCTGCAGGGCGTTCACACCCCAAATCCCTGCTGCAGGGTGTTCACACCCCAAATCCCTGCTGTAGGGCGTTCACACCCCAAATCCTTGCTGCAGGGCCTTCACTCCCCAAATCCCTGCTGCAGGGCGTTCGCTCTCCCAAATCCCTGCTGCAGGGTGTTCACACCCCAAATCCCTGCTGCAGGGCGTTCACACCCCAAATCCCTGCTGCAGGGCGTTCGCTCTCCCAAATCCCTGCTGCAGGACGTTCACATCCCAAATCCCTGCTGCAGGGCGTTCACACCCCAAATCCCTGCTGCAGGGTGTTCACACCCCAAATCCCTGCTGCAGGGTGTTCACACCCCAAATCCCTGCTGCAGGGCGTTCACACCCCAAATCCCTGCTGCAGGGCCTTCACACCCCAAATCCCTGCTGCAGGGCGTTCGCTCTCCCAAATCCCTGCTGCAGGGCTTTCACACCCCAAATCCCTGCTGCAGGGCGTTCACACCCCAAATCCCTGCTGCAGGGCGTTCACACCCCAATTCCCTGCTGCAGGGCGTTCACACCCCAAATCCCTGCTGCAGGGCGTTCACCCTCCCAAATCGCTGCTGCAGGGCGTTTGCGCTCCCTAATCCCTGCTGCAGGGCATTCACACCCCAAATCCCTGCTGCACGGCGTTCGCTCTCCCAAATCCCTGCTTCAGGGCATTCGCTCTCCCAAATCCCTGCTGCAGGGCGTTCACACCCCAAATCCCTGCTGCAGGGCGTTCACACTCCCAAATCCCTGCTGCAGGGCGTTCACATCCCAAATCCCTGCTGCAGGGCGTTCACATCCCAAATCCCTGCTGCAGGGCGTTCACACCCCAAATCCCTGCTGCAGGGCGTTCACACCCCAAATCCCTGCTGCAGGGTGTTCACACCCCAAATCCCGCTGTAGGGCGTTCACACCCCAAATCCCTGCTGCAGGGCCTTCACTCTCCCAAATCCCTGCTGCAGGGCGTTCACACCCCAAATCCCTGCTGCAGGGCGTTCGCGCTCCCAAATCCCTGCTGCAGGGCGATCACATCCCAAATCCCTGCTGCAGGGCGTTCACATCCCAAATCCCTGCTGCAGGGCGTTCACACCCCAAATCCCTGCTGCAGGGCGTTCACACCCCAAATCCCTGCTGCAGGGTGTTCACACCCCAAATCCCTGCTGCAGGGCGTTCACACCCCAAATCCCAGCTACAGGGCGTTCACACCCCAAATCCCTGCTGCAGGGCGTTTGCGCTCCCTAATCCCTGCTGCAGGACGTTCACACCCCAAATCCCTGCTGCAGGGCGTTCACACCCCAAATCCCTGCTGCAGGGCGTTCGCCCTCCCAAATCCCTGCTGCAGGGCATTCACACCCCAAATCCCTGCTGCAGGGCGTTCGCGCTCCCTAATCCCTGCTGCAGGGCGTTCGCTCTCCCAAATCCCTGCTTCAGGGCATTCGCTCTCCCAAATCCCTGCTGCAGGGCGTTCACACCCCAAATCCCTGCTGCAGGGCGTTCGCCCTCCCAAATCCCTGCTGCAGGGCGTTCACATCCCAAATCCCTGCTGCAGGGCGTTCACATCCCAAATCCCTGCTGCAGGGCGTTCACACCCCAAATCCCTGCTGCAGGGCGTTCACACCCCAAATCCCTGCTGCAGGGTGTTCACACCCCAAATCCCTGCTGCAGGGCGTTCACACCCCAAATCCCTGCTGCAGGGCCTTCACACCCCAAATCCCTGCTGCAGGGCGTTCGCTCTCCCAAATCCCTGCTGCAGGGCATTCACACCCCAAATCCCTGCTGCAGGGCGTTCACACCCCAAATCCCTGCTGCAGGGCGTTCACACCCCAATTCCCTGCTGCAGGGCGTTCACACCCCAAATCCCTGCTGCAGGGCGTTCGCGCTCCCAAATCCCTGCTGCAGGGCGTTCACATCCCAAATCCCTGCTGCAGGGCGTTCACATCCCAAATCCCTGCTGCAGGGCATTCACACCCCAAATCCCTGCTGCAGGGCGTTCACACCCCAAATCCCTGCTGCAGGGCCTTCACACCCCAAATCCCTGCTGCAGGGCGTTCACACCCCAAATCCCTGCTGCAGGGCCTTCACACCCCAAATCCCTGCTGCAGGGCGTTCGCTCTCCCAAATCCCTGCTGCAGGACGTTCACATCCCAAATCCCTGCTGCAGGGCGTTCACACCCCAAATCCCTGCTGCAGGGTGTTCACACCCCAAATCCCTGCTGCAGGGTGTTCACACCCCAAATCCCTGCTGCAGGGCGTTCACACCCCAAATCCCTGCTGCAGGGCCTTCACACCCCAAATCCCTGCTGCAGGGCGTTCACACCCCAATTCCCTGCTGCAGGGCGTTCACACCCCAAATCCCTGCTGCAGGGCGTTCGCCCTCCCAAATCGCTGCTGCAGGGCGTTTGCGCTCCCTAATCCCTGCTGCAGGGCATTCACACCCCAATTCCCTGCTGCAGGGCGTTCACACCCCAAATCCCTGCTGCAGGGCGTTCGCCCTCCCAAATCGCTGCTGCAGGGCGTTTGCGCTCCCTAATCCCTGCTGCAGGGCATTCGCTCTCCCAAATCCCTGCTTCAGGGCATTCGCTCTCCCAAATCCCTGCTGCAGGGCGTTCACACCCCAAATCCCTGCTGCAGGGCGTTCACACCCCAAATCCCTGCTGCAGGGTGTTCACACCCCAAATCCCTGCTGCAGGGCGTTCGTGCTCCCAAATCCAGCTGAGAGGTAGCCAAGCATGAGCAAGGCCGTTAGCTGCACACTGAGTCCTGAATGGGAGGCCATGAAAATCTTGATTTTATTTTCATCCCAGGCTTTTTATTTTTTAACTTCTTTTCTTATTCATTTTAGACCACACACTTCTTATTTAAATTCATGTCCCCTTACTCTGTGAGGAGCAGAGAGCAGAATCTGCTTTTTGGCACCAGGAAGCCTCCTTCCTCCAGATACACATTGCAGTCCTCCGAGTTGGGATCCCAAGCCTCGGGCCAGGTCTTCCCAGCTGCTGGGCCAGGTCTTCCCAGCTGCTGGGCCAGGTCTTCCCAGCTGCTGGGCCAGGTCTGCGTTGTGGCCAAACCTCCTTTCCAGGCGGCAGGCAGCTCAGGTGTAGGTGTGTGGCAGGGTCATGTTTTCCACAATTTGAAATATAAAGAATGATCCCCATGCCTACTTTCTAAAAGTTCTTAGAAAGATTAAGTGGAATACCTGTTAGGGCTAGGAAAAGAAGAAACGAGTGTAACAGGCAGAAAAATCTCTGCCCCCTAAAGAATAGATCAGCTGGACTTCCAGGGCCAAACTGGGTGTGCTCAAAACAGCAGCCACGGGGGGTGGGGGGTGGAGTGAGGGGTGAGGGGTGAGGGGGTGGGGGGAGGGCTCTGCCAGTGACCTCCATCAGTCATGGAGGATAACGGCATAGAATGGCCAGTGTGCCTCCTGCCACCTGCCAGAACTGCTTCCCATCACTCCATTCTCCTCCCCTGGCCAGTGGCAGCACTATGCCAGAAGGCAGCACCTCTGAGACCAGGCATCTGGGCGGAGGAGCCCTGAGTGCAGGGGTGCTACTAGCCTGACTGCCGTGAGGAGCTGCTCTCCCTTCAGGCTGGGTGGGGCCTAGAAAATGCTGAGCTTGTGTTTGGGATGAGAGGAGGTCAGAAACCTGTTTCAAATAATAAAAATTTGGGGGATGCATTCCCACAGCTGAATCGGACCAGACCTGGGCAGCATTGTCCAGCTTTATGTTGGCTCCCATTTGGTATTTCATCAAATCTGTAGACACTTAGGATACCCAGGCAAAGATGGACAGCAGTAGGACTGGCATTCATTTTGAAGAGCATTTGAATGTGAGTGAGATTATAAGACTGGTAAAACAAGATTAATGACACAATAAATGCTAGCACAGCTGAGGAGAAATATAATGAACACCGAAGGCCGGTGAAGCAGTAACGCCGTCAACTGTCACAGAGGCAGAATAAATTACTACCTTTGAGGATTAACTTGGACAGCGCTCGAAACAGAATAAGCGTGGCTTCGGCAGGACAGGGGCTTATTTCCATTTTACCTAACAATCTGGAGGTCGGTGGTGAAGGGTCCTGTCCGTCTGACCCTCAGGTCTTGCCCTCTCTCTGCTGGAGGGAGGTACCGCCACTTGCTTCTTTCTTGTGTTCATTGCAAGCTTCCATCCCCAAGGACACCTCTTGGTCCAAGGTGACTGCTCTTGAGTGGCCATCACACCTGCGTTCCTGCTAGCAAGGAAGACAGATGGAGATGTGGCAAAGGGCAGATGCTCGCCGCTTCTTAAGAAAGGTTCCAGGGGCTCCGACACAACACTGTACTCATGTCCCACTGCTGGGCCTGGCCATGAGCCACACCTGGCTGTCTATTCTGCGGGCCAGTGCCCTGCGAAGCCCAAGCACTATGGGAGAAGTGGAGACTGTGCTGGGGAGCATGCATGGTCCTGGCTTTTGTGTAATCTCAGGGCTTCCAGGAAGTGCCGTTGGCCTTCACTTCCTTTCCACATCCTCACTCTGCTCAGCAGATCCAAAGATTTCTTCAGAGCATCAGGTCTTTCATCAAGATAAAGTGGGCTCTCTTATGCCGTGACCTTCTCCATGTGCTGCCAGCACCCCTGTAGGGTTCCTGGTGATAGCTATTCCCACCCTAACACCCCCTAGACCAGCTGAGCTGGGATCACAGTGTTTACCTCACAGTCACCATTCCTTCCTGCTGTCTATATTCATGGCAGCTGTTATAGCAGCCAACATTTGCTGAGGCTGGCCTACACATTTTTGTAAGCAACAGTTTTCATAGCCTTTTCTTATTTAGTTGCCAACTCAGCTCTGGGAGACAGGTGCTTTCAATGGAGAGGGGGCTGCGGCCTGGGTTCATAACAGGCGGCAGCTCTGCCTAACTCTTGTGCTAACCTCACGCACCGCTGCCTCCCCTTCATGCTCTCTGATCTTGGTGGAGCCGGCACTTCACCTGGTGGCTGAGGAGCCTTTCTCTGGGTCCTGGGTCTCAGAGTGTACCAGAAGCCTTGAGGTGGGAGAAGCCAGACTACATTCCCAGTAAAGGTGTGGCAGTCCTGTCCTTTCCATAAGTGAAAGGAGGTGGCTTTTGCTGTCTTGCAGTGGGTGTTCAGGAGATGTAGATGCAAGCTCTGGGAGAGGCATCAAAAAGGACCCCAGCCGCATCTCCCTGCCAGTGGAGTTGCTGGAGGCTTCCCAGCTCTGGACCAGCACAGCTGAAGGCGCTTTCCTTGGAGGCCAAGTGCCAGGGGGGCTCCTGCTCTTGAGAGTCTGGCCAGACTCGCTTGGAATCCTCATTCCGTGGCCTTGGGAGATCTTGCACTCCTTCCAGTAACGTCCTTTTTACCAGCACTTGCTTCCTGAGGCCTCCTTCTCACTTCATTCCCTGAATGCTACTTTTTTAGTCCACATCAGTGCTTTTCATCGAAGGTCACTCTTACACCTGTCATTTTTGCATTTAGTTGCTTTATAGAAGCTGAGATCCTGAAAGAGGTCCTGTCTCTGGGAAGGAGCCTTCTGCTGCCACACACTCCTTGCCTTTTCTCACTCCCCTCATAACTTCAGCTTCATTTGTCTAACGTTTTGTCAGCATTTGTGAATTTATATCCAACCATCGATTAAAGTGATTTCCTTACCCAAACTGATTTCTCATGGTATAAGAGATCCTGGAGAATTAAAGTTTCCTTTCTTGTTACTCTCAATGTTTCAGTGGCTAGATGGCTACAGCAGAAATTAATCTACATCTTCAGGTGAGGAAGAGATGGCACGATGCTCCAGGAAATAGGTGACAAAAAGTCTGGGCCTCACCTGTAGGCCTGGTAGTTGGAGCCTTGGGGTCAGGGTGAGGTCATTGCCCCTGGAGTCCCAGGACTTTCGGTAATCTTCAGATGTGGCAGCCACCTGCAATTCTGAAGATGGTTACAATGAAAACATCTGCTCCACATCATAAGAGCTTGACCATTGGCGGGAGTGGTGGCGATGTCAGTGCTTTCCACATCTAGTGTCCTTTTATTCCTGAGCCCATGGGAAGACTCAGTCTTCCTTGAAGGTAGTGGGAGTCCATGTGACTCGTACTGCCGCAAAGGTTATGAGGCACGTGTTGAAGGGATAGCATTGCAAGACAGGAAGAGCCAGGATTCTTGAGACACTAGATGGATGAGAGCCCTGCTCACTGCATTGACTTGGCATGCACAAGAGATAAATTTCTACTAGGTGATGGACACTGAACAGAAATGCTAACAGAGAGAATAGCCCCTACCTACCGTTTTGGTCTTTATTACCAAAGCATAGCACAGTATGTCCCAAAATATACAGTTAATATGGGATATACAGATTTTATTCAGCTCAACCACTGAGATAGTCCTGGATGTCTGATAGATTCCTAAATTATGATGTCCACGGGATGTTTTGGTATTAGAAGAAAGGATTTTCTGTATCCATTACTTTTTTCTGTTGTGTTTTTAAGTGGCTTTGATTTAAAAGAGAATAGGTGATGAAGTAACAGATATTCAATATAAACACTAATAATCAGACTTGGATAGAAGCATGATTGCCTGATTGATAAGCTATTCAGGTGTTCCCAGGAGTTAGTGAAAAGGAGATTGTGGTGCCGAATCCAAACGCTACTATTTCACCTTTCACAGCAGCCAAGAACCAGGGCTCAGTTTCCGCTAGTCATCACCAAACACAACAATGAAACACATCACACCAAGCTAACCTCCAGAGGATTCTCTGTCCATTCTGTTCAAGTCTGCAGTCTGTTCTGAATAATGGCCAAATGGGACTGCTGGTGAGAGAAGTGGGGGAGGGTAAGGCCACCTAAAGATGATTCGGGTAGCAGAAAATTCACATTCTGCTCTTAAAAGCTTGAAGGGTGCCTAATACAGCATCTTGCCAATGAAATGTGAGCAGAAGTGACAGGAGATATTTTTTAGGCCTACACACACAGACTTTCTCTTTATTTGCTACTAAAATACAGCATGAAGTGAATATTTATTGATTAGTGACTAAGAATGAACATGGCAATTATTAGTAGAGACTGTTGTTTAGAAACTCATCATGGCTTGGAGAAAAAGTTGTGAATCTTCGTCAAACTATCTTCTCCAGCACAGTTCACTCAGTGCACAGAGAATGGAAGGATTTGAGATTGCTCAACTTGTATACACTGCGTCTGACTCCCCAGGATGATCCACGTTCAATTCTTTTTTATTTTATTTTATTTTCATTTTTTAATCTTTATTGTTCAGTTTATTAATTACATTGTTTCCCCATTTTATCCCCCTATATCTCCCTTCCACCCTGTACCCATCCCACCCTCCGCCCTCACCTCCCCCCCTCCACTGTCCTCTCCCATTGTTGCAAGATTTTTGTCCAGTCTCTTGCTGTACTTCCCACAACCCCTTTCTCCCCAAGAATTGTCAGTCCATTCCCTCTCTATGTCCATGTTTCTGTTATATTCACCAGTTTATCCTGTTCATCAGCCTATCAATTCACTTGATTTTTATGTTCATTTGTTGATAGATGTGTATTTGTTGTTCATAATTTATATTTTTACCTTTTTCTTCTTCCTCTTCTTAAAGAATATCCTTCAGCATCTCATATAATATTGGTTTGGTGGTGATGAACTCCTTTAGCTTTTTCTTATCTGCGAAGCACTTTATCTGATCTTCAATTCTGAATGATAGCTTTGCTGGATAGAGTAATCTTGGTTGTAGATTCTTGCTCTTCATTATTTTGAATATTTCTTGCCACTTGCGTCTGGCCTGCATCGTTTCTGTTGAGAAATCCGCTGACAATCGTATGGGTGCTCCCCTGTAGGTAACCAACTGTTTTTCTCTTGCTGCTTTTAATATTCTCTCTTTATCTTTTGCTCTTGGCATTTTATTTTTTTTTATTTATTTTTTCTTTCTTTCTTTATTTATTTTAAAAATATATTTTTATTGATTTTTTGCAGTATAACTTATAATTAATAGTAGTACATGTTTTCTTCCCCCCCCCTTATCCTCCCCCCAGCCTCCCCTACCCCCCAGCACATATCCCCACCTTCCCCCCTCCCCGCCCCAGTGTCTTTCATTCATTGGTTATGCTCATATGCATGCATACAAGTCCTTCAGTTGATCTCCCCCCTCCCCCGCATCCGCCTCCCATCCACCCAAGCCTTCCCCTGTAGCTTGACAGCCTGTTCAAGGCCACCCTGCCTCTATATCAATCACTCTCCCCTGTTTATTTTCTTCAAAAATATCTTGCCTCTGCATACTAGAAATAAATGTATAAGAACAAAAAATGTTTCAGTCTCAGTTTCAGTGTCCAAATGTTCTGAGTCCCAGTTTCAGTGTCAAATCATTCTTTATGTGTACATGTCAGCAATGGTATCCAGATGGTGGACACATCGTGGCAATGCAAGATCCATCCTCTCTGGTTTGGTCCTAGGCTGCCTGCAGACATGCACAGCTGCCTACTGCTAGCATGGCAAGGTGTCGTCAGTGTCCCCCATCTCTGGACCATCCTCGTGACTGGAACAGATCCGTCAGTTCCTCACCGTCGCAGGAACCCACATGGTCTTGGAGTTGTTCTCTGAAAACACACAAACACATTCTCGACCAAAAGTTAACAAAGGGATCCTCTATGCAAAATAGACTTAAGATTCTTTTTAATTTTTGCCTAAATGATTTTCCTTTGGCTTATTTTGACACCATGTGTGTTTTTTCATGGGTGTCCTGCAATTGTTTTTACAAATGGAATTTACTTTACTGGAGTAAGAATTTTCTAGATGTATTTTACTTACTCGATATTTTTTTCCTTACATGATATTACCCCACTGTCCCCTCCCGTTTTTTGATTAATAGGGACTTTTGGAAATTTTATATTGCAGTCTTGATAATTTTAAATTTTAATTTTTGCACTCAAATATGACTGCTTTAGGTTCTTTGGATGTTAGGCAATTTTACAGTGAGATGAACTACTAATAGATTTTTTAGTTAATGTTTTAGGAAAAGCTTTTTGTCCCGTACACTATAATTTTCTTGAGTATTCACTTATTTCACTTGGCCAATTTAAATTAATCTGAAAACTTGATTACTATTTTCCTGTGAGAAATCCGCTGACAATCGTATGGGTGCTCCCCTGTAGGTAACCAACTGTTTTTCTCTTGCTGCTTTTAATATTCTCGCTTTATCTTTTGCTCTTGGCATTTTAATTATGAAATGTCTTGGTGTGGTCCTCTTTAGATTCCTATATTTTGGGGTTTTGTGTACTTCTTGGGCTTTTAAGTCAGTTTCTCTCACCAGGTGGGGGAAGTTTTCAGTCACTATTTCTTCAAGTAGGTTTTCATTAACTTGCTCTCTCTCTTTTCTGGCACCCCAATAATTTGGATGTTGGCATGCTTGAGATTGTCCCAGAGGCCCCTTACACTGTTTTCAATTATCTGAATTCTTTTTGTTTCTTGATTTTCCAGCCAAGTGGATTTTGGTTCTTTGTATTTCAAATCTTTGACTTGGTTCTTGTGGCCCTCTGGACTGCTTTTAGGACTTTGTGTAATAGTTTTTATTTCAGTCTGTGTAAGCTTGATTTCTAGTTGGTCCTTTTTCATACCCATGAAGGTCTGGTTCATATCCTCAGAGGTCTTGTTCATTTCCTTGAGGGTCTCATTCATTTCCTTGTAAGTCTCTTTCATTTCCTGGTTGGTCTTGTTTATTTCCTCGTTGATCTGGTTTATTTCCTCGTAATTCTCATTATGTTCATCGGCCTTTTCTGGGAGCCTCTTGAAAAGCCTTATAACCGTGGTTTTGAACTCTATGTCTTGTCATCTTTTCTCCTCCATTTCTTTCACACCTGATTTCTTTCCATATCTCTGCATGGTGGCTGCTTTATGTGGTAGATATCCTCTAAGGGACAGTGGCACAGCCTCCCCAGTTATTTGAGCTGGGTACTCTTACTGCAATCCTTTATGGGTTGTACAGTATTTTTTAATTTAAACCCAGCTTGTTGTTGTTAGCCCTAGGAGGGTTTGACCTCCAGGCCAATTGGCTGTGAAAGGAGACTGTGTTCAGGTTGGATGGGCGGAGTCTCTGAGCTGTGCAGGCAGCCTCAGTGTCAGCTACATCCTATGCTGTGCTCGCGCGCACGGGTCTCTGTTGGATGGGGATGGCTGCAGGCACCGCCAAGAGAAAGCCACTAGTCTCTTCCCCTTGCCAGACAACTCTGCCTCTCCCCAAATGAGTCTGCACACCCAAAGTCTCGCCCAGGGTTGTAAAATAGGTGGTTTCTGGGACCGGGAGACAAGTTTCCAGGGAGCAAGTCAAGCGTTTGTGCGACACTTGCGCGCAAACTTCTTTTCCCAGCTACCCGGTTTCTCTGCAGACTAAGAGACCTCTGCCGCACCCGGCTTCCAGGGTGCGTCCCCCGACCTCGGACCTCACCTGGCACTGGGGAATCTGTGTAGTGGGACGTCTCCACCCTCCCCGTTGGCGAAATCCAGCTGGGGTTGCTGCTCCAGTCCTACAGCCCGCGAGCGCATGCGCGACCAGGATGGCTCCTAACCTGTTTCCGTCTTCAAGGCTGCACTCCCGCTGCTCTTCTGAGTCTCAGTGTCCCACCTTTACTTTTATTTGTGGAGTTTTCACTCAGCCAGTTTTCTGGTGATTCTGGGTGATATTTGTTTTGTTGTTATGTTGTAGTTTTTGAATCGTTGTGCAGGGCAGAACAATAGGTGTTTACCTATGCCGCCATCTTGGTTCTCCCCAAGTTCAATTCTTAGTCTTCTATTCTCTGATGACATTCCTGTGGACAGGGACCTCCAGCCCAAGTAGCAGCTGGCTGCAGCTGCCTTCATTGCTTCCTGTAATGAGTCCAAACAGCAGGCTGAAGTGCATATGAGCAGTTGCACTCACAGGTGCTGCTTCAAGCAAAACCCTTATAGAAGAAAGCACAGCAGTAACATGGAATATGAGAGGATGTTCTTCGTTAGAAAGGAGACCTCTTTTTAACTGCTGGACCAAGAGATAGAGGTTCCATCTAACTAAATGCCACACTTCAAATCCAACTTTCAAGATTTCATGTTCAAAGATGGAGAGAGCCCTCTTGAGCTGGGAGCTCTCAGAGAGAGAAGGTTTTCTGACTCCCTCAGTAGGAGCCAGGCACTGGCTTCAGCAGGTGGATGGTCTCAGAATGCTATCACACCAGTTCTCCAGGGGGTGGACTGCCAAGATTTACTTGTCTTGTTGAGATAGAACATAATGATTGACATTTTCTACTGTTTTCTTCCCAGGATGCTCTCCAGGAAGCTCCCCATTAGGCTTACCCAGAAGGGCAGCAGCCTGTGCGTGAGCTTGCTACCCATGGGAATTTCTTCTTCCTTTTCTCATACATTGTGATGGCCACATTTTTCTGTGACTTCTTACCAACTTTTGAAAAGAGTGGCTAAATACTAAAGTTATTCCAACATTGACTATGAGGTCTCAGGATTCCCATGGCTACTTTTTCTCAAGAGAAATATCGGGAAGAGTTTGGCAGCAAGCTATATGATGAGGAAGGAGCACTGGATGGGAGTCCAAAGACATTGCAAACTGGGACCCTCTCTGAACTGTATTCTCATCAACTCTAGACAAGAGAGAGGATTAGAAATGCACCGAATGCAATTCCTGTGGGTCCTAGGAACTGCACCAGAGAGAAGCATGCTTGGGCAGGCGTGAATTTATATGTCTCCCCCTGTGCTTTACTAGATGAGTTTGAGAGAGTTTTGAATTGACCTAGTAATTACCCTATCTTAATTTCATATTGAAGACACAGTTTCAAAGACCGAACCATGAGACTTGCACACTGGCTGACTTCCAGCCTTCTCCTAACAAAATAGATGAATTAATCCAGACAATTACTGTCAAGCATCCATATCACAAAGCAAAGCAGCAGGGCTGGAAATTCTCTGAGAAGTTTGTTTTTTTGTACAGCTGATATAGTTAATTTGAGAAACCTCAGTGGAATACTTTCATTAATGATTTCAATAACTATTATATTTAGATAGTGCTGGTTGGGTAGGAATCTATTATAAAGTTTTGGTCAATTTACCAATGGGAAGGATGAAAGCATTATTCTAGCTTTTCGCAAAGTTCTTTCTAGAACTGTAGCAATTAGAGCAATCATGTCATGAGATTGGGCAAATTAATTGGCCAATCCAAGCTCAAATAGTTGAAAAGCAGGCCATTAAAACACTCTCCAATTCAAAGAGAGGCTTACTGATGAACAATGTGTTACAATAGCATAGCTATGACATGAAATAGACAGGATTTAAAATTTCCATATGCAAACTCACTCAACAAGGACTTTTCCCATGTATGTCTCCATTACCTTGATAAAATTGAGTGGTGACCAGTGGCTCTATAAATTTAAAGCAAGTAGGTCCTCAGGTACATAATCATGTCTCCTTCATTCACTTTAGATGCATAATTGTAGATTTTTCATTTGTATTTTCATCTTATGGCCCAGGGGGAGGCCAAGCCTAGCATTTTGATAAAGAATTCTGAAAGCACTGCCATTCTAGATCCTGTGAATTTTTCTTGACCATGGACATGTCTTAGTTTGAACTTTGATCACTATCTCATTGGTCAAACATTTTAAAATGGAGCACATTTACTTGAAAAGTCTACCAAATCCAAACATTGGTACTTTCAAAACTTGTCTTAACTTATATACTTTAGCCCAAAGTGAAAAGTCTGGTATTCTCATTAGCTTTCTCACAAAACACACCTTTATAGCTTCCCCAACACACATGAAAACCAAATTTTATGAGGATTCAAGACCAACCAGGAAACTTTAGGAAAGACCAGGTTTTAGAACAGCAGCTCTCTAGCTGCGTAAAGGACATTGCCAAACTTCTGGTTGGAAGGTATCCTGATCCACCTAATTCTATTTGTGAAACTGCATATGTGCTTTGGAACTCCATTTAGATCCCGCTCTTTCAGTGAGAGATGGAAACCGTATGTGTGTTAAGGTCCTTATGTTTGGGCTTGGAAAGCCTTAGATTTTGTTTTGATTTCTAATTCAGCGTCATATCAGATTTGAAGGTATCCTGGGTATGTCCTTCATCCTCTATGCCATGTAGATATATACACATATATATTTTTAATTAAAATTTTTGATTAAAAAATTTAATTTTAAATTTAAAAATCTTATTGAGTTTTTTAGAGAAAGGGAGAGAGAGAGAGAGAGAGAGAGAGAGAGAGAGAGAGAGAGAGAGGCCAGTGACCAACTAGGGATTGAACCTGCATTTTGTGTGTTGTGAACTTTCCCTCTCTAAAGTCTGTTCTAAGTAAAAATAGATTTGAAGTGAACATGTGGCTCACACTCTTATATTTGGGTAAAATAGTATTGCTTATTGTTTATTTGAATTCATTAGATCATCTTATTTCTGATCATTTGTTTTATTTTATACTAGAGGCCCAATGCACAAAATCCATGCATAGGGGGCAAGGGGTGTTCCTCAGCCCAGCCTGCACCCTCTCCAATCTGGGACCCCTCAAGGGATATCTGACTGTCTGTTAGGCCGGATCGTTCTCACAGTCCAGGACTGCTGGCTCCAAACTGCTCTCCTGCCTGCTTCCCTGATTGCCCCTAACTGCTTCTGCCTGCCAGCCTGATCACACCCTAACCACTACCCTGCCAGCCTAATTGATGTATAATTGATCCCCTGCCAGCCTGTTTGCCCCCAACTTCCCTCCTCTGCTGGCCTGGTCACCCCCAACTGCCCTACCCTGCAGACTTGATCACCCCCAACTGCCCTCCCTTGCAGACCTGGTCCCTCCCAACTGCCCTCCCCTGCTGGCCTGATCATCCACAGCTGCTCTCCCTTGCAGGCCTGGAACCTCCCAATGGCCCTCCCCTGTTGGTCATCTTGTGGTGGCCATCTTGTGTTCACATAGGGGCAGGATATTTGACCACATGAGGACAGCCCTCTTGTGTGTTGGAGTGATGGTCAATTGGCATATTGCTCTTTTATTAGATAGGATAGAGGCTTGGTGCATGGGGGGAGGGGGCCAGCTGGTTTGCCCTGAAGGGTGTCCCAGATCAGGGTGGGGGTTCCCTTGGGGTGTGGAGTGGCCTGGGCAAGGGGCCTATGGTGGTTTGCAGGCTGGTATAGCCCACCTCAGTGACCCAAGATGAGGCCCTGGGATCTGGGATTAATTTATGTTCTACAATTGAAACTTTGTAGCCTGGAGCAGAGCCAAGCCTTATGCTTGCTTCCTGGCGACAGCCATTTCTGTTTGTGTCTATTTAAATTCTATAACTGAAACTTTGTAGCCTAGAGTGGAGGTCTAGGCACTAGGGCTGCAGAAGCTTGGCTTCCTCCATTGCTGGGGCAACCCTAGCCTCTGCTCTCTCCAGCTTCATGGCTGCCACCATTTTTGTTGGGATATATGTAACTTCTATAATTGAAACTTTGTAGCATTGAGTGGAGGCCCAGACTGGCAAGGGCAGGTGGAAAGCTTGGCTTCCTCTATTGCCAGGGAAACCCAAGCCTTCCTCCTGCTCTCAGTGGCCGCAACCATCTTGGTTGGGGTTTATTTGTTCCTGATTGGCTAGTGGGCATGGTTTGTGGCTGTAGCAGAGGTATGGTCAATTTGCATATTACTCTTTTATTAGATAGGATTTTAGAGAGAAAGGAGTGGAGGGAGAGAGCGAGAAACATCTATGTGAGAGAGAAATATGGATCAGTTGCCTCTTGCATGCACCCAACTGGTGATCAAACCCCGCAACCTAGGTATGTATCCTGACTGTGGATCATACCCACAACAACATTTTGGTACATGGGATGATGATCCAACCAATTGAGCCATCTGGCTAGGCTATCATTGTTTCTTTTGTGTAGTGGGGACTTTGGCTTTTACTGCATGTGCACCCAGGAATTATGGGCATATTGTAGTATGAAGATGGCTAGCTGTCCACCAAATATTTTCTCAGGGTACTAATCTAATTGTGGCAGGGCACATGTCCTCTAAGGGAGGGGCTGTTTCAAGCCTCACTTGCAGGCATGTGTTTAATTCTTGCCAATGAAACATGAGCAGAAGTGATTAGAGATATCGAAGCCTTTGTTTCCTACTAAAACACTGAGATGTTTACAACCAGTTGCAACATGCAAGTGAGGCGATGTCCTATGGGATGGTGGAGAAACTGGATGGGAGACACTGAAGTCCTTTAATGTCTGCCAGGAGCATAGCTGGCTGCTGGCCCACCCTGGACCACTTTGTTAAAGAGAAAACACATTTATTTGTCCTTAAAATTAGCTTTTTACCCTAAAGTCCTATGCGAGCTTCAGGTCTTATACACCATAATTAGAGGGAAAGAAACCCTTTTCTGCATAGAACCAAGAGAGTCTCAGGCTGTGCCCACCTGTGTGCAATAGGAATCTCTGCTGAACAAAAATATAGCGATCCATCAGGAAAAAATGGCCAGTCGGGTTCTTGGCCTTACGGTATTTAGAGACAAAAGGAATGTTTTTTTTTTTCAACATAGAAACTCTTTATTCATCTGCTTTGTTGGGTGGCCACTTAAATCTCTACTCATGAAAAATTTAAAAATTAGGTAGTGACAGAGGTAATTACTGTTTAAAGTGTCTTTTAAGTAAAAGTATAGACAGATAAAATGAGGAACTAAGTATTAGATTTACTATATATGAGTGATGATGGCCAGAGAACTTATCTCTCCAAGGACAGGCCTTGGTAGGCACTCCATGGGCTTTGGCACGTGAAAGTCCTTGGGGCCTTGGTCTATGATTTGACTTGGCCTTCCCTCAATTCTTTATTTTTAAATATTTTTATTGATTTCATAGAGGAAGGGAGAAGGAGAGAGAGATAGAAACATCAATAATGAGAGAGAATCATTGATTTTCTTCTTCCTGCATGTTCCCTAGTGGGGATTTACCCCGCAACTCAGGCATGTGACCTTGACTGAAATCAAACCTGGGATCCTTCAGTCCACAGGCCAACACTCTACCCACTGAGCCAAACCAGCTAGGGCTACCTCAATTCTTAAACTATAAAATGGTAATAATGATGCCCACCTCATTCATTTTTGTGCTTGCTTTATAGAAATAATATCTATGTTATCAGACACAATAAACAATGGTTTGTGTTCATTGGAAGATGGCAACTTCTGACAGGTTCTCATTTCTGATGGCATTTACCAGGTGTGGGCTCTAGGGGCAAAGAGGAAGATCCCTGTTTCCGTGACTGAGTGAAGTGGGGCTGGACTCAGAGATTGGCCTCCCTCTGATTTACTTATTTTCAAAGAACCAAGATGTGCCACAGCTTTGAAAGATCTTAAAAAGTTATGATTTTTTAAACATAAGAGAAAAATATATTCCATATATTTTTGCATTTTCACACTACTTCAGGAATTATATTTGATTGATATGATCTAGTTTAAAAAATGTTTGAATAAACAAATACACTATTTACTGAGCCTGTTAGTAATGGTCGTATGATATTTATAATGGTTGAATGTTGAACAAAAGCACTGTTGGGTGTTTTGCAGACAAATTCCACATTTATGATTTGATATGATGGTGAAGTGGAGGGAAAATCTTGGTACTTGTAAGAAACAATAAAATCCTATATAATAAAGAGTTAATATGCAAATTAACCCTTATACCCTCACAAGATGGCTGCCTATGACCAGGCCAGCAGGGGGTTTAGTGAGGGACGATCAAATGACTGAACATCAGGGTGCACGGGGCAACTAGGCTGGCAGGGGAGGCAGTTAGGGGAGACCAGACTGGCAGAAGGGGTCAGTTGGGAGAGACCAGGCTGGTCGGGGGATGCAGTTGGTGGTGACCACGCCAGCAGGAGGGCAGTTGGGAGTGATTAGGCTGTCAGGGAGGGCAGTGAGGGGTGACTAGGCCAGTGGGGAGGCAATTAGGGCCAACCAGGCCAGCAGGGGGGGCAGTAAGGGGTGACCAGGTTGGGGGGTAGTTAGGAGTGACCAGGCTGGCAACAGTAGGAAAGTTGGGGGATACCTGGCCGGCAGCGGGGGGAAGTTAGGGGTGACCAGACTGGCAAGGGAGAGTAGTTAGGGGCAACCAGGCAGGCAGGCAGGCATATAAGCAGTTAGAAGCCAGCGGTCCAGGATTGTGAGAGGGACATCCCTCCAAGGGGTCCCAGACTGGAGAGGGCTCAGGCTGGCTGAGGGGACCCCCCACCTCTGTGCACAAATTTTATCTACTGGACCTCTAGTATGATAATAAAAACAGTTATGGCTGTGATGAAATTTTTATTTTTTCTTCCACGTACTTTGACCGGAATTAAGCTTATCTTAAAGCTGCTTTAGGGGTGGTTTTCAAATAGAGTCTCTAGACCATCTGAGATTCTGAGAATCACATCTTTGGCCTGGAATGATGTCAAGTGTGGTTTTAGGATATCAGTTGATTGAGAAGTTTGGCAATAGTTGAAATGAGCATCCTCGGAATGCAATAGTTCAGCAATTGATTTTGGCAGCTAGCTTATCAAGGTAGAAAAGTTCAAAATGTATTTATTACAGTAATCAGAGTTAATTTAAAAGGTGAGCAAAACGAATGAATGGCAGGGCATGGTTGTATGTAGATATTTTTGCTTCTGTGGCCTGTTGATTTTATAAATTCATATGTAAAATAGTTGTGCTTGTATACAAGAATAGATAGTTGAAATAATTATTCATGGAATTGAATTTCCCACTCTTCACTAATCACCTAAGTAATTTATATTAATTATTCAGCATAGTAAATAAAATGTAAGATCTTAATGATCTTACAGGAACAAGTATATTAGCTTAAAAATCTATAAATCTAGTGATAGATTTATTCATTTGGCAAGACTAAGACACACTTTATAGGCCTATTATCCATGGAGCAGTTGGTTTCTTTGGTTCTGTTTCAACCAACTGTATCTAAAACCTGGCCAATTGTCTTGTACATGTCCATCATTTGGCTTAGGAGGGACAGGAGTGAGAGGGAAAGGTGAATCATGCATTGCTATTATTATTCCAGGCAAGACAACACAATGGGAGTTATATGCCCTTCTAATAGAGATCGAGGATGCCATCATCCTACTTGACGGCTACACCACTCAGTTTTTCTCCTATTCTCAGGCTGCCCTTTCCAAGTCCTTTATCTCTTACATATGGGGTTTCATTATCATAGCTTATGTGCCATTGCAGTGTTTTCATTAGGCACTGTCCTAGGAAATCACATCCATTCTTGTGGTTTTTGTTTCATTTATTTTGTATAACTGCATCCCCAACCCCCAGTGCAGAACGTCTTCCTAACCTTCAGATGCCTCTTTAGAGTCATTTATTAACATCTCTGTTTGAATGTCTCAGGTCCCCTCACATTCAATATGTCTAAACCTGACTTTCTCACTTCATTTTAACCTCTGCCTTCTACACCTCTATCCCTGACAGGGCACTCTCTCTACTGAGGTGCCCAAGATTCCACTTCTCTCAACTCCTCCCACAAGCAATCATCATTACATCTCCACCCCTGATGGCATCACTTTATTTCATTCACCTGGCCTCCCCACCAGATGTCCCATGTTTCCTCCTGCTGGAAGATTCCTGCAGTTCTCCTGCCCACACTTGGCCTTCATTGGATTTGGTCCAAAGTGTGTGTGCCTATCTGATACTTATCTCTTTCCATAGATGTATCTCCATGAGAGCATGAACTGGCACATCTTGCATCCAGTAGTCTGATTACCTAGCATATTGCAGAAGTTCAGTTCACATTTACTCGATGAATATTGAGTCAATCTGGCTCCCTGCTACAGCCTCATCACCCATCTCTCTTGGGTCTTGCTCTTCCCCACTCCGTTTGTCATATTAGTAAAAGAGGATGACATTTATAGCATATCTCAGCATGCCATGACACTGCATACCCTCCCTATCCTCATGACACTCTGTATCCTCTTTACACACCTTAGGCTGTCATGACTGATCTTCACCCATCTCTCCAGTTTCATTTCTTTTATTTTTACTGCTTGCCTCCCTCCTGTATCTCATTCCCATCTTGTTTCTACTCTCTTCCTAGCTTTGCTAACTCCTCCAGGTCTCAATTTAAATGCTAGCTACCAGGGATCTTTTTGATCCCCTCTTAGACTCGGCATGGTGCCTCCACAGTATTTTGCATGTGTAATAGGACCCTGAATTATAACGGGATCAAGTGTGTCTCTCCTCACTGTATTCTTGAGGGTAGAGTCTAGTGCCTGGGAAAAAGTAGGTGATCAACATATGTGGCCAAGTGACTGACAGATGAAGACTCACCTCGCAGTGACAGGAAGCATGGTGTCTTTGTGGCCCAGGGCCCTGTCTCAGAGTGACAGTGAGTTAGGACTAATGTAGCTTAATGGTCACCTTGGGTCAGTGGGTCCTAAAAAGCTTCTTCTCACCCTAACTGGATTCCCCTGATCCTGTTGGGGAACACACTTTAATAATTAATAAGAGAGAGGGTGAGGGGTAAGGGGCGGGTAATAAGTATTCAATAAGGAAGGAGGAGTGAACGCAGAGACTAGATAAAAAATACATAACAACAGATACAAAGGCGATGATGAAGAGCTAGTGTATCCTCACCCATTATAGTCGGAGTGGCTTGTGATCTAAGCTGTTCCAGAGTGACATTAGTACTGTGAGAGCCCCTGGACTTGGCTACATCAGGATGTGATTGCTGTATAGAACGGCAAAGTTCTCTTGTACATTTGAGAACATAGATCTTCATTTCAATTATTATTCTAATTCTTAATTCTAATTCTGGCAAATTAGAACTGTCTGTTGCCTCCATTCCTGTGCTTTTCTCACACAGGGTCATTGGAACTGGGTTTCCTTTTTTTAATTATTTAATTTTTTATTTTTTAAATTTAATAAATCTTTATTGTTCAGATTATTATGATGTTTTTCTTATGCTTCCCCATTGCTCCCCCCCACTTGGTACCCATCCCATCCTCTGCCCTTACCTCCCATGCATTGTTCTCATCCATAGCTGTACGCTTTTTGTCCAGTCTCTTCCTGCACCTTCCACACTGCTTCCCCCCCAAGAATTGTCAGTCCACTCCCTTTCTAAGCCCCTGATTCTATTATATTCACCAGTTTATTCTGTTCATCAGATTTTTAATTCACTTGATTTTTAGATTCACTTATTGATAGACATGTACTTGTTGCTCATAATTTTATCTTTACCTTTTTCTTCTTCCTCTTCTTAAAGAATATCTTTCAGCACTTCATAAAATACTGGTTTGGCAGTGATGAACTCCTTTAGCTTTTTCTTATATGTGAAGCACTTTATCTGATCTTCAATTCTGAGTGATAGCTTTGCTGGGTATAGTAATCTTGGTTGTAGGTTTTTGTTATTCATCACTTTGAATATTTCTTGCCACTCCTGTCTGGCCTGCATCATTTCTGTTGAGAAATTAGCTGACAATCGTATGGGTGCTCCCTGGTAGGTAACTAACTGATTTTCTCTTGTTGCTTTTAATATTCTCTCTTTATTTTTTGCTCTTGGCATTTTAATTATGATGTGTCTTGGTGTGGTCCTCTTTGTATTCCTTTTGTTTGGGGTTCTGTGCACTTCCTGGACTTGTAAGTGTATTTCTTTCACCAGGTAGGGGAAGTTTTCGGTCACTATTTCTTCAAATAGGTTTTCAGTATTTTGCTTTCTCTCTTTTTCTGGCACCCCCATAATTCGGATGTTGGTATGCTTGAGGTTGCCCCAGAGGCTCCTTACACTATCTTCAATTTTTTGGATCCTTTTTGCTTTTTGCTTTTCTGGCTGAGTGGTTGTTGCTTCTTTGTATTTCAAATCTTTGACTTGATTCTTGCGATTCTCTAGTCTGCTGTTAGGTCTCTGTATAATATTTTTTATTTCAATCAGTGTATGCTTAATTTCTAGTTGGTCCTTTTTCATATTCTCAAGGGTATTGTGAAATTTATCAGCCTTTTCTAGGAACCTCTTGAAAAACCTTATAACAGTGGTTTTGAACTCTAAGTCCAGTTGTTTTTTTCCCCTCCATTTCTTTCACATGTAATTTGTTACCTTGTCTCCACATTCTGGCTGCTTCCCTGAGTTGGTTGAGTAGCTTTGTGTGGTAGGTGTCCTCTAGGGGACAGTGGTTCAGCCTCCCAGTTACCTGAGGTGGACACCCTTGGTGCACCCCTTTATGGGCTGCACAGTCTTATTGTAGTTAAACCTAGATTGTTGTTGGTATCACTGGGAGGGGTTGACCTCCAGGCCAATTGGCTGTGAGAATCAACTGTGTCTACATGGGAGAGCCTCTGTACTCAGCTTGGATGAGGTGGAGTCTCAGGGCTGAGCATTCAGCCTTGGTTTCCTGTCAGCCCTGCCCTAAGTGGCACCTGGGTCTCTGTGTCCCATGGCAATGGCTGCACGCACCTCTAAGAGAAAGCTGCCCTCAAGTATTGTCCGCTGCCAGACAGTCCAGTTTCTCCCCAAATGAGTATGTATACCCAAAGTCTCACCCAGAACTGGAAAACAATGCAGTCCAGAGGTTTTTTTTTCTTCTCCTTTCAAATGAGACAGTCAGCCACGCGCCCTCTCCATGAGCTCGAGCACCTCAGCCGCTCCCGAGTCTCAGTGTGCTTCTTCCTGGCAGTCCAGTTTCATCCCATATGAGACTGGGTTCCCTGAGACTAACCTGGAACTGGGGATCAGTGCAGTGTGGAGCCTTTGACTCCCTCCCTGTTCGAGAAAACAAGCCGGGTATTCAACCGCCCTCCCTTTCCACTTGTGCTTGTCTCCGCACCTCTGTCTCCACGTCTCCGCAACTCTGCCCTCCGCAGCTCCTCTGAGTCTCAGTGTCCTTTATCTTTCCTTCTATTTGTAGAATTTCCACTCAGCCAGCTTTCTGGTGGTTCTGGATGATGTCCATTTTGTCTTTTTGTTGTAGTTTTGAAATTGTTGTGCAGGTCAGCAGTATGGGTGCCACCATCTTGGTTCCTCCTGGAGCTGGGTTTTCAGAGATCACTTGCCCTCTTGGTACTCAGTTAACTTTTAGAGAAGCTCCGGTGGTTAATGTTTGAAGCTTTAAGTGTAATGCAGCAGAACTCTTGTTTTCACTTATATGTAACTTTCAGGAAATTATGCCACTTGACTGAAATTTCCATGCTTACTCACAGCCAAAACCAAACAGTTTTTAGGAATTTAATAGTAACCTCATTTCAGATGTTTTTCAGTTGACTTGAGGATGGGTTGTGTTTGTGACTGTGAGTTACATGGCAGAGATTTCTTATTTAGTAGGGAAACAAACATCTAAATCTAAGAGCCCAGAAATGTGTAGATATAAAGGTAAGAGAAGTTAGAAACAAAGACAAAAAAGAAAGAAAGAAAGATCGTTGAGGGACTACTTGGTAATTGCTGATTAAATTTTAGTTATAATTTTCTGTGTACTGAAAAGTCATCTTCATCCAAGAAAGGTTATGTCAGTATTTAACAGTGAAGTGTGCAGTGAGGCCTAAAAGTACAATTATGCTCACTTTTGTTCAAACCAGCAGATGTTACTTTTTAAAAATGTATGTGCATTATTTTTCAGAATAAAGTTGCATATATTTAAAGTGAACATTATGATTTGATGTATATGTAATAGTGAAATGGTTACTACAACCAAATTAAGAAACATAATTTTTGCACATATTTATCAAATTTCCAGTATTCAATATAGGATTTTTAACCCCAGTCATCACGCTGAGCATTAGATCTTCAGACTTATTCACCCCCCACCACTGTGACTTGTTCTCTCTGACTGACATCTCCTGTTTTCCACAGCCCCCAGCTGCTAGCCACAACTACCCCCTACCCCCACCTCTGTGTATTTGAGTTCTTTAGATTCCATACATAAATGAGGTATGCAGCTTTTTTTTTCTTTGTCTGGCTGATTTCACATAACATTATATCTTCCAGGTTCATCCATGTTGTTGCAAGTTATAAGATTTCCTTCCTTTTAAGACTGAATAATATTTCATTGTATATGGTCACCACAATGTATTACTCATTCATCTGTCAACAGACACTGAGGTTGTCTTCATTTCTTGTTATTGTGAATGATGCTGCAATGGACACGGGGCTGCAGATATCTTTTTGTGGTATTGATTTAACTTCCTTTGGGTATACACTTAACAGACTATTCACTGGGTGATAGGGCAGTTCTATTTTTAATTTTTTGAGGAACCTCCATCCTGTTTTCCATAGTGGCTGCACCAATTTACATTCTCACTAACAATGTCAAAGGGTCTCCTTTCTCCACATTCTTGCCAACACCTGTTACCTTTTATTTTATTATTAGAGGCCTGGTGCACAAAATTCATGCTGAGGATGTGTCCCTCAGTTAAGCTGGCACCCTCTCCAATCTGGGACCCCTCGAGGGATGTCCAATTGCCCGTTTAGGCCTGATCATAGTCGGACATCCCTCTCACAATCCAGGATTGCTGGCTCCCAACTGCCCCCACCCCACCTGCCTTACTAATTGCTCTTAACCACTTCTGCCTACCAGCCTGATCCCATCTTAACCACTCCCCTGCCAGCCTGATTGATACCTAACTGCTCGCCTACCAGCCTGTTTGCCCTTAACTGCCCTCCCTTGCAGGCCTGGTCACTCCTAACTGCCCTCCCCTGCAGGCCTGGTACCCCTCAACTGCTCTTCCCTGCAGGCCAGGGTCTTCCCCAACTGTCCCTTTCTGCAGGCCTGATTGCCCCAACATCCTTCATCTCCGACCTGGTTACCCCTAACTGCTCTTTCCTGCAGGCTTGATCACCCCCAACTGCCCTCCCTTGAAGGCCTAGTCCCTCCCAACTGCCTTCCCCTGCTGGCCATCTTGTGGTGGCCATCTTGTGTCCATATGGGGGCAGCCATTTTGTGTGTTGGAGTGACAGTCAATTTGCATATTACTCTTTTATTAGATAGGATAGAGGCCTGGTGCATGCATGGGGACTAGCTGGTTTGCCCTGAAGGGTGTCCTGGATCAGGATGGGGGTTCCTTTGGGGCATGGGGCAGCCTAGTGAGGAGCCTGTGGTGATTTGGAGGCCTGCCATGCCCCCTGGTGACCCACATTGAGGTCCTGGTATCTGGGATTTATTTATCTTCTATAATTGAAACTTTGTAGTCTTGAGTGAGCCAAGCCTCCTGCTTGCTCTGTGGCCACAGCCATTTTTGTTGAGATTTATTTATCTTCTATAATTGAAACTTTGTAGCCTTAAGTGGAGGCGTGGGCCTACCAGGGTGTGTGGAAAGCTTCGCTTCCTCCATTGCCAGGGACACCCAAGCCTCCTGTTTGCTCCATGGCTGCAACGATCTTGGTTGGGTTAATTTGCATACTTGTTTCTGATTGGATGGTGGGTGTGGCTTTGTGGGTGTAGCTGAGTGATATTAATTTGCATATTACCCTTTTATTAGATAGGCCTAGGTAATAAATTTGTGCATGGGTGGGGTCAACCCCTCCAAGTGCTAACAACGATTAACCTGAGCTTAACTTCAGCAAGACTGTGCAGCCCATATCCACCTCAGGTAACTGGGGAGGCTGAGCCACTGTCCCTTGTAGGATGTCTACCACACAAAGCTAATTGACCAACTCAGGGAAGCAGCCACCATGCAGAGACATGGAAAGAAATCAGATGTGAAAGAAATGGAGGAAAAAAAACGATTGGACATGGAATTCAAAACCACGGTTATAGGGTTTCTCAAGAGGCTCCAACAAAAGGTCGAGGCCTATAAGGAAATAAGCAAGACTGCAAAGGAAATGAACAAGACCCTCAAGGATATGAACGAGACCTGCAAGGAAATGATCAAGATCAACGTGGAAATGATCAAGACCAATGTGGAAATGAATGAGTCCTACAAGGAAATGAAGGAGACCCTCAAGGATATAAAGGAGACTCTCAAGGATATGAAAAAGGACCAACCAGAAATCAAGCATACATTGACTGAAATAAAAAATATTGTACAAAGACCTAAAAGTGCTCTGGAGCACCCCAAGAACCAAGTTGAAGATTTGAAATACAAAGAGGTAAAATCCACTCAGATGAAAAAGCAAGAAACCAAAAGAATCCAAAAAATTGAAGATAGTGTAAGGGGCCTCTAGGACAACCTCAAGCATACCAACATCCGAATTATAGGGGTGTCAGAAAAAGAGAGAGACCAAGACAATGGAAACCTATTTGAAGAAATAGTGACTGAAAACTCCCCACACCTGGTGAAAGAACTAGACTTAGGAGTCCAAGAAGCACACCGAACCCCAATATATAGGAACCTAAGAGGACCACACCAAGGCACATCATAATTAAAATGCCAAGAGCAAAAGACAAAGAAAGAATATTAAAAGCAGCAAGAGAAAAACAGTTTGTTACCTATAAGGGAGCACCCATATGATTGTCAGTGGATTTCTCAACAGAAACGATGCAGGCCAGACAGGAGTGGCAAGAAATATTCAAAGTGATGAATAGCAAGAATCTACAACCAAGAGTACTCTATCCAGCAAAGCTATCATGCAGAATTGAGGGTCAGACAAAGTGCCTCACAGATAAGAAAAAGCTAAAGGAGTTCATCACCACCAAACCAATATTATATGAAATGCTGAAAGATATTCTTTAAGAAGAGGAAGAAGAAAAAGATAAAAGTGTAAATTATGAACAACAAATACACATTTATCAACAAATGAATCTAAAAATCAAGTGAATTAATAAGCTGATGAACAGGATAAACTGGTGAATGTAACAGAATCACAGACATAGAGAGGGAATGGACTGACAATTCTTGGGGAGAAAGGGGGTGTGGGAAGTGCAGCAAGAGACTGGACAAAAATCATGCCACTATGGGAGAGGCCAGTGGGGAGGGGGAGGTGAGGGCGGAGGGTGGGATGGGTATCAGGTGGAGGGGAACTATAAGGGGGAAAAATGGAACAATGTAATTAATAAACTGAACAATAAAGATGAAAAAAATAAAGGATGCTTATGAAAAAAACATGTAGAAAGGACTACAAGAGAAGAGTGTTTGCTTTAGTAGACAAAGCAGCTCTATTAGGCAACAGGTTTGAGATCCCTGACAGCCTGAGCCCACGCTGGCTACCTACAGGGGCCCTTGCACTTCCACCAAGCTTCTCTGCTTTACATTGCAACATGGTCTTCTTGGTGAACCCAATCCGTAATGAAACACTCCTGAACGACACTGTGTTTTACAGATGGTTTTTTAAATTGAGGCTTTAGGCCTTGGGCAGGCTGGGGGTGAGCCATCAGTTGGACATCCCATAAGGGCTCCTAGTATGTGAGAGGGGGCAGGTTGGGCTGAGGGACCACCCCTACCCTGTGCACGAATTTCGTGCACCGGGCCACTAGTTGTTACAATAAAAAGCCTAAGGAAGCAGGTGAATGGGGCTGCTTTGTTCCTATAGCCACGCAGTCCGTTAGCCTCTCTTTCACAGAAAGGTATATCAGTGTAATCATTCAGCCATTGCTTAGGGTTTGCTGGTCAGTCCTAGCAGAAGTCCATGATGGCATTTCTGAAGTACCAGTCCAGACCCATATTCATCAGGCCCAGAAAGGCTGGCTAACCCCTTTCCTGAGGCATAGTTTCCCCAGCTGAAGGTCTCTGTAGGGAGGCATCAAGGGAATATTTTTTATATTGAATTTAGAGAGCGGAAGGGGGAGAGAGAGAGGGCAGGAAAGAAAGATAGCTGAGAATGTGAGAGAGAAATATGATTGGTTGTCTCCCATAGGCACCCTGACCAGGGATTGAACTCACAACCTAAATATATGCTCTGACCAGGAATTGAACCCATAAACTTTGGTCTACAGGCCCATGCTCCAACCAACTGAGCCACCTGGCCAGGGAAGTTTTTTAAAAAACTGCTTTATATTTATTTAAAAAAACCAATAAGGTAGACTTTATTTTTAGGGCAGTTACAAGTTTATAGAAAAATTGAGCAGAAAGTTCAGAGCTTTCATGTACCCTTACCCAACCCCACCCCAGTCTCCAGACAGTTGTCTCCATTAGCAATGTCTTGCATTAGTGTGGATATTGATTACAATTGATGAGCCAATATTAATTGGCTCAGTGATATTGATACCTATTAATAATATTGATAATATCATTAAGTAAAGTCCATGGTTTATATTAAGGCTCCCTCTCTGTGTTGTACATTTAGTGGCTTTTGACAAAATGCATAACAACACGTGTTATTTTCATTTTTCAAGATTTTCAAAGCAGCCTCCCTTCACATACTTACAGTGACCATTGCCTAGTGCCATCATTGCTAACCTATGTGCTGCTTTTCATGTCCCCAGCCCAATCCATTGCAGGCAGGAGTCCCAGGAACTGTGATGAGACAACCCACCCTTCCCCCAATAGCATCCTTATAGCCATGACCCAGTGCCAATGTCTAATTCTGAGCATCCGCTCTCTAAGATTTCCCCAGTACCAACCACCCAGTGTGGACCCCCTGAGAGCAGAGGTCAAAGACAAGGCCTATGTCGGAGCAGTTTGCAGGAGCAGAAGTAGCGAGGCAGGGGTGAGAGACCCGGAGGGAGAGGGAGCAAGCAGCCGGGGGTCATTAGGAGAGTCGCTGGCTGCTCCGTCCCAGGCCTTATGAGGTGCGTCACAGCACTGAGTGCCTCAGCCCCGAGTGTTCGTGGCGTTGCACTTCCCAGGCACATTGGGAGCACCAAGCAGGCTCTGCAGGCCCACCGGTGGCAGGAGGTAGGAGGCCGGGGGTGCAAGGAGCCGCTTGTCCCGTGGCACCTGAGGAAAATGCTTGCAGTCCACGGGGCCTGCTGGCTAGGGCAGTGCGGGACTGGTCAGGGCAGGCTTTGAGGTCGTACTGCACCTTGGGTGGTGGACACATTGTTGGGATGGCGACTTCTATGGAAACGTTGGCTGTGATGGTGATGGTGAGGATGATGGTGACAGCGATGATGATATTGTTATTATCATAATTTCACGAAGAGAAGGGAACCAGCAGAGTGCGGGCACCTCCTGGGAAGCTGCCATGTATACGAACAGTCCTGGATGCTGTTCCCCGATGCTGCAGCTCCGGACAGCCACGGTCTGGCTCTGCCCGGCTCGTTCATGTTTGTAAACCACGGGTTTGAGTGCCTTCCGCCAGGCACGGTGGTGCTGTTGGCCACAGCTTCACCCTCTGGGCCCACTGCCGCCCCGAGCCACCCACACCGCCGCCATCCCGCAGCGTGTGCCCGGAGCTGCTGGAGGCGGGAGAGCGCAGCCTCCGTGTCTGGGGCGGGAACTGGGCCATCAAACAGGCCTCTGCCCTCCGCCCTCTTTCAGGAGAGGGAGGACAGTGGGGTCCTGGCGTACCTGCAGGGCACGGGCTGTCCCCGGGCTGTGCTCTAGGGGGCGCCACGTGAATGGTGCCAGGGTGGGCAACGCCATCCTGGTCCGGGCCAGGCAGCTCTGCTCCTCCCCGGGGGTTGGGGGGTTGGGGGGTTGGGGGGTTGGGGTGGGGAATGAGATCCTTTCACAGGACTCACCAGCTTGTCTCTATTGTGCTTTCCTTCCTTCAGTCCCTTCACTTGGACGGTCAGCAGTTGACCGGGACTCCGAGTGCAGCCTGTGCTTTATTTCCCGCGGGCGCGCTCTGGTGTGCACTGAACAGATGCTGGCTTCCCACGTTTGGGGAGCGGGGGCGGTGGGAGTTGCGGGGGTGAAGGGGGACCTAGCTGGCACGGCTTCATTGTCACACCTAAGAGCAGTGTTCCCACCGAATCTTTTTAGCGTGGCTTAGAAGATGAGTTCTCTGCTGAATAAATACATTAAAGAATATTTCCAAATATTTTCTAATATTCTTCTCATTAACTTATTGTTGTCAATAACCCTTTTGTTAAGTTTATGGAGAAGTAAGAACACATGATGGTTACTCACCAGATTAATTCACTGACTTGTTATGCCTCAGTTGAGTACCAGTCGCAGGGACATGGAGGTATGCATGTGCTCCCAATGGTTTTAGTGTGGGACACTTGGTAGATCACGGGGGGCCTTGATGGTCCGACAGAAGTCCTTCCAACAATAGCTATCGTCTGCAGAATACCATGCCTCCCCGCACCCCCGTTAAGAAAAAGAAAGAAATACATTGGTCAGCCATAATGGATTTTAAAAGGGCATCTAATTGCAGGTGAGCCTCAAATGAAGAAAGCCAGGCATTTAAGTAGCTGCCCTTAGGGAGCCGGTGAATTAGAGGGTAATTACTGACATGTTCCCCAGTTTGTGAAAGGATTTCTAACAGGGCCCCTCTAAACAGCTAACTCTCCATTGGGTTTAAATAACGCCTGGGTGTGTTTGAAAAGTAATTCTTCTTTAAAAAGAAATATATTTTATTGATTTTTTACAGAGAAGAAGGGAGAGGGATAGAGAGTTAGAAACATCAATGAGAGAGAAACTTCGATCAGCTGCTTCCTGCACACCTCCTACTGGGAATGTGCCCGCAACCAAGGCACATGCCCTTGACCAGAATTCAACCTGGGACCCTTCACTCTGCAGGCTGATGCTCTATCCGCTGAGCCAAACCAGTTAGAGCATTAAAAAAAAATAAACATACCTATTATGAGACCAGGAGTGTCAGCACTGAGAAAAGCTGAGGGCCTTTCGTCAGAAAGCACATCTCCAGGCTGTGTTTTAGCTGCATTTGCCAGGCCTCCTTTGGGAGGAGGGGCATTCTAGTACTGCCCAGAGGTGACACTGAGCTCCCCTCGCCACTATCCTCCTCCCCGCTCCCCCTGCCCATGCGGGCAGAAGCATGGGGCCTTCAGGGAGGGTCTGCTGGTGTGGCACCCTGGCTCTCCTTTGGGGACAGGGGTGAGGGAGGGTGAATGCTTGGTGGAGGCCAGGTCCTCTGGGGCCGAGTGCTCAGTCTTGGGTGTGTGTGAGTGTATGTGTGTGTGTGTGTATGTGTGTGTGTATGTGTGTGTGTATGTGTGTGTATGTATGTGTGTGTATGTGTGTGTATGTGTGTGTATGTGTGTGTATATGTGAGTGTATGTGTGTGAGTGTGTGTGTATGTGTGTGTATGTGTGAGTATGTATGTGTGTGTATGTGTGTGTATGTGTGTGTGTCTGTGTGTGAGTGTGTATGAGTGTGTGTGTGAGTGTATGTGTGTGTATGTGTGTGTATGTGTGTGTATGTGTGTATGTGTGTGTATGTGTGTGTATGTGTGTGTATGTATGTGTATGTATATGTGTATGTGTGTATGTGTGTGTATGAGTGTGTGTGGTGTGTGTGTATGTGTGTGTGTGGTGTGTGTGTATGTGTGCGTGTGTATGTGAGTGTATGGGTATGAGTGTGTGTGGTGTGTGTGTACATGTGTGTGTGGTGTATGTGTGTGTATGTTTATGTGTGTGTATGTGTGTGTGAGTGTGTGTGTGAGTGTGTGTGTGGGGTATGTGTGTGTGTGTGAGTGTATGGGTGTGAGTGTATGTGTGTATGTGTGAGTGTATGTGTGAGTGTGTGTGTGTGAGTGTATGGGTGTGAGTGTATGTGTGTATGTGTGAGTGTGTGTGTGAGTTTATGTGTGTGTGTGTGAGAGTGTATGTGTGAGTGTGAGTGTATGTGTGTGTCTATGAGTGTGTGTATGTGTCTGTGTGAGTGTATGTGTTAGTGTATGTGTGTGTGTGAGTATATGTGTGAGTGTATGTGCGTGTGTGTGAGTGTATGTGTGTGTGTATGTGTCAGTGTATGTGTGAGTGTGTGTGTGTGAGTGTATGGGTGTGAGTGTATGTGTGTGTGTGTGAGTGTGTGTATGTGTCTGTGTGTGAGTGTATGTGTGAGTGTATGTGTGTGTGTGTGAGTATATGTGTGAGTGTATGCGTGAGTATGTGTGTGAGTGTATGTGTGTGTGTGAGAGTGTATGTGTGAGTGTATGTGTGAGTGTGAATGTGTGTGTGTGTGTGTGGTGTGTGTGTGTGAGTGTATGGGTGTGAGTGTATGTGCGTGTGTGAGTGTGTGTGTATGTGTGTGTGTGTGTGTGTGTGTGGTGTATGTGTGTGAGTGTATGTGTGTGTATGTGTGTGTGTTTGAGTGTGTGTCTGTGTGTGAGTGTATGTGTGAGTGTATGTGTGTGTGTGAGTATATGTGTGAGTGTATGTGTGTGTGTGTGAGTGTATGTGTGTGTGTATGTGTCAGTGTATGTGTGAGTGTGTGTGTGTGAGTGTATGGGTGTGAGTGTATGTGTGTGAGTGTGTGTATGTGTCTGTGTGTGAGTGTATGTGTGAGTGTATGTGTGTGTGTGAGTATATGGGTGAATGTATGTGTGAGTGTGTGTGTGCGTGTATGTGTGTGTGTGAGAGTGTATGTGTGAGTGTATGTGTGAGTGTGTGTGTGTGAGTGTATGGGTGTGAGTGTGTGTGTGTGTGAGTGTGTATGTCTGTGTGTGAGTGTATGTGTGAGTGTGTGTGTGAGTTTATGTGTGTGTGTGTGAGAGTGTATGTGTGAGTGTGAGTGTATGTGTGTGTCTGTGAGTGTGTGTATGTGTCTGTGTGTGAGTGTATGTGTGAGTGTATGTGTGTGTGTGTGAGTGTATGTGTGAGTGTATGTGTGTGTGTGAGAGTGTATGTGTGAGTGTGAGTGTATGTGTGTGTCTGTGAGTGTGTGTATGTGTCTGTGTGTGAGTGTATGTGTGAGTGTATGTGTGTGTGTGTGAGTGTATGTGTGTGTCTGTGAGTGTGTGTATGTGTCTGTGTGTGAGTGTATGTGTGAGTGTATGTGTCTGTGTGTGAGTGTATGTGTGAGTGTATGTGTGTGTGTGAGAGTGTATGTGTGAGTGTGAGTGTATGTGTGTGTCTGTGAGTGTGTGTATGTGTCTGTGTGTGAGTGTATGTGTGAGTGTATGTGTGTGTGTGTGAGTGTATGTGTGTGTGTATGTGTCAGTGTATGTGTGAGTGTGTGTGTGTGTGAGTGTATGGGTATGAGTGTATGTGTGTGTGTGTGAGTGTGTGTATGTGTCTGTGTGTGAGTGTATGTGTGAGTGTATGTGTGTGTGTGTGAGTGTATGTGTGAGTGTATGTGTGTGTGTGAGAGTGTATGTGTGAGTGTGAGTGTATGTGTGTGTCTGTGAGTGTGTGTATGTGTCTGTGTGTGAGTGTATGTGTGAGTGTATGTGTGTGTGTGTGTGAGTATATGTGTGAGTGTATGCGTGAGTATGTGTGTGAGTGTATGTGTGTGTGTGAGAGTGTATGTGTGAGTGTATGTGTGAGTGTGTGTATGAGTGTGTGTGTGAGTGTATGTGTGTGTATGTGTGTGTATGTATGTGTGTGTATGTGTGTATGTGTGCATGTATGTGTATGAGTGTGTGAGTGTATGTGAGTGTGTATGTGTGTGTGTGAGTGTGTGTATGTGTGTCTGAGTGTGTATGTGTGTGTGTGTATGAGTGTGTGCATGTGTGTGCATGTGTATGTGTGTGAGTGTGTGTCTGTGAGTGTGTTTGAGTGTGTGTGTGTATGTGTGTATGTGAGTGTATGTGTGTGTGAGTGTATGTGTGTTTGTGGTGTGTGTGTGTGTGAGTTTGTGTGTGTGAGTGTATGGGTGTGAGAGTGTATGTGTGTGTGTGGTGTGTGTGTGTGTGAGTGTATGTATGTGTATGTGTGTGTGTGAGTATATGTGTGAGTGTATGTGTGAGTTGTGTGGTGTGTGTGAGTGTATGTGTGTGTTTGTATGTGTTTGTATGTGTGTGTATGTGTGCGAGTGTGTATGTGTGTGTATGTGTCTGTATGTGTGTGTGAGTATATGTGTGAGTGTATGTGTGATT
>CM050523.1:5130000-5232500 GCA_027563665.1 Antrozous pallidus | reverse complement strand
ATTCATAGTGGTCATATTCTCATTCTCAGATCATTGGGTTTGTAGAACATCAGCTGCTGTGCTGTGGGCCTTCCCACAGAGGAGAGTGAGCAATGAAGACCAAGGCCTTGGGAATAGCTGGGGAAGAGATAAGGCTCCTCAGTGAGCAAGGACTGAGGACAGACAGCAGCATGGTGATTGCCAGAGGGTTGGGAGGGTGGGGTGAGGGGAGGAAGAAAAGGTAAAGGGTGGGTAAGTGGGATGGAAGGAGACGTGACTTGGGGTGGTAAGCACACAATACAATAAACAGATGATATGATGTAGAATTGTGCACCTGAAACCTGTATAATTGTATCACCCAATGTCACCCTCATGAAAAAAAGGCATTAGTTTTCAAAGTAGTGGCTAGGTTGTCAGCACTCTGTAGCAGTGCAATGATGGATGTATGAGTCCCTTTGCTTCCTAAGTGCCAAGGGAGATGCAGCAAGAGGCACTTCCCTTGCAGCACAGAGGGCTGAATGGAGGTGTTTGGTGGCTGAGACAGGGCTATTGTGCCTAGCTTCCCCAGACCAGTCCTAGAAATCAGCCACATCATCAGCAAGTATGTTTCCTGCAAGTCTTGCTCTTGGGCAGATCTGGACCTTTCTGGAAATTAGGGTGCATGCAACTTCAGCAATAACACCCAAGGAGGATTTCTAAACTTGGATTTTCTGACATGGAGACTTAGGCTGCCTCTGGGAGGTAAAGAGGAGAGGGGAAAGCACAGGATTTGGGGCTGGAGAAATCTGGATTTTGGTTCTAACTTCAGTGCTTACTGGTTATTGACCTTGACCAACTTGCTTAGTCTCACTGATCTTTAGGTTCTCCCTTTTGCAACAATGCCACACTAAGGACTAATTAGGACAGTGAGACACAACACACAGGCACTGACTTATTGGCAGCATATGGCCATCCTATATAATAAAAGCCTAATATCCAAATTGACCAAATGGTGGAATGACCGGTCACTATGATGCACAGTGACCACCAGGGGGCAGACACTCAATGTAGGAGCTGCCCCCTTGTGGTTAGTGCACTCCCACAGGGGGAGAGCTGCTCAGCCAGAAGCTGGGCTCACAGCTGGCAAGCACAGTGGCTATGGCAGGAGCCTCTCCTGCCTCCATGGCAGTGCTAATGAGTAGCCAGCCAGTGGTAAGGAGCAGTGAGTAGGCAGGCGGTAAGGAGTGAGGGCTCTCAGACTGTGAGAGGGCACGAACTGGGCTGAGGGTCCCCTTACCCCCATCCCTGCATGAATTTCATGCATTGGGCCTCTAGTGTTTGCAAAACTAGACAAACGTTCTGAATAACCTTTCAACATTGTTTCTCTGTTCCACGTCACTCTCAGCTCAGTCCTCTTTTGAAGTCACAGCCCCCTTCTACCAGGACATCTTTCATCCTTTCTGTGCCCATCCATGTCTTATGTACCCTTTTAGGCTTCTTCCTATTAAATCTCTATTCATTCCTCCATCTCTCTTCCCATCTCTCTGTCTCTGTCTTTGCATCTGGTCTGAAATGAGTTCCCCAACCTAGATTTAAGATTTCTACACAGTGTTTGAATCTGTCTCTCCACTCTGCTCTCTTGAGTAAAGGTATCATGCCTTGGACATGGTAGGGATCAAGCTACATGAAAAATAAATACTGGTTGGTACAACCATGAATGTAGAGGAAATGCTTTTCTTATTTAAAAAATCCTTACCAGAGGATATTTTTTCCATCAATTTTTAGACAGGGTAAAAGGGGGGACGAGGGAGAGAGAGAGAGAGAGAGAGAGAGAGAGAGAGAGAGAGAGAGAGAGAGAAAGAGAGAGAGAGAGAGAGAGAGAGAGAGAGAGAGAGAGAGAGAGAGAGAGAGAGAGGTGAGAGCGATATCAATTAGTTGCCTCCCACAAGAGCCAGGGATTGGACCCACAACACTTCAGTCTGTGGGCTGATGCTCTAGCCACTGAGAAAAATGAGCCAGGGCAGGAAATACTTTCCTCAACTGCAGGCCTGAAATTCATGAGGGGAATATATGGAGAGTTGCACCTGTGACTTTCCTCATATATTCCAACAGCTGAGTGTTGATTTGTAAAAATCCCAATACACAGTTGATGACATCGTTCTTTTCTTCATCTTATAAAGATTTATTTGTAAATCAATGACTAAAGAAATCTGGCCCCAAGGTTTTTAATACCAAAATGCGATTAATGGTTAAAGAGAAATTTGCTTTCAGCAGTCCTCTACTCCACTGAGTGTGCAGGAGGTCTGTGGGTCTCCAGGCTCAGCCCTGGCAGGGCAGGACATGGAGAAGGCATGTCCTGAGATGTGGCACTGCTGCTGGGAGTCAACTGAAACACACTGGGCTCCAGCCCGGGCACATGATAGGGATGTGTACAATCACAGGAGCATTCACTGAAAAAGGTGAAACCCAATGCTACAGGCACAGGAATAGATAGATTTTGTGGGTGCATGACAAGTGAAAACATGAGAAGTGCCAGCCTTACCTCATTCTCTTGCTTGCTGGACCAGCATTTTCAAACAAGAAAGAAACAATGCCAACATTGGTTGCTGGCTCAAAGCATCTACCTCAACTCTATGACAGCGCCTTAACTTTGCCAGGTTGTCATTTCTCAACTGGTGCCACAGCTGAAAGCTCAGGAGGCCATTCTGGTATTCTCCAAGGTCAGCTGCTTCTGGGGATGTAGGCCATGTAATCTTGGCAGATCATCTGAGTGGCATCTCATTGTCACACATAAAGGTGTTTCATTAGTCAGAAACATGTTTGTACCATATTTGTGACTGCTGCATTCACTAAATCCTAGGCAGTTGCTGGCAGAAGGAAGGTGAGTAGTGAAGGAAATGTCTATGTTCACATGTCTCCTTGAGGAGAAGACATTGAGGCCTCTGCCATTTCAGAAGGGGTCTAATTATAACTAATCTGCTCCCTGGTAGCTGGCCAGACTTTGAGTTCTGAGAACAGCTAGACCAGTCTTGGAGAAGATATACACATGTACCACTTCCATTTGTGCCACCCGGTGACTTAATTCATGAGCCCTTGAAGGAGTCTTGAGGTGACTGGGGAAAGAAGTTGATGGACATATGCAGGACCCTCATCTTGTTCCTCTGATTATTGAGAACTTCGTCCGCAAGGACACTTTTGGGTGAATACTCCCACCACTCTGAGGCCATTCTACCATGCATTCATATACCCGTTCTCCAAACCTCCTGGTCACTAATCCTTCACTCTTGGCTTTTCCTAACTTTTCACCATATGGACAAGCCATGAGTTATCACCCACAAGTTCTTGTAAGTTTGTACCCTAGTTATCTCTCTGGCTAGAAAGTAAAACAACAACAGCAACAACAAAACCCCAGATGTGCTGCTTGAAGTTCTGCTAAACAGTAGGGTATCTCCCCATTGTCTCTCAGAGTTGCAGTGACGGTGAAGAACCACGTGATTGTGACCAGCATCACCATGCAGAACAGTCTATAAACCAAGATCCATTTCATTTTAAAAAAATATTTTTTATTGTTTAAAGCATTACAAATAGTAGTACATATATTCCCCCTCCCATTGACCTTCCCCCGGCCTCCCCTACCCCCCCCAGCATATGCCCTCACCTGCCCCCCCTTGTCTTGTAGCCATTGGTTATGCCCATATGCATGCACACAAGTCTAGCTGGCCACAGCAAGCTCCTCACGATGCTTGCACCCAACATGCTTGAGTTCTGGACGCATCCAATCTTATGGATGGTGACTCAGATAACACCAAGTTTTGGATGGGCAACTCAGGACACATGGTTACTTATTGTCCCATAGTCAGGTATGAGGTTTACAAGGCTCAAGAAGTAACCCAAGAGCTTTTTCTCAAAAGAAAAATTACGCTCTTGGGAACATAACTTTGCTTCAAAGCCCTATGAGCTGGACTATTATTTTTCTCTTAGGGTTTCCCACAGGCTCTGTACAGTATCAACTCTGCCTCTGACACTTTGAATACAACTAGATCTGTAGTATCTCACGGTCCAAATATTTGCAGCTACTTGGACCATTTGAAGACTTCTTCTGTCCCCAGTCTCCCGCAAAGGTGGTGCCTTTGTGGTTTCCTTGGTAAAGGGCTGGAAGCAGCACAAATGACTGTGGTATATATTGCCTCCAGAGTTCAAAGAGGACACTTGCTTAGTTGTATGGGCTCATGATGCAATGTATTTCCTTGCACTTTGAAGAGCCTCTCCTGATATGTCCCAGACAACTGGAACTTTCAATGTTGGATCAATCCTTTGATTTCTCTCTCCTCTGGCACTCCTGGGTCTCAGCAAAAGATCTAGGGTAATTGCTGTCAACATTCTGCCTTTTGCACTGTAAGGTGATCCAGGTCTCTGTGCAATAAATTATGACAGAGGGAGGGAACCAACTTAACCTTGAGAGAAGAGGGTGTGTGTACTTCTTCCAGGTGAAAGCAAATTATGTCTAGTGAGTAATGGTTATTGGGGAAGAAAACACTGTCTGCTCGATAGATGCGTACCAGATCCTGGGATCTCTTCCTTTGCTTCAATAACAAGATTACTTGAAACATTTAAAAATAATGTTTGCTTCAGTTCTGTGGTTACTTTAAGAATAGCAGGGACATGTAATATTACCAATCGATTAAGTTTTTAAAAATCCAGCAACTTTCAAGACCCATTTTTCTTATTCATAGATTAAAATGTTGAGTTCAATGGGTTTGAAAGTTGCTTTTTTCTGAATCATGTAGGTCTTTGATGGTGGTCCTTATCTCAGTGGTTCCAGCTACAATCTATGGCATTGCTATTGGATAGTATTTTGTATGAAGATAATGGATTGGAAATACAATTTCAAAGGTTTCTACTGGCCCTTTCCTCATGCTATGGCTCCACTTCCAAGCATATTTATTCCAGCTGCACATGTAAGAGGAAGGTGCAAACCAGAGGATGCGTTCATAGATCTCACACCTCATTTTTCTAGCTCTTCACCTGATTGCTGGACCACATGGTGTTCTGGTTCCCCAGGAATGGATGTTAGCTCAGAGCCAGTATCTAATAATCTCTGGAAAATGTGGGCGCTTTCCTTTTCTAATTATCAGTTTCTTCAACTGTAACATGAAGACAAATATTGCAGCTGCTACAAGGTTTGTGGTGAGGATTAATGAGAGGGGTCAGGCAAAACTCTCAACAGAGTACCTGGCACAAGTTTAGGCTGAAAATATTAGCACTACTAGGGTTCTTGACGGTGATGATTCTCTCTTTTTAAGCCATGCAATACTGGTAGATTTGCATCTTTCCTCATTTAGGTGAGAAACGATTCTTTATTACATTTATTTCTTGTTATTTTATTGTTTTTACTATCATGTGTGAAATGATAAAGAAAAGATATGTAACACTTTAAAATTTGTCTTTTTTAAAATTTGGAAAAAATGAGGTTTGATTTCTTTTCACTAGGGAGCCTTAAAATAACGGCATAACAATTCTGTTCAGAACTCTGCACTCTGGTCACTGGTCAATGGTTCTTTTAAAGCCCCAGTTTCCATCAGGCTGCAAGTTCCTGAGGCCGGGGCCAAGTCTGCTTGCTTGCTTCTCTACCTCTGTGACAGGGTTGGCTCTAGTAAGGAAGCATTTGCTACTTGAACAAATAAATGGCTGCACCTATATATCTTTTTAGAAGCATCTGCTTTGCCTGTTACTTCCTACACTTACAAGCTTTCAGCTACATCCAGATTCTTGCTCTTCCCAGAATACTCCAGATAATTATCCCTCCATCCTTTCCACATACTATTTTTTAATGGGTGTCATGTCTTTCCACCCTCTGTCAACTGGAAAAGTGTTATATAAAGAACTGCCTGCAAGCCACATTTCCAGGGCTTCGTTAGTAGTGCAAGCCACTCTCTTAGCCCTGCTCCAATCATATGTTGCATTTGCTCTTACTATAAAGCTTATGATGTTGAGCCCCAGCTAGTTTGATTAGATGGTGAGCATTGGCCTGTGGACTGAAGGGTTGAGAGTTTGATTCTGGTCCAGGGCATGTGCCTTAGTTGCAGGGGGAATCCCGTGTGTGGGGCACAACTAATCCATGTGTCTCTCTCACATCAATGTTTCTCTCTCTGCCCCTCCATTCCACTCTCTCTAAAAATCAATGGAGAAAGTATCTTTGGATGAGGATTAATAAAAAGTAAAGGAAAATCTTGTGACTTTGAGCCTCAATTATGTGAGCACACATCTGCCTTCCCGTGTATGCTCTCCCTAGCAGGTTCCTGGTGGCAGCTGTGCAGTGAGTGTAGAATGAATGCATGGCACGAGGCTCAGTTTTGCCCTTCAGTTGAGGGAGGAAGGAAAAACCCAGTTTCCTGGTTCAAAGAGGATCAAACAATACTCATATAACTCTTTCACAATCTCTTCTAGCCATTAAACAATCAGAACAGGACTCTTTCTGCAGTTAAAATGCCTCGACAATTGTTCCTACCAGCTGGCAATGGGGAGGAAGGACGCCTCTTGGTTTCCAATGGCCATATTGTTGAAAGCTTGCTTTGCAAACAGAATGTTTGGGACAGGCTTAGTTCTGAAGGATCACTAACGCAGTGGATGAAATTCTTTAAAAGGAAAGGGTTGATGGTGGAGAAACAAAAAAAGGGGTACAGCACTGAAGATTGTATTTGGTAATCTGCTTTGTCACTTCCAGATAATGGAATCAGCACACAAGCATCCTAAGGTGCGGTGTAGTCTCCTTTCAAATAAAGTCAGAAAAACAGGGCTAACATTTCACTTCCTGGAATGCATCATGGCAGGTTAGAGAACTCATTACATAGAACTTCATGTTCAGGATGGGATTTTAGAGAGCAAGACATCTAATAAGATTTTATTAATTTTAAATCTTCCCCTCTCAATAGATATAAAAAATAGTTAAGGACATCAATGGAAGAAAAATTCTGACTGTAAATGATAACTAGGTTAGTTCAGAGACATGGGAGAATGAGCACAGCATTCTACTGAGCAACCATGAGTACTAGGTCAGAAAGGAGAAGATGCCTGGGGTGGATACTGGGGTGCACGTGGCTGTGGTTGATGCAGCACTAGAAGAGGAGAAGGTTGCTGAAAGACTCTTAGGTGGCAGGTTAGTCAAGGTAACAGAGGCAGAGGGCAGGGGCCAGGAATGTAGCTGAGGCATGTGAACAGGATAGTATTCTCAACTTTAATGGTTGATACTGGATTAAAACCCCACAAAATGCATCACGGTGTGGTCTATACTCTCAACAACAAAGGCGGAAAAGTGAGCATTTATTTGCTATTACTACTGGTTGGCTGTGAGACCCCCGAGTGTATGGCATATGATGGGGTCTGACTGCCAGGTTTCAAAGTCTGCTCCTACTCTCATCAGACAAGATACAGAACCATCTCTCTCTCTCAGTTTTTCTTCGGTGCAATGGTACTGTGAAATCAGGGCTGCAATGTGGATTTTTTAATTTAAAGTATAACAAATAGTAGCTCATATGTCTCCTTTTTACCCCATTGACCTCTCCATGGGCTCCACCACCCCCTAGCACCTGCCTCCACCCTTCCCAGTGTCTATGTCCATTTGTTATGCTTACAAGTCCCTTGCCTTCTTGCTGAAGTTTGACAATGTGTTCAATGCATATATGACTCTATTTTTATTCATCAGTTTATGATGTTCTTTATATTCCACAAATGAGTGAGATCATGTGATATTTATCTTCTCTGATTGGCTTATTTTGCTCAGCATAATGCTCTCCAGGTCCATCCATGCTGTTTCAAATGGTAAAAGTTCCTTCTTTTTTTTTACAGCAGCATAGTATTCCACTGTGTAGATGTACCACAGGTTTCTAATCCACTCATCTGCTGATGGGCACTTAGGCTTTTTCCAAATCTTAGCTATTGTAAATTGTGCTTGTTAGAACATAGGGGTGAATATAGTCTTTCTGACTGGTGTTTCTGATTTCTTGAAATATATTCCTAGATGTAAGATTACTGGGTCAAATTGCAGTTCCATTTTTATTTTTTTAAGGAAAGGCCATACTGTCTTCCACAATGGCTGCATCAGTCTGCATTCCCACTAGCAGTGAATGAGGGTTCCTTTCTCTCTGCATCCTCGCCAACACTTGTCATTTGCTGATTTATTGGTGGTAGTCATTCTGACAGGTGTGAGCTGGTACCTCATTTTTGTTTTGATTTGGATCTCTAGAATGATTAGTGACTTTGAGCATATTTTCATATGTCTCTTGGCCTTCTGTATGTACTCATTTTAAAAGTGTCTATTTAGGTTCTTTACCCATTTAAAAAAATTTAAAAATCTTTATTGTTCAGATTATTACAATTGTTCTTCTCCCCCCCCATAACTCCCCTCCACCTAGTTCCCACCCGACACTCTGCCCTTACCTCCCCCTCTCACTGTCCTCATCCATAGGTGTACTATTTTTGTCCAATCTCTTCCTACATCCCCACACTCCTTTTCCCCCAAGAATTGTCCATCTACTCCCTTTCTAAGCTCCTGATTCTATTATATTCACCAGTTTATTTGTTCATCAGATTTTTTATTCACTTGATTTTTAGATTCACTTGTGGATAGACATGTATTTGTTGTTCATAGTTTTTTTTAAAAATCTTTATTGTTCAGTTTATTAAATTACATTGTTCCCACAATTTTCCCCCCTATAGCTCCCCTCCATCCAGTACCCATCCCACCCTTCGCCCTCACCTCCCCCCTACTCTCCTCTCCCATAGTTGCATGATTTTTGTCCAATCTCCTGCTGCACTTCCCACATCCCTTTTTTCCCCAAGAATTGTCAGTCCATTCCCTCTCTATGTCCATGATTCTGTTATATTCACCAGTTTATCCTGTTCATTAGATTATTAATGCACTTGATTTTTAGATTCATTTGTTGATAGATGTGTATTTGTTGTTCATAATTTATATTGTTATCCTTTTCTTATTCCTCTTCTTAAAGAATACCTTTTAGCATTTCATATAATACTGGTTTGGTGGTGATGAACTCCTTTAGCTTTTTCTTATCTGCAAAGCACTTTATCTGACCTTCAATTCTGAATGCTAGCTTTGCTGGATAGAGTAATCTTGGTTGTAGATTCTTGCTATTCATCACTTTAAATATTTCTTGCCACTCCCATCTGGCCTGCATCGTTTCTGTTGAGAAATCCGCTGACAATCGTATGGGTGCTCCCTGAGAGGTAACTAACTGTTTTTCTCTTACTGCTTTTAATATTCTCTCTTTATCTTTTGCTCTTGGCATTTTAATTATGATGTGTCTTGGTGTGGTCCTCTTAGGGTTCCTATATATTGGGGTTCAGTGCACTTCTTGGACTCCTAAGTCAATTTCTTTCACCAGGTGTGGGAAGTTTTTGGTCACTATTTCTTCAAATAGGTTTTCATTGTCTTGCTCTCTCTCTTTTTCTGGCACCCCTATAATTCGGATGTTAGTATGCTTGAGGTTGTCCCAGAGGCCCCTTACACTATCTTCAATTTTTTGGATTCTTTTGGTTTCTTTCTTTTCCAGCTGAGTGGATTTTACCTCTTTGTATTTCAAATCTTTAACTTGGTTCTTGCGGTCCTCTAGAGTACTTTTAGGTCTTTGTATAATATTTTTTATTTCATTCAGTGTATGCTTAATTTCTGGTTGGTCCTTTTTCATATCCTTGAGGGTCTCATTCATTTCCTTGTAGGTCTCATTCATTTCCTTATAGGTCTTCTTCATTTCCTCTTAGGTCTTGTTCATTTTGTCATAGGTATTGTTTCTTTCCTTTTAGGTTTCAGCCTTTTCTAGGAGCCTCTTGAAAAGCCTTATAACCATGGTTTTGAATTCTATGTCCAGTCATTTTTTCCCCCTCCATTTCTTTCACATCTGATTTCTTTCCATGTCTCTGCATGGTGGCTGCTTTCCTGAGTTGGTTGATTAGCTTTGTGTGGTAGATGTCCTCTAAGGGACAGTGGCTCAGCCTCCCCAGTTACCTGAGGTGAATATGGGTTGCACAGTCTTGTTGAAGTTGAGCCTAGATTAATTGTTGTTAGCACTTGGAGGGGTTGACCTCCAAGCCAATTGTCTGTGACGTTCAACTCTGCTCAGGTTGGATGGGAGGAGTCTCCGGGCAGGCAGCGTCATCTCCGCCCTATGCGGCCCCAGGGTCTCTGTGCCAGGTGGCAACAGCTGCCAGCACATCTGAGAGAGAGCCATTGCCAAGCTCCACCAGTTGCCAGAGAATTCAGCCTCTCCCCAAATGAGTCTGCACACCCAACATCTCACCCAGAATCGCAAAACAATGCAGTCTGATGGTTTCCCGAATGCGAGAGCAAGTCACAAGTGCTCTCTGTGCGGTCAGGCAGCTGCACTCTTCCCAAGTTCACCCGCACTCTGCACAACTTCGCCTTCTCCACAAGCCCGCAGACCCCTGCAGCACCCGGGCTTCAGCGTGCCCTACCACTCTCCAGTTTTTACCCTGTATGTTTGTGGGTTCCCTGGACTTCACCTGCAGCTGGGGAATCAGTCCAGTGGGACATCTTTGTCTCCCCTGTTCAAGAAAACTGGCCAGGTTTTCAGCCGCCCGCCCTATCTGCTGGCGTGCACGGCTCCAAACCTCTCCCCGTGTGTATCTTCAACACTGTCCACCGCAGCTCCTCTGAGTCACAGTGTCCTATCTTCACTTTTATTTGTGGAATTTTCACTCAGCCAGCTTTCTGGTGATTCTGGATGATGTTTGTTTTGTCTTTTAGTTGTAGTTTTGAAATTGTTGTGTGGGGCAGCAAGATAGGTGTTTACCTATGCTGCCATCTTGGTTCCTCCAACTTACATTTGTTGTTCATAGTTTTTATATTTACATTTTTCTTCCTCTTCTTAAAGAATACCTTGGTATTCCTTTTGTTTGTGCTTCTGTGCACTGCTTGAACTTGTAAGTTTATTTCTTTCTCCAGTTGGGGAAGTTTTTAGTCATTATTTCTTTAAATAGGCTTTCAGTATCTTGCTTTCTGTATTCTTCTGGCACCCTAATAATTTAGATGTTGGTATGGTTGAGGTTCTCCCAGAGACTCCTTATACTGTCTTCAAAATACTGGATTCTTTTTGCTTTTTGCTTTTCTGGTTGTGTGTTTTTTGCTTCTTTGTATTTCAAATCTTTGACTTGATTCTTGTGGTCCTCTAGTTTGCTGTTAGTTCTCTGTATAATACTGTTTTATTTCAGTAAGCGTATGTTTAATTTCTAGTTGGTCCTTTTTCATATCCTCGAGGGTCTCACTTGCTGAAAACTTATCATTGTCTTACTAATTAGAAAGGTGTGTACAAGGAACCCAGAAGGCTGGTCAGTCTTGAATCTCTGAAAGGTCAGAGCCAACCACTCCCTATCAAATTGAGACGATGGTAGCTGAAGCAACTTTCCCACCAAATAATCATGTAAATCCTTACTGATAAGAGAATCTGCTTATTGCCTGCCTAAGGGCAATGGGTGTATCCGGCAAGGCCAAAGCAAGGCATAGTCCTTCCACTAGAATTGGGCTAATGCCTGGCCCCCATTTTCCCAAATTAATATTTTTCTAGTCTCTTTTCATTTGTGTGTGGCATTCTCCAGAACCTGAACCCTGAACTGGAATCCTGTACCATGTGGAATGTGAAAGGGGTTTCCACACTTGCTAAATTTATTGGCCTTTTCTTTTCTTTTTTTTTCTTTTAATTTTTTTAATTTTAATTTTTTATTTACAAAATAACTTATATTTAATAGTAATACATATGTTTTCCTTTCCACCCCAATACCCTCCCCCAGCCTCCCTTACCCCCCAGCAAATGTCCCCTCCTGCCCCCCTCCCCACCCCAGTGTCTTTCATTCATTGGTTATGCTCATATGTATGCATACAAGTCCTTCAGTTGATCTCCCCCAGCATCTGCCTCCCATCCACTCCAGCCTTCCCCCTGTAGCTTGACAGCCTGTTTGAGGCCACCCTGCCTCTATATCAATCACTCTCCCCTGTTTCTTTTCTTCAAAAATATCTTGCCTCTGCATACTAGAAACAAACGTATAAGAGCAAAAAAAAAAGTTTGAGTGTCAGTTTCAATGTCCAACTGTTCTGAGTCCCAGTTTCAATGTCAAATAGTTCTTCATGTGTACATGTCAGCAATGGTATCCAGATGGTGGACACATCGTGGCAATGCAAGATCCATCCTCTCTGGTTTGGTCCTGGGCCGCCTGCAGCCACGCACAGCTGCCGACTGCTAGCATGGCAAGGTGTCGTCAACGTCCGCCATCTCTGGACCATCCTCGTGACTTGAACAGATCCATCAGTTCCTCACTGTCTCAGGAACCCACATGGTCTTGGAGTTGTTCTCTGAAAACACACAAACACATTCTCGACCAAAAGTTAACACAGGGATCCTCTCTGCAAAATAGACTTGGGATTCTTTTTATTTTTGCCTTAATGATTTTCCTTTGGCTTATTTTGACACCATGTGTGTTTTTTCATGGGTGTCCTGCAGTTGGTTTTACAAATGGAATTTTATTTTCTGGAGTAAGAATTTTCTACAAGTATTTTACTTATAGGATATTTTTCCTTACATGATATTACCCCACTCCCCCCCCCCCTTTTGGTTAATAGGAGCTTTTGGAAATTTTATCTTGCAGTCTTGGTAATTTTAAATTTTAATTTTTGCACACAGATATGACTGCTTTAGGTTCTTTGGATTTTAGGCAATTTTACAGTGAGATGAACTACTAATAGATATTTTAGTTAATGTTTTAGGAAAAGCTTTTTGTCCAGTACACTTAGATTTTCTTGAGTATTCACTTATTTCACTTGGCCAATTTAAATTAATCTGAAAACTTGATTACTATTTTACTGTCAATTTTAATACTCAAGCAGAAATCTTAGTTTACTCAGTAAATACTTGTGGAAAGGAATATTTGCACTTTTGAGTAGGTCCTCAGCATTCCTGGCAATAAACTAAATTTAGATATAGGGCAGCAATTGCTGGCCGAGTCTCTGTCTGCCACCTGGGTCCTGGTGTGAGTTGTGAGCGGGAGGCGTAGCAGCCATGGGGGGTAGGAGAACTTCCTCAGGAGGGGTGAGAATTCAAGCCCCTGCAAGGTTTGTAGATGAGGGTCTGTGCCCCACCTCTGTTGACCTTTTAGTTCTCTCCTGTTGGCCCCTCTGAGACTGTGTTTATTGGCCTTTTCTATGAAATTCTTATAACTATGGTTTTTAACTCTATATCCAGTCATTTGCTTTCTTCCATTTCTTTCATTTGTGATCTGTTTCTTTGTATCTGCATTTTTGCTGCTTCTTTGAATTGGTAGAGTAGCTTTGTATGGTAGGTGTCCTATAGGGCCCAGTGGCTCAGCCTTCCTAGTTACCTGAGGTGGACACTCTTGGTGCACCCCTTTGTGGACTGTGTACACAAAGCCTTGTTGTAGTTAAGTCTTGATTGTTGTTGGTATCACTGGGAGGAATTGACCTCCAGACCAATTGGCTGTAAGGATCAGCTGTGTCTATGCTGGGAGAACTTCTGTGCTGGAGACACCCTTATGAGAAAAGACTTGCAAAATTGCAAAAGCCTCTGTGCTCAGCTTGGATGGGGTGGAGTCTCAGAGTGGAGCAGACAACCTTGGCTTCCCATCAGCCAGCAGTGCACTCAGCAATCAGTCCTCTCTGGGTGCGTGCACCTCTGGACCTGTGCCTTAGGCAGCTCCTCTGAGACTCAGTGTGCTTTCTCTTTTCCTGACAGTCCAGATTCCCCTTGAATGAGTCTTGTTTCCCACAATCTCACCCAGGACTGGAGTTCAGCACAGTTGGGAGCTTCCATCTCCTTCCCACTTCAGGAAGTCAGCTGCGTACTCAGCAGCCCATCCTCTCTGCAAGCGTGTCTCTTTACCTCAGCCTTTTGCAGCTCCTCTGAGTCTCAAAGTGGTTTCCTTTGTTCTTCTAGTTGTAGATTTTCCACTCAGCCAGCCTTTCTGTGGTTCTGGATGGTGTCCATTTTGTCTTTTAGTTATAGTTTTTATATTGTTGTGCAAGGCAGCAGTTTAGGTGTTTATCTATGTTGCCATCTTGGTTTCTTTCCTTTGCCCATTTTCTGATTGGATTGTTTATCTTCCTTTTGTTAAGTTTGAGTTCCCTGTAAATGTTGGAGTTCCCTGTAAATGTTGGAGATTAAACCCTTATCAGAGATAACAGCAAATATGTTCTCTCATGGAGTGGACTTTCTTGATGTCCTGCTAATGGTTTCTTTTGGTGTGCAGAATCTTTTTATTTTGATGTAGTTCCATTTTTAAAATTTTCTCCTTAGTTTCCATTGCCCTAGGAGCTGTATCAGTAAAGATATCAGTATATCAAATGTCTGCTATTTTGCTGCCTATGACTTCTTCTAAGATCTTTTATAGTTTCCCATCTTATGTTTAAGTCCTCTATGCATTTTGAGTTTATTTTTGTTTATGGTATAAGTTGGTGGTCTAGTTTCATATTTTGCAAATATCTGTCCAGTTTTCCCAACACCATTTATTGAAGAGACTGTCTTGCCTCCATTGTATGCTCTTGTCTCCTTTGTCAAATATTAATTGAAAATAATGGCTTGTGTCGATTTCTGGGTTCTCTATTTTGTTCCACTGATCTATATGTCTGTTCTTGTGCCATTACCTGGCAGTTTTCAGAACAGTGGCTCTGTAGTATAGCCTGATATCTAGTGGTGTTATCGCTCCAAATTTGTTCTTCTTTTTCAATATTGTTTTAGCTATTTAGGATCCTTATTTTTAAATTCCAAATGAATTTTTGAAGAGTTTGTTCTAAGTCTGTGAAATATGCCATTGGTATTATAATGGGGATTGCATTAAATCTATAAATTGCTTTAGGTTGTATGGACATTTTAATGATATTGATTCTACCAATCCATGAACATGGTATATTTTTCCACTTGTTTATATCTTCCCCTATCTCTTTTTCCAGTGTACTGTAATTTTTGGAGCACAGGTCCTTTACCACCTTAGTTAATTATTCCTAGGTATATTAATTTTTTTGTTGCAATGGGAAATGGGATTTTTTTTAGTTTCTCTGCAATGTGGATTAAATGAGGTAACATGTACAGAGCACTGAGCTCTTACAAGTTTCCTACTTTTATGCAATATGTGGAACAAACTAAATAGTGCACCACAAATGCCATATACATCTTGTGCCCTGCTCCAGTGTACAGTCATGGTCACCTAAGGGCTTAGAATTTCCATATGAACTGATGCTCCTAAATGATATGAAGATGTGTGATGACCAAAACAAATCTTTATGTTGTATTTTGTGTCATAAAAGTAATCCAAAATTTATAAGTTATTACCAGATGCTAAGATTTAGGAACTATTATTGTGAACATGAAAATAAAAAAAGGGAAGAAGATGAAAATAAATAAGACAAAAATAATCCTGAAAGAATAATGAAATCAATAATTGAAAAATACAAATGACTTAAACTTATTAAAAGTGAACCATTTTTAATGAAGTCCAGTGTTCTTAATCTCTCAGTATGAAAATCAGGGATTGCAATCACTGAAAATCAGGAGAGAAAAGAAATTTAAGCATATGTGGAGCTTCTAATCTTCTAAGCACATCCATGTTGTAACTTTTGAAATCTTCACACTCAACTCTGAGGCGAATTTGTTTTCTTTGCTTAAGAGAACAGAGGCTTTGAAAGGGTGAGTGACTTTCTCTGGACCATGGAATTAGAATGGGCTGGAGCGAGGACTTCAACTGCCTTGTTTGCTTCCAAAGCCTAAACATGTTTTAAACAATGAAATTTATTCTCATGGGGCTGCCAGAAATTATATTCAGCTCTTAAAATGATTAATTCTCCATTTCCCATAGTTTGATCTTCTCTGATGCAATGCTTTGCCTTAGTGAAAACTTGGATTCTGCTCCGAGCAGGGACAGGGCAGCAGCTAACCCAGCACTCACCTCAGCACTCCAAGCATGTGGACATTCCCCAAGGTCTCCAGCACCCTGGCATTAGGCAATCTTTTAGATTTTGGCAATGCAAAGACAAATCGGACAGAATTCATGTCCTCAAAGGGTTTACAGTATGGTCAGGAAACACTTTAGCAAATAATAATCAAATAGCAGAATGAGTCAAAATGATTATTATTAAACTCTTAATTCAGCTCCTTTACATTTAATGCAGAGAATACATATTAAGTGCTATCCATAAACAAAGACACTCTGGCTTTAGATTTGGCGTGCTCTGGAAAAGTGGTGTGTGCTGATATGACAGTGCAAGGAACCAGGCATGGCTAAGTGCAGACTTGGCATTTTTGTGGGGACTATCCTGGCTTAGCCTGACATGATGTTTCAGAAAAACTCCCCTAATGAATTTGTCTGTTGAGTTTTAGCAAGAACAGAGTTTCCAGGTGTGCTCAAGTTGAAGGATCAGTGGAGCTCTTTTTAATTTGGACAGGAACACAGTTTGTTCGAATCAACCCAAAACTGTTAAATGTTACAAATCAAAGTCAAAGTTATGACCCCCTTCCTCCAGAAAAAAAAATCTGGCCATCAACTTAGAATATTGGTGTGTCCAATTTTATTTTAGCACTAGAGGCCCAGTGCATGAAATTTGTGCATGGGAGTGTGTGTCTCTCAGCCCAGCCTGCACCCTCTCCAATCTGGGACCCGTTGGGGGATGTCGGACTGCCCGGGTAGAATCAGGCCTAAATGGGCAGTCAGACATCCCTCTCACAATCCAGGACTGCTGGTTCCCAACTGCTCACCTGCCTGCCTTCTTGATTGCCCCAACGACTTCCGCCTGCCAGCCTGATGACCCCTAACCACTCTCCTGCCAGCCTGATTGAGGCTTAGCTGCTTCCCTGTGAGCCTGTTTGCCCCTAATTGCCTTACCCTGCAGGCCTGATGTCCCCACAACTGCTCTCCCGTGAAGGCTTATTCCCCCCAACTGCCCTCTGCTGCTGGCCTGATTGCCCACAAGTGCCCTCCCCTGCAGGCTTGGTCCTTCCAAACTTCCCTCCCCTGCTGGCCATCTTGTGGCAGCTATCTGGTGTCCACATGGGGGCAGCCATATTGTGTGTTGGAGTGATGGTCAATTTGCATATTACTCTTTCATTAGATAGGATGTGCTGCTCTAATAACAAGATTTGTCTAAAGGCACTAAAGTATATTGAAACAGTATATAATTATGAGTTGATATATCTCTATTTAATCTGGAGACCAGGAAAAACCCAGAACTGTTAAATTAGATCATTGCCTACAGAGCATCAAGTGTAGCTACTATGAAATTGTTGCTCTGAGATAATTTTGGGGGGAAATCTGCCATTCTATTTTTATTTTTATTTTAAAAAAATTTTTCCAGTGGTTGGCAAACCACAGCTTGCAAGCCACATGTAGCTCTTTGGCCCCTTGAGTGTGGCTCTTCCACAAAATACATGTGGGCGCGCATGTACAGTGCATTTGAAACTTCGTGGCCCATGCACAGAAGTCAGTTTTCGGCCTGGGCGAGTCTATTTTGAAGAAGTTGTGTTAGAACATTCAAGGGACCAAAGAGCTGCATGTGGCTCGCGAGCCACAGTTTGCCGACCACTGTATTAGGCAGTTAAGATCCTCCACATAAAAGTCACTTACGTCTTCATTTCTAGATCTTAAATTCCACTAAAATCAAAGGTGGCAAAACTCCTTCCATGCAGGTTTGCTGCCAGTGCCACCGTGTGTCTGCTGTGTCCAGGTAAGGGGTCCCTCCAGCCTGATTGCATACCCTAGCCAAGTCCAAATGTGTGGAGAAAAGTAACTAGATATTTGAAGCAGTGATAAGAACATCACAAATAATCAATTTCTATGGCATTATCAGCTACTCAGGCACAGAAAAGTCTAATGCAAAAATTAATTACAGAATATGGGCCAGCTTTTGACTTTGACTTTGGTATGCATGAGTTGCTGGGTTGAGAGCAGAGGTGTAATGATGCTCACATCAAATATGGAGGCAAGTTGCCCATAAAGGCCTCAGGATAAGAGAACAAGTGTCTTTATGTTTGCAAAGATGTATTGTGAGGTGTCACAAAAATAAGAAACTGGCAAACAGCTTGGGAATATTTAAATGCAATCTGATGCTCCACCTCACAAAGGAGGAAGAGCTAATTACAATCACAGCACACCGTGCTGAGAAGCATATTGACTGTACTTACTTTAAAGATGTTTATTTCACCAGAAAGAAAGGGACCACGGAGGCATTTTTCCGTAATCAAAACAGAGATCACCTTTGTTTACCGACCATCTTTATTTCAATTCTGAAAGTTCTTGGAAGACAGCATTTTAATCCACTTTAACCTTTAGGGTCCTTAAATGTTAAAACTAACATTGCTTAAGAAAAATATGCATACCCACCTGCAGCTCCCTCTTCTCCCTACTGCAGACAGGATAAAACATGATAATTTGACACAATAATTTAATCACAGTTTCCTTGAGAAAGGAATTAAACACTTCCATGCTCATTAAAAGATGGAATACGCAGTTAATCTTTAAAAGTGAAATGTGTCCTAGCCAGTTTGGATCAGTGGATAGAGCACTGGCCTGTGGACCAAGGGTCTTGAGTTTGATTCCGGTCAAGGGCATGTACCTCAGTTGCAAGCTTCACCTGGGCTTGGGCCCTGGTCGGGGTGCATGCAAGAGAATCTATGTGTTTCTCTCACATGGATGTTTCTCTCTGTTTCTCTCTCTCTCTCTCTCTTCCACTCTCTCCAAAAGGTCAATGGAAAAATGTCCTCAGGTGAGGATTAACAACAATAACAAAAAGTAAAACGGAGCACAAAGGCCAGGAGCATGTCCCAGCGTGGAGCATGGGTGCTGCCCTCAGGTGGAACTTAAAGTCACAAGGTGGAGATGGATTGACAGTATTCCCCTTATTCAGGATGACTTGGAGTTATTGAATTAGCCTATAATTCAAAAACTCACCCTATAGGTTAATTTTCTTTTAATTCTATCCAAAACATGACTTCTGTATTATATAGAAGGTACCTAACATTAAAGTTTAAGTAGAATAAGAAGGAAATTAAAAGAGTTTAGGGGATATGCAGGAGGTAGCCAATGGATTTATATTTCTCGCATTGATGTTTCTCTCACATTGATGTTTCTCTCTCCCTTATTGTCTCTCTAAAATCAATAAAAAGCATTAAAAGAAAAGAGTTAAGGGGATAATTGTAACTTCTAAGAATCGGCAGTGTGGCATTTCTTTCTTTTTAGGGCACGGCTTGTTGAGGGTGGGAGTCCAGTGGGTGGGGCAGGGAAGGTGGGCACACACCCTGAGGCAGGGGCCACTTGTCTGAAAGTCTATCCCTGGTAGCTGCTGGTGCATGGAGTTCTCTGATTTTTTTCCACAGCAAAAAACCCATGGAACCTCCTGGCCCCTGCCCAGCCTTCTCAGGGACACAGCCTCCATATTCTCCATGTCTTGAATTAAAATCTGCTCCTGGGAGAGGGCAAACCATTGAGCATATGCTTAATCTAAAAATACACTTGCAAAAATGTAGTTTTGGAAGATGCTAAGATATGTCCTTAAACTAGAACCTTCCCTTTGGCCCATGTTTTGTCACATGGAATACAATGCATACACAGCGATATGCACATTTTTGCCAGAGCGCAACAGTTCTTGTGAGTCTTTGTGCATTTCAGAAAAAATGCCAGCAATGTTAAAGCAAGATGCCTTCCAAAAGCTGTGAGCATATTACTACTGCAGGTTCTTTCCCATGGAAGATTTAAATTTAGTTTTCCATAAATTAACATTTGTTTTAAGGCATGGGAAATATTGTGTCTTGCCAGTAGTTGGGATTTGATTAAATACTACTTTTCAGGTTTATCAATTAGTGAACAAAAGGATGCATTCAATCTCTCCAAGTTTAAATTCTTAAAGATGTAAGTTAACAGATGTTTTTCAAGGCAAAGAGTGACAATAAGGCTTTGGTTGTGCTTACAACAATGTCAGGATAGATGATAAGACCCCTTTAAAAATATCGTGAGCCCTATTAAATATCAGCCACATTGTTTTTATTTGATTCCTTGGTTTTATTCAACGTTTATATTCTAAAAATGGGAAAATTGTTTAAGCCATTTTGATTGTATCACTGAATAGTGAGAAAAAAATTGGAGTTTTCCATAAAGCAATAGCACCTTCTAAATCTAGTTAGGTCAAAATTAAAGACTTTGCAACAACTCAGAATAGAAATAGCCATTGTCCTGCAGAAGGTTCAGGCTTCCTCACCTGGCACATGCGTCTACAGCAAACATATCAAATGGAGGCCCAGTATCTAGTTTCCCTCAAGAGCCACAGAAATAAGAGTGACACATGCATGCTTTCTGCCAATCTCTGCATGTTCTCACAGTGAAAATAGTGCATGTATGACCTGGCCACTGTGAGAGATCAGGAACCGCAGCTGACACGCCTCTCTGCAGTGCCCAGGTGCCTGGTTTGCACTGGCTGCCAGAGTCACCCAGACCTGTCCCAGTGCCCCTCCATGAGGACTGGCAATTAAACAGTGTTAGAGCCCTGGGGTCCCACATTTGATCCCATCCTCTTCTCTTCTTTGCAGAAACTAATCTGATGATTTTCCACTAGAAAAAACATCCTTACATATAACTGTACATATGTGTGTGCATTTCTGAAGCACCGAAGCAAAAGTGACAGCTCTGTGATAGTAAAATTTGGCCTTTCTGCCATGAAAGAGAACAGATTTTACAAAATTCTCCATACTTATTTTTAACAACTATGTGTTTACAGCTACCCATTTTGATAATGTCTTTGAACTCTGTCTTGTCTACATTTGCTGGCACCAAAGTTCCTAGGTGATCAGCCATTGGATATACAGAAAATGGAACATGAGCTTTAAGAGACTCAAAAGACTAGTTATCTGGAAGACAGATGAACACAAATCAGTGAATATGCAAGTCTTGTAAGTGTACAATATGATAACAAGAGGACAGATAAGAAAAATCTGTACAGTGTTATCAAAATATAAAAAGAACCTTGAAAAAGAACCCATTGTGTGTTTATTTAAGGCAGCAAACTCCTGTTTGCCAAAGGGAAATGCATTTAAGCAAGGCCTGGTGGGATACGCGACCTTCAGGGGAGCTGAGAATAGAGCAAGATGACCCAGGTTAAGATATCTAATGACTTGTGACACCTTCTCTTAAAAACAGACTCCTAACAGGAAAAGAGTGACACACTTAACATCGCTCACTCATTGGCAACTCAGATTTTGCTTTATTGGCCTGGACAAGTAAATTTTCTGTAATAGTTTGTTGTATTTAAAGACCGTGTAAAACTCTCATTGCAAACAGTTGTTTACAGGGCGGCTTTTGGTGGTGAGCTGTTTTAAAGCTCAATTGTGCATTTTGCAGATAAAGTGGGAAAACTAACTGAAGGCTGTATTGTAAGCAGTGGTTGCCTTGGAAACCCCAGTTTCAAGAGCTGGTTCTCCATTACCACTTAATTTAGGCTTCCTAATTGCATTCCACTAAATCGGTAGCGACAATATCTGCAGAGCAAAACTGCTTGCCCAGTCTAGCGCAAACCTCTTTGAAACAGGCTTTCTGAAAGCCAGGGGCTATAAAAACTCAGCATGACGCGGAGCATATGAGAAACCTATAGTTCAAATGTCCCACTGTCTGCTTTCTCATCCTGGGGAACTCCAGTGTGCGCCACACCAATCTATTAGTTCAGTCTACCTTACAGATCATAAAGCTCTGCCATGTGGAAACTCATCTGTCCAGCAACACATCAGCGCGAAATAGATTTAATTGTGCTCCCAGCCCGGTATCATGTCCATCTCATTTTACTGCACACCAGCAGGTAGCCACACAGTCTCACTTCCCTTGAGCTGCCCTTGCTCCACTATATGCAGAGAACAATACTTTCTCAGTTAAAATGGTTTGCCACTGCCGGGCTGAGCAGAGAGAGACTGCCCATATGTGACTTGAAGAGAGGCTTGTCAGAACCACTAGACATAAAAGCTTTGCAATTATCGACCACACTGCTTTAGTAGGGGAGGCGACTAATATGACATGTAAGTGACTGCTGGTGAGGAGCTCTCTGTCACTGTCAGATTAGCACTCGAGTTAAACTCTTGTAAATCAGTTACATGCTGCTGGTGGAGAGATAAACACAGGCCTCTTATGACTGAGATTCGGAGGGCTCTCTCCACAGAAGGAGCTCCATCAGATGCCTGTCCATCGGAATTGTGTCGTATTTACTGTTTCGCGGTTACTAATGTGGAGAGATAAAGTTGCCCGTAATGAGATTCTGAAACAAGGCCTGTGTGTTTGGTGGGAGAGGAGGAGGCCAACCTGGCTCCATGGCCTGGCATGGGAGCATGGTGGACACACTGTGACATGTCCAGTGTGAGGGAAAGCCAGCTTAGCCCTGATTGACAGCAAAACTCTACACTTGTTGTTTTCTCCTTCCACAGCAGACACTTTGAATCAGCATGCCTGCTGTCCCGGAGGACACAACTCCACGTGAGTCCACAGTGAAGCGCACCGTTCCCTCTCAGGTCCTGTAGGCGAAGACACAAGTGGAAAGAAGGGCAGCGTTTCCTGCTCCCCGGCATCCGTGCATGTTGCTAAAGCAGCGTGGAAGCTGCTGCCAAGCACTCGCTGTTGTCCCAGCTCCCAAGGTTCTGAATGCCCTTGCTTTCCCAGCTGTGGGTCTCCTGCAGGAATGAATGAGGCATTTTCCAGAACAAGACTTTATGAATGAGGCAGCTGGTGTATTACAAGGCAGGAGGCTCCATGCATTTCCTAGACTAAGAAAGCAAACTCTTAAGGGAGTCTTGATCTCTGTTGCAGTAGGAATGTGTAGGGGAAGGAAAATAGCATTGCCCACAAGGCTGTGCCAGAAAGTCTCTCCACTGAGACAGGAAATGGAAAGATGGAGGAAGTTGTTGGACAACTTCCATTCAGGGAGACAAGGCCACTGGTGCAGGCTCGGCGCCGCCCGCTGGGCTTGGCGGAGCTCATCACCTCTGCATTAAATACACCGGCTCCTTCTATGGCTGAGCTCGGGGACTAAGTGCCAGCAGGACTGTGAGCTGTTGGGAGGTGCATTCTTCTCTGTGGAGGGCTCATTTCCAGTTCCCAGAAGGCCTATGGTGTGGACATGCTCTTCTGATCCCGGTATCCCTGGACCCTGGGGCTCAGATCCACCCTCGTTCATTTCTGTCCCTTTCTTCCTCCCTGTGGATGGAGAAAAAGTAAACCAGCGTGTTTTGTAATGACCTTGATGGTGCCCTACTTCAACTAAACAAGGCAAAGCCAACTCCTGTCCTGCCCTGCCCCCACCTTGCTCCAGGGCACTGCTCCAGGTACAGCTCCGGGCTATTGCTCGAAAGTACCCACCAGCAGCTCCCTAAGGAGCCAGCAGGGAGATCAAGGGAAAGTAGAGGCAACTTTGTTCAAGCATCAGGTTCCTGCAAATTTCCTCTCCTGCATCTCTGCTCTGGAAACGCCTCTGATTTTATCTGTGCTCTCCTTCTTTCCACTGCTTATCTTGGATCCACCTCACGAAACTAATAAAATGAAAGACTAATGTTTCCTTCTCATCCTTAACAATTAATTCCATTCTAAAACTTCTTTGGTCTCCTCTCCATTATTCTAACATTAAACCCTGAATCTTTTGAGCTTAAAATCAAGCCTTGTTCCAGTACATAACCTAAGGTACCCCATGGAAAGAAAATTGGAGCTGCCACAGAAAATGATTATGCTGAATTACAAATCACGGAGAGTTGCATAAATAGTTACAAGGGAAAATTGCAGGATAATGCTGCTGATAGAATCAATGGCATCTTTGATAGTAATATACCCAGGGGTTCACTATATTATCTATCCACTGAAATGTCAATATTTAAAATGTACAGAAGAATTTATATCAAGATCCACTCTTTGTTAATTCTCAAGTGAATAATAAATCAAATTGAATATCTTAAAGGTCTCCTCTAATCAACCTGCTTGAGAAACTGGCTAAACTGGCCATCCTGCTATTCCAACTAACGGGTGTTAAAAAGTGTTTCTTCCTCTTTAGAAAAATTCACAGCATATTTGAGCATATTGCTCACAAGAAAGTTCATTTTATAAATTCTCTGCATCACTAAGACCTGTGCAATAATATTTTATAGAAAATGTTTTATATTTATATTATTTCTCTTTGTATCTCAGTGCTTAGTAAGGAAGGAGCTCAGAATATAAGAGGTTTCATATGAAATGTTTTTAGAATAAACAAATATACATTGATTGGGCTTTATCTTTAGCTCTTTTTTTGTTGTTGCTATCTAACATCCTTTAAATTAATTGCTCTGTGTATTTTCACATTTTAGCTTGTCATACACACTTTTGGAGGAAAAAACCTTTAGCAGAAGCTTGTCTGTGCTCCTAGGGAAACCTGTCTCTGAGGTGCCTGCGTCACTGGCCTGCAGGCACACTCTCCGCTCACCAGAGTGCTGAGGAAGCGCTATTAATACCGTTTCCTATATATCTCCTTAAGAGAAAAAGAGAAGATTTTAGGGCTCCATGCCATAGTCTACATATTGAATGAACATTCAGTATAATCAAGTTCCAGGAAAATAAACATTTTTCTTTTGCTTTTTATGTTTTTAAACAAATCTTTATACTTTGTTTTTAAAAGGTATTTGGCCTGACTTAAATGACAAAGTAGCTGTTTCTGATGTGTTTTAAACACCAAAGAAGTGTGACAGTGGTCACCTGTACTGGTCTGCACATGGCCTAGTTCTGAGGTGCACCCGATGAAGCGGCCAGAGCATCTGGCAGGTGCTGGGGTTTGCAATACTGTGCCACTGTCTTTAGACAAAACCGAAATTAACAATTCCATTTCAAACAAAAGATATTTGAGAACTCTGATTTCAATAAGTTTCATTTACTACTTTAATTCTAAGAGGAAAAAACATGGACCTGGACAGGTCCAGCTATACAGTATGCTAGGCCCCATGCAAACCGAAACACAGGCCCCTCAGTGTACAAAGCAAGAACCTTCAAATGGCAGCAGTAGAGCAGGGAGCCAGCATTGCCCTCTGGGCCTGGCCCTGGTGAGTGCTGGCTCTGCTGGAGGCGGACCTGGGTCTGGAGTCAGGCCAGGGCCCCCTTTGCTCGTGTGCACTTTTGTCTGGTCCTTTCAGCCCAGCCTTTCAACACACCTTCCCTCACCCTGAGGGTAAGATGTAAAAGCACTTTGTACATTTTAAAGTGTGATATAAAACGATGTTTTATAATTTTTTCCTCATTTTTCTATTACAGTTGATATTCAGTATTAGTTAGTTTCAGATGTACAATATCTTGATCCGACATATATGTGCCACAAAGTGATCACCCCAATAAGTCTGACACATGCACAGTCCTGCAGTCATATCATTACTTTCCCATGGTGGGTGATGAAAGGGGTGGGGGCGGACAGATTATGATGTAATCAAATGCCCACTTGTTTTCTTCTCTGACCTTTGAGAGAAATGGGTCAATACTCCTCTCAGTCTTCTTGGGCTTCAGATCACATGGTACATCACCTTATTCTCCTGTGAAACACAGAACCACTGCCTTCTGAGGTCCAACTCCCATGAGTCGTGGGCCCTAGAGTAAGCTGGCCATCAGGACACATCATACTGAGTGCATGTGTACTGGGGCCTGTGGGATAACGAAGCCACTTTTCTGCAACCTGGTAGCATAAACATAATACACTTTTTGTTGAGGCCTCATGAGGTGGGAAGAACATGGCTTTCCCCTGAGACCAGGCAGGGACAATGCCTGGTGACAGGAAGGCACTGGTTTTCCACTTGCACAGCACAGGCACTGCCCCTTTTGAGGTGAGGAGCTCTAGGCAGGTGTCTGACACAATGTTCCCTCAGCAGAGATAGTCTCATCGCATTGGAGACCAGGGGGCCTGACAGAGACATATCTGTCCAGATGCTTCTGACTAGCTTGGCTTATGAGGTGGGGACCCAGGGAGCTCAGAGCTGAGCTTCATTGTGGAAGCAGTAGCTTTGCCAAGTCCCAATAGCAACTCCTCAGACATTTACAAGGTGCACAAGTGTGGCCTGAGGAGGCCCTGCAATCCTGGCATCTCTTCCAATTTCAGGTGCCATCTCAAAGCCCATGTGGGCAAAGCCCACATGCACCAACTCAGATACCAGCAAACCGTAATCATAAACAGCAGAAGGCATTCATGGTAAAGAGCTCTGAAAACCTGAGATGAGTGAGGTAAGCGTCAGATGGCAGATGGGCAGCTGCAGAAAAACGAAATGGGTCTTAAGCATCTGAAAGGCATCCACCTCCTTCATGGTGAAGGAAATGCAAACAGAGCAAACTGACAGTTTACGTGGACGCATGGACAATGCTCAGCTTGTTAGCATAATGAGTGGGTAAGACCAGAGGAAAGAGGCCTGTCCTACTGATGGTAAAGATATAAAGCAGCGAAACAACCTTGGGATAAAAAATTAGGCAGTGTAGAAAAATTATACATGACTTTAACCTTTGATCCAGAAATCTCACTTCTTGGTATCTATCTCATAGACACACCACTAAGAGTACAATACAGTGTACACACTAAATTATTGTGATGTATTAGTCTTAGAAATGAATTGGAAACCTCCAGGTGTCTCCATTGATAGGGGATTGTGGGGATAAACAATAGGACATCGACTCAAAGAAATCCTGTATGAAAAAAAAGGAGAAAGATCTCTATTTGTGAAGAGAAAACAGCAAAATTTAGGGCACAAACCTTTTGCATAAGAGAAGCAATATAAATTTATTTACTTATTTGCTTATATTATTTTTCAGAAACCAGCACTGGAGATATAAACCAGAAGATGAATATAAATCATCACCTGAAGGAGAGGACAAGGGAGCACAATGGAAATAAGACTTCTTTAAATCACATCAATATTTTACAGATTCAAAAATATACAATTTTCAAGCACTCTGAAGTGCAGGAACCCATTCTCTAGCTATTTGGTGTCATAATCACACAGAGAAAAGGAATCTTTCAAGTGACTTGAGAGGACATTGTTTAGACTTTGTGTCAATAGGGAGATATTTGTGGAGACAGAAGGATCTGCAAACCAGTGTTAAACTCTATTCAGTAATTTTATTGTTAATAGTGATATTGATAATATTGCTTTGAGGTTATTTTGTATTTTTATAGACTAAAACAATGAGTACTTGCAGCCAATATTTTCAGAGTAAGAAAAAAAAATACAACACTAAAGTCAAAGAAGATAGACAACATTTCTGCAATATGAATTTAAAATTTCAGTATTATCTCATGATTTTAAAAAATTATGGATGAAGGGGGTGGGGGTTGCTGATGTTTAAAGGCACCCATTTGGAGGAGGAACCAAGATGGCAGCATAGGTAAAAACCTATCTTGCTGCCACACACAGCAATTTCAAAACTATAACTTAACGAAAGAACAAACATCATCCAGAATCAAAGGAAAGCTGGCTGAGTGAAAGTTCCGCAAATAAAAGTGAAGATAGGACACTGAGACTCAGAGGAGCGGCGGAGGACAGTGTTGAAGATATGCACGGAATTGGAGGTTTGGAGCTGTGCGTGCGAGCGGAAGGGCAGGTGGCTGCAAACCTGGTCGGTTTTCCCCAACAGGGGAGACAAAGGTGTCCCACTGCACTGATTCCCCAGCTCTGGGCGAAGTCCGGGGAACTCACAATCATACGGGGTAAAACTGGACCGTGGAGAGGCACGCTGAAACTCTGGCACTGCAAGGGTATGCAAGCTTGTGGAGAGGGTGAGCTTGTGCAGAGTGCGCATGAGGTTGGGAACAGTGAGCTGCATGACCATGCAGAAAGAACTCGTGACTTACTCTCTTGTTGGGGAAACCAGCAGACTGAATTGTTTTACGACCCTGGGTGAGACGTTGGGTGTGCAGACTCATTTGGGGAGAGGCTGAATTGTCTGGCAGCAGGTGGAGCTCGGCAGCCGCTCTCTCTCAGAAGTGCTTGCAGCCATTACCACCCAGCACAGAGACCCAGGTGCCACATAGGGTGGAGCTGATGCTGCCTGCTCAGCCTGGAGACTCCACCCAAACAACCTGAGCATGGCTGAACCTCACAGCCAATTGGCCTGGAGGTCAAACCCTCCTAGTGCTGGCAACAATAAGCTAGGCTTAACTCCGACAAGACTGTGCAACCCATATCCACTTCAGGTAACTGGGGAGGCTGAGCCACTGTCCCTTAGAGGACATCTACCAACACAAAGCTAATTGACCAACTCAGGAAAGCAGCCACCATGCAGAGACATGGAAAGATATCAGATATGAAAAAAATGGAGGGAAAAAAATGACTGGACATAGAGTTCAAAACCACAGTTATAAGGTTTTTCGAGAGGCTCCTAGAAAAGGCTGATGAACTTAATGAGACCTACAAGGAAATGAACAAGACCTACGAGGAAATGAAGAAGACCTATGAGGAAATGAATGAGACCTACAAGGATATGAACGAGACCTTTAAGGATATGAAAAAGAACCAACTAGAAATTAAGCATACACTGACTGGAATAAAAAATATTATACAAAGACCTAAAAGCAGTCTAGAGGACCTCAAGAACCAAGTCAAAGATTTGAAATACAAAGAAGCAAAATCCACTCAGCTGGAAAAGCAAGAAGCCAAAAGAATCCAAAAATTGAAGATAGTGTAAGGGGCCTCTGGGACAACCTCAAGCATACCAACATCCAAATTATAGGGGTGCCAGAAAAAGAGAGAGAGCAAGACAATGAAAACCTATTTGAAGAAATAGTGACTGAAAACTTTCCACACCTGGTGAAAGAAATTGACTTAGGAGTCCAAGAAGTGTACCAAACCCCAATATATAGGAACCCTAAGAGGACCACACCAAAACACATAATAATTAAAATGCCAAGAGCAAAAGACAAAGAGAGAATATTAAAAGCAGCAGGAGAAAAACAGTTAGTTACCTCTCAGGGAGCACCCAAAAGATTGTCAGTGGATTTCTCAACAGTAACTATGCAGGCCAGATGGGAGTGGCAAGAAATATTCAAAGTGATAAATAGCAAGAATCTACAACCAAGATTACTCTACCCAGCAAAGCTAGCATTCAGAATTGAAGGTCAGATAAAGTGCTTTGCAGATAAGAAAAAGCTAAAGGAGTTCATCACCACCAAACCAATAGTATATGAATACTGAAAGATATTCTTTAAGAAGAGGAAGAAGAAAAAGGTAAAAATAAAAATTATGAACAACAAATACACATCTATCAACAAATGAATCTAAAAATCAAGTGAATTAATAATCTAATGAACAGGATAAACTGGTGAATATAACAAAATCATGGGCATAGAAAGGGAATGGACTGACAATTCTTGGGGAGAAAAGGGGTGTGGGAGGTGCAGCAAGAGACTGGACAAAAATCATGCACCTATGGGAGAGGACAGTAGGGGAGAGGTGAGGGCAGAGGGTGGCATGGGTACCGGGTGGTGGGGAACTATAGGAGAAAAAAAGGGGGAACAATGTAATTAATAAACTGAACAATAAAGATTAAAATATTAAAAAAAATAAAGGCACTCATTTGCAACAGGTAGTAAATAAGTGATAGTGATCTAGTGTGCTGTAGAATGAACATAGACACCAATGCTATAGTATAATTATGTTACACAAAAATATCTATAAAACTATAATTATAATATATAAATCAAAAAAACACATTATGCACCTAATATTTACACAATATTAAATGTCATATATATATATATACATATATATATATATATATATATATATATATATATATATATAAATCCCTGCCTAAAAGCAAAGGAAACTGCATAGAAATGACCATCCCTAATGGCTACAATGGTGGTCTCAATGCTAATTGCCATTGAAAGGAACCAGTTCTGGAACAGAAAATACACAAACGAGTCAGGACATCTGTGTCATAAAGGAAGGAGGCTCTCAAAGACAAGTGGGCTTTTGTAAAAATGACACACTAGACAATATGAAGGGTATCACTGATGAAAGATGGAGCAGTTTGAGCATCTGAAAGTGAATTGAGTTGAAATACATGGAACTATGAAAAAAGTGAACTCTCAGTGGTACTAAAAGCGGGTGGGGTGGCCTTAAAACAACAACAAAACGAAACAATGTGCACACACATACAAAATGGAACAGATAATTCCTTGGTTACTATTTCAGGTGACTAGGACACCAAGCCTTTTGTCTAAATATTGGCAATTTAAGGCAAAGAATCAAGTACTTAACTCTGCTCTATGTAAAAGTTAGTAGCACTAGTTGATGAAGGAATTTTTTTTACAAAAAGTGTGGAAAATTCAACTGAATTAGAATGTTACCACTTTCCAGCACTTCATGAATGGTGTGCCTGCAGCCCAGGCCATCAGTGTGGAGGCGGTGGGTTAATGTGTGATGGGAGTATGGTGGAGGGATCAGGCCATTACCCCTGATCCACCAACTGCTAGTTGTGATTGATGTGTTGCCAAAGATGGCCCCATCCTCTTTTGCAGTGTGACCTTGTGGCCAGCCAATCAGGAGGTAGAGTCTTTTCCAATCCTTTAGCTCTAGGCTGGCCTTATGACTTTCTCTGAACAATGGAATGAGGTAAAAGTCATGCTATGTAATCTCCTAGGCTGGGCCACCAGAGACCTGCTATTTCTGTCTTTGTCATTCGGAACATGCTCTCTTCAGAGGCAGTTGTCTGTGAGAATAGCCAGAGGCAGTCATGCCATGAGAAAGCCCACGCTAGTGGAAGAGCAGCTTCCTGCGTGAGAGCTGAGGAGCTGACAGGAATCATTGGGAATCCCCCACCTGACCCAGCAGTCACCTGCTGAGTGCACCTCAGTGAATGATCCCAGCCAATGGCTCCAGATGATCAGCAGAAACTGCCCAGCCTGGCTCTGCTCAAATTGTCATAGCTGGAACTGTGAGCAAGTAAAATGGTTACTGTTTTAAGTCACAAAGTTTAGGGAAGTTTAGTTATGTAGTAGCAGCAATGTAATTAGAAAGTCATTGTTTTGTGATCTATAAGGAAGTATCCAATTTAAGTATCAATGAGGAAATCAATAACGGAAAGTTTGGTGGGGATTTTCTACATTGGACAGAGCAGGAAAGAGCAGTACTAAAGGGTGGGACAGCCAGCCATGGGTGCCCCTTGGTGTGATGCAGTCAGAAGTATACAACTTATGACATATTTTTATAAAAAAAAGCAAACCACAAATGAGTCAGAGTTGAACCTGATGTGAATTCTTTTGAGTGAACTTTCAATTTTCAGAAAACATGTAGATCTTGAGTTCAGTGACATTGAGAATAAGTGAATGGATGAATCCAGGGAGAAATAGTTCTACAGAACAACAAGCATTGCTGATCTTTAAAGAGCCCATAAGAAAACAAAGATGAAAGACAGATCTAGATGAAAAGAGATGAAGGGACTATCAGCCATGCAATATGTGAATCTTGCTGGGATCCTGATTCATCAGCCCATGCGGCAAAAGACAAACTGAGACTCTCAGGGAAATCTGAATATGGAATGGGTGTTATATGACACAGAAATTATTTTTAATTTTTTAAACTGTGATGTCATGGTAGTTATGTAACAAATGTCTGGGTTTTTTTGTTGTTTTTTTGCTTTGTTATTAAGAGAGAGGTATATACTAAATATGTGGACGTTAAATGACATGAGAGTTGGAATTTATTTTAAAATTCTTTACCAATCATTTCACAACGCATACAAATATGGGATCATATTATACACCTGAAACTAATAAGTCAATTCTACTTCAATTAAAAAGTAAGTAACAAGTTCTCTACCAGTAAAAGAAAAGAAAGGGAGCAAAGAAGGGAGGAAGATTGAGAAAAAAGAAATAAATGATGCAAAAGTATTTTTTAAAAAATATTATTTTATTGTTAATCCTCACCTGAGGATATTTTTCCATTAACTTTTTAAGAGAGAGTGGGAGGGAGAGGGAGAGACAAACCTCTGTGTGAGAGACACACAGCGATTGGCTGCCTCCCGCAGGAGCCAACCAGGACCGAGGTGTGCGCCTCTGACTGGACTCAAACCCGGGACCTGTCGTCCACAGGCCGGTGCTCTACCCACTGACATGAAAGTCCGGATAATAGTTGAGTCTGGTGAGGAAAAACAGGGACTCATAATATTAAGTCTTTACTTTTGCTTATGTTTGACATTTTTCATAATAAAATGTACAAACCAAGTTTACAAAATATGAAAAATGTAATTGAACTTAAGTCATGTTAACATTTGTTCTAATCTAGAAATATGACTTTAAATGATTGGTAAATAACACATTTCTCTTCAAATATTTGTATAAACTTGATTTTCCAGAAAGATTTGCCGTCACTTATACTCAGGTAAGGAGCCAAGGCTCTTTAGATATTTACTCCTCATCACACCTTCTCCCAGTACTTGGTTCTTGTTCATTCTTGTTCTGATGGTTTTCAGTGTTATGTGTTAATTAATTATTTAGTAAACTGCGTGCTTATTGGGCATAATAAGGTAAATGACAGTGTTTGACTGACTTATTCTGCCTGCACTTAGCAACTGGATCAAAGCACAGTATGCTCCTGCCATGGGCTCTGCAGACCATTTCCCTGAGTTCAAATCCTGATGCCAAAATGACAATTATGTGACCTTTGACAGTGACTTAAAAGTTATTAATTTATTGGATGACATGGGTTAATAAAGTTATATAGGTTTCAAGCGTGCAATTCTGTAATATATCATTTGTATATTGCATTGTGTCCACCACTCAAAGTCAAGTCTCTTTCTGTCACCTTGTATTTAACCCCCTTTATCCTATTCTATTTCTCCTCCACTTTTTCCCTCTAGTAACCACAGTAGTGTTGTCTGTGTCTGTGAGTTTGTGTTTGTTTGTCTTGTTTGTTCATTTGTAGCTTTTAGTGTTATATCCCACATAGGAATGAAATCATATGGTTCTTGACTTTTTCTGCCTGATGTATTTCACTTAGCATGAGTCTCAAGCTCTATCCATGTTGTCACAAATGGCAGTATTTCATCTTTTCTTACAGCTGAACAGTATTTATTGTACTAGAATGTATACTAGGATACTAGATACACATGCACAGACCCGTGTACCAGTGGGGTCCCTTTGCATGGCCTGTGGGGATTGGGCCAAAATCAGCAGTCCAACATTGCTTGCCACTCCTGCCTGCCACTGGCCGCAGGCTCTCACCCAGTCAGTCCCAATGGAGAGAGGCTTGAGCTGCCACAGTGGCACTCACCAGCCATGAGCCCTGTGTCTGGTGCCCGTCAGTCAGCTGAGTGGCAATCCTGCTGTGGAAGTGCACTGATCACCAGGGGGTAGATCCTGTTTTGAGTATCTGCCTTCCTGGTGGTCAGTGCATGTCACAGTGACCGGTTGACCGGTCGTTTGGTCATTCAGTCGCTTAGGCTTTTATATATATAGACTAGAGGCCCAGTACATGAAATTCATGAGGGAGGGTGATTTCCCTCAACCCAGCCTGCACCCTCTCCAATCTGGGACCCCTCAAAGGATGTCCGACTGCTCAATCCCTGTCACAATCTAGGACTGCTGGTTCCCAACTGCTCACCTCCCTGCCTGCCTGATTGCCCCTAACTGCTTCTGCCTGTCAGCCTGATAATCACCTAACCACTCCCCTGCCAGCCTGATTGACACCTAACTGCTCCATGCTAGCCCAAAAGCCCCTAACTGCCCTCCCTTGCCAGCCTGGGCACCCTCAATTACCCTCCCCTACTTGTTTGGACACCCTTAACTTCCCTTCCCCTGCAGGAGTGGTTGCCCCCAACTGCCCTCTCCTGCTGACCTGGTCCCCCCAAACTGCCCTCCCCTGCATGCCTGGTTCCCCCCAACTGCCCTCCCCTGCAGGTTTGGTAGCTCCCAACTGCCCTCCCCTACAGGCCTGGGTCAACCCTAATTACCCGCCCCCTCACCCCCTGCAGGTCTGCTGACCTCCAACTGCCCTCCTTGCCTGCTTAGTCACCCCTAACTGCCCTTCCCTGCAGGCCTGATCTCCCCAACTGCCCTCTCTTGCAGGCCTGGTCCCTCCCAACTACCCTCCCCTGCTGGCCTGATTGCCCACAACTGCCCTCCCCTGCTGACCATCTTGTGTCCACATTGGGGCAGCCATCTTTGACCACATGGGGGTGGCTATCTTGCATGTTGCAGTGATGGTCAATTTGCATATTACCTCTTCATTATATAGGATACCACATTTTTATGCAGTTATCTATTGAAGGACAGTTTAGGTGTTTTCATGTCTTGGGCACCATGAATAATGCTGTAATGAAGATAGGAGTACATATATCTTTATGATAAATGCTTTTAAAATTTTTGGGTAGATAATTTCTGGGTCATGTGTAGCTGTATTCTTAATATTTTCAAGGAACTTCCATACTGTTTCCCATACTGATTGTACCAGTTTACATCCCATCAGCAGAACATGAAGGTTACTTTTTATCTACAACCCCTGCAGCACTTGTTAGTACTTGTCTTGTTGATGATGGCCATTCTAATAGTTCTTGAGGGGGGTATCTCATTGTGGTTTTGATTTGCATTTCCCTTATAGCTCATGAAATTGAATATATTTTCATATATCTATTGGCCATTTGTAAGTCTCCTTGGGAGACATGTCAGTTTAGGTCCTCTGCCCATTTTTAATTATATTATTTATTTTCTTGTTGAATTGCATGAGTTCTTTATATATTTTGAATATTAACTGCTTATTGGAGGTGTATGCAAATATCTTTTTCCATTTGGTTGGTTACCTTTGTGTTTTGTTGCTAATTTCTTTTGCTGTGAAGAAGCTTTTTAGTTTGATATAGTTTCATTGACTTATTTTTTGCTTTTACTTTTGTTGCATTTGAGGTCAAATTAATAAAATCCTCTCTAAAACTAAGGTCCATACATATGTTTTCCTTTATGTATTTTATTGTTTCATGTTTTTGGTTCATTTTGAGTTAATTTTTGTGTATGGTGACAAATAGTAGTTGTTTCATTAATTTGTAAGTGACTTTCCAATTTTTTCAACACCATTTATTGAAGAGGCATTTTTTTTTCTATAATGTGTGGTTTTAGATCCTTTGTTGAAAATTATTTGCAGGTTTATTTCTGGGCTCTCAATTCTGTTCCATTGGTCGATCTGTCCATTTTCCCCCCTGCCAATACCATGCTGTTTTATTATCACCTTGTAGTAATATTTGAAGTCAGAGAATATGAGACCTCTGGCTTTGTTCTTTTTTCTCAAGATTGCTCTGGCTATTTTTTATGGTTCCATATAGATCTGATAATTTTTTTGGTTCTATTTCTTTAAAAATGCCATTGTGATTTTGATGGGGATTGCAGTATATTTATATACTAGAGGCTTGGTGCACAAAATTTGTGCACTTAGGGGTGAGGAGTTCCTCAGCCCAGCTTGAACCCTCTCATAGTTTGGGAACCCTAGGGGATGTCCAACTGATATCTTTAGCATTGCTGCAGAGATAGGAGAGGCTCTTGCCACCACCACGTGCTCACCAGCCGTGAGCCTGGCTTCTGGTTGAGCAGCACTCCCCTTGTGGGAGCACACTGATCACTGGGGGCAGTGCCTGCATTGAGTGTCTGTCCCCTGGTGGTCAGTGCATGTCATAGCAACCAGTCATTCTGCCGTTTGGTTGATTTGCATATTAGCATTTTATTATATAGGATTGCTTTGTAATATGCTCAGTTTGGTTAGGTTGATTTTTTTTCAAATCCATGAACATGAGCTATCTTTCCATTTCTTTGTCTCTTCTTCAATTTCTATTAATAATGTCTTATGGTGGTCAGTGTGTAGTTTCTTCACATCCTTTGTTAAGTTTATTCCTAGATATGTTATTCTTTTTGTTGCAATTGCAAAAATAATTGTTTTCATTCACTTCTTTTTTCCTGAAATTTCATTGTTAATATATAAGAATGAAATGGATTTTTGCTCATTGATTTTTTTTTAAACCCTGAAACCTCACTGTATTTACTTATTGTTTCTAATAGTTTTCTAGTGGAGTCTGTAGGATTTTCTATATAGGAAGTCATATGATCTTCAAAAAGTGGCAATTTTACTTCTTCATTTCCAATTTGGTTGTTTTTATTAAAGGACTATGTTGAATAAGAGTGGTGAGATGGGCATCATTGTCTCATTCCTGATCTTAAAGGAAAAGCTTTCAGTTTGTCACCATTGAGTATGTTAAGTAATTTCATTTTCTGTGCCTGTGTCTTCATATCCAACACACAAGATGGATGCCACCTGCTGAAACCAGTTTGACTCAGTGGATAGAGCATTGGCCTGCAAACTGAAAGGTCCCAGGTTCAATTCTGGTCAAGGGCATGTACCTTGGTTGGGGGCACATCCCCAGTAGTGGGTGTTCAAGAGGCAGCTATTGATGTTTCTCTCTCGTAGATGTTTCTAACTTTCTATCCCTCTCCCTTCCTCTCTGTAAAAAATCAATAAAATATATTTAAAAAAAGATGGACCCCCTCCATGTGGTCAAAGATGGCCTCCCCCATGTGCTCACAAGATGGCCACCACAAGATGACTAGCAGGGGAGGGGAGTTGTGGGTGATCAGGCCAGCAGCAGAGGAGGGCAGTTAGGAGTGACTGGGCCTGCAGGGAATGGTAGTTGGGGTGACCGGGCCTGCAGGGGAGGGCAGTTAGAGGCAAACAGGCCAGCAAAGGAGCAGTTAGGCATCGATCAAACTGGCAGGGGAATGTTTAGAGAGTGATCAGGTTGGCAGGCAGAAGTAGTTAGGGGCAATCAGACAGGTAGGCAAGAGGTTGGGAGCAAGCAGTTCTTGATTATGAAAGGTATGTCCAACTGCGATCAGGTCTAAACAGGCAGTCAGACATCCCTTGAAGGGTCCCAGATTGAAGAGGGTGCATGCTGGGCTGAGGGACACCCCTCCTCATCCCACATGCACAAACTTCGTGCACTGAGCCTCTAGTGTAAAATAAAAATAAAACTAGCAGTTTCTATTTAAAGACCCAAGTTCTATGCAGCATTATTCACAATAGTCAAAAGGTGGAAGCAACTCAAATGTTCATCAGTGGATGAATTAATAAACAACATGTAGTATGTACATTCAATGGAAAATTACCCTTGAAAAGGAAAAAAAAATTCTAACACATAATACAACATGGGTGAAACTTGAGGAAACTATACTAAGTGAATTAAGCAGTTACAAAAAACAAAACAAAACAAAAAACAAAACAAAACAAATGCTGTATGATTCCACTTATTCCACTCAAATTCATAGAGACAGATAGTAAGAAAGTGGTTGCCAGGAGTGAGAAGAGGGGAATCAGGAATTACTGTTTAACTAGAGGCCTGGTACACAAAATTCATGCACGGGGGTGTGTGTCCCTCAACCCAGCCTGCACCCTCTCCAATCTGGGACCCCTCAGGGGATGTCTGGCTGCCCGTTTAGGCCTGATCCTACTGGGATTGGGCCTCAACGGGCAGTTGGAAATCTCTCCCACAATCCAGGACTGCTGGCTCCCAACTGCTCACCTGCCTGTCTTCCTGATTGCCCCTAACCGCTTCTGCCTGCCAGCCTGATCACCCCCTAACCACTGCCCTGCCAGCCTGATTGATGCCTAACTGCTCCCCTGCCATCCTGATTGCCCTTAACTGCCCTCCCCTGCAGGGCTGGTCACCCCTAACTGCCCTTCCCTGCAGGCCTGGTTGTCTCCAACTTCCCTCCTCTGCTGGCCTGGCCACCCCTAACTGCCCTCCCCTGCAGGCTTGATTGTCCCCAACTGCTCTCCCTTATAGGCCTGGTCCCTTCCAATGCCCTCTCCTGTTGGCCTGATCACCCACAACTGCCTTCCCTTGCTGGCCATCTTGTGGTGGCCATCTTGTGTCCACATGCGGGCAGCCATCTTTGACCACATGGGGGCAGCCATATTGTGTGTTGGAATGATGGTCAATTTGCATATTACTCTTTTATTAGATAGACTAGAGAGAGTTTCTGTTTGGGAAGATGCAAAAGTTCTGTGGATGGATGATGGTGATGGTTGTACAACAATGTAAATGTATTTAATTCCACTGAACTATAAACATAAAAATAGTTAAAATAGCAACTTTTATGTTATGCCTATTTTACTACCATTAATAAAATAATTTAAATCTTGAAAAAGCCTCAGAGCTCCTGTGTAGGGGCCTTTTAGGAATAATTTAAAATAACAGAGTGAAAATGCATTAATGAGGGCCTTACACATAGGGGGGATCCATAAGTGACAATAATACCATTATGATGTCTGTTACTGTGACTTTCCTTTCATTCCAAAGACAAGCTAATGACCTGTAAGATTGGACTTTATTTGGGACGGGTGGGGAGTGGGTTGAGACTCTGACTCCAATGGGAATTATGGCCCCTCTCTTAGAAAACATTTTTATCTTCTCTTTCTTCTACACATACCTTCAATAGAACCTCCCCTCTCCAGCTGCAGGCAGAAGCCACAGACTCCAGGCTACAAATCTTGCTTCCACATATTAGTGACTGCTGATATCTAAGCTGCCTGAGGAAACACATTTGTATTGTAATAAAGTTTTGTTGGAGAAAAGTTCAAAGGGACTTTTTTATTGTGGTAAAATAAACATAATTAAAAATTGACCATCTTACCTGTTTTTAAGCATAAAGCTCAATGGAATTCAGTGCATCACATTGTTGTGCAACCATCACTCTCAGCCATCCACAGAACTTTTGCATCTTCACAAACTGAAACTCTTTCTCAACTAAATAATAACTCCACTGGGAACCACCAGTGTACTTCCCATATCTGTGAATTTACGTACTTTTATGTACTCATGTAGTGAAATCACATAACGTTTTTGTGTTTTTATGCCTGGCGTGTTTCACTTAGTATGATGTCCTCAGAGTCATCCATATTGTAGCATTTGTGAACACTTAATTCTCTTTTAAGATTAAATAACAGTCTAAATGATGAAATCTTCACATGATGGTAAGTCTGAGGTGTGGGAACCTAGGTAAGAATAGGCTGGTATCTCTTTGGGGAAAAATATTTTCTTGACGCAGTTTAGGCTTACTTTTTAGAAGAAACTGCTCTTAGTATTTATGAGCTATGAAAATGAAAAAAATTACAAGGGATCCTTTACACAGCATGGGTTTGGACTCATGGTATGCGAAGTTGTTCCAGATGGATCTATTGACAGCAGAGTAAAGGCCGCTTCTCAAGGTCATAGTTGCTTCTGTGTCATGGCTTTTCACTGCATGCCTTGGTTTTTGGCATTCAATATGCTCACATATATTTCAAATAATTTTTGGTCATGAGAGCAAATATTTACTAGGTTGTCAGCCAAATGAAAGGAAAATCAAACCTGACCTTCTAGAGCTGAGCCCATAACTAGCTTGTGAGTTTAGGGAACATAACTCCTCCATATGGAGTCTGAACCAGTTGGGTGTGGGCCTGAATGTATAAATTCTGTGGGAATTACACCAGTGCTCCCTGCAATGCTAATATTGAAGAAAAACAATGATGTGTGTGGAACCCAATGAGATTAGACTAAAATTCAGAATAAATAAGGATTTTGATATCATCCTTTCCTGACTCATGTCTTGCATGTTTTAAATTCTCTTGGCCCTGTAAACACATTACAGCTAATTATGGCTAAATCTCAAAAGACCCAGGGCTGAGTACATAGTGGATTCCAAGGCATGAAAATCAAGCTCAATTTCTCCACATTGGCAACTGCGTACTCTACTCATGGGCCAAAACACGGGGGAGGTAATTTGTAGCCAAATACATACAGGGGAGGGAAAGAGAAATAGAAATCAGTCATCCATCATTGCGTCGGGAAAACTGCTCCAGGTTTTGGTTTTCCTTGCGTTTGTCCAAGGAAACAAGCAGCTGGAGGGTGAACGCAGGGACTTACAGGTATTTTGTAGAACTAACATATTTGGTGACAGCTCAACTCTTGGAAGCTTCATAAGAGCAGGGAGATTAAATCAGAGCCAGGGATTTGATAATTCCCTAACGTTATAGAGAAGAAACAGAAGTTTTTCTTTTTTGATCGTATATGTCAAAGGAGTGTGATCAGTTGTCAGTTTTGAAAACTGAAACCCAAGAGCCAAGAGCAATAGGAAATGTGGCAAAGAGTGGCTGGGGGCCTGGAGCTTCGAGGCCATGGAGCGAGGAGGCTAGAAGGCCGGCACAGTGCCTAGCCCCCAGTGCTTTGAGGGATTCAAAAAGTGTGTTCATTTCTCTTAAATTCAGAAAAAAAACCACGTTTGGATCAAATAAAATATTTAATACATAATATGAATATCCTTGTCTTTATATCAACACAGTTGGGAAGTATAATTTTTTATCTTATTTTTATGGAGGGAAGTTCCTACCAAGGCAAGCTTCTGGTGCCCGGAAAGCCATCCTGAGCTTTCCGCTGCTGCGTCAGTCTCTGCACCTGACTCTCTGGCAGCACCCTTCCCTGATGCCTCTATTCACATCTGGTCTGGGAAGCAGCCCTGGGCTCTGGGCCGTCTCTCTTGGTTTTATGTCTTTGTATTCACTGAGTTCATCCAGGAGACTTATATGAAACAAGACAGACTTGGATTTTAACCCTTTGAGATTTCAGTTCTTACAAACCTATTTGCATTTATTTCCCTTTTTTTTTTTTCTCCCTGTAGAAACACTGGTTTATTGTATGGCGTTTCCAATGTTTACCTATAACTTTTGAAAGTTCTCCTTCCAAAAATCATCTACAGCTATGTATCCTCGTAAACCCCAGTCGTATAATTTCTCCCCACTGACTTGGACAAATATGATGGCTTTTTGTGGATAATAAAGTGAGGCAGCTAATCCCATGGAAATAGGTGGATATACTAGCTTCTTTATTTTTGAACCTCTAGCCAAGAGGAATCCAACAATGCCAGCAAAACCAATAACACCAAGTCTTGGATAAAATCCAAGAGGAGCATTTTGGAGAGATTCATAGTGGTCTAACCCCCCACTGAACAAAACTTTGCATCTTGGGCTGAGTTTGGGAATACGTTTCCTGACACCAACTTGTATATGACCTGCAATACTGTCAGAGATGTGAGATGCCTTCTTCAAGTTGAGTCCTTGGCTCCTCCACATATTTAGACTGAACTTCAGGAACAGAGTAGAGTGAAAGTTCATTAATGTTCACAGAAGCTTTGTGAGTTGAATCCTTTTTCTGTGATGCATAGACTCTGAAGGTGAGCAGGCTCAGACTGGCGGGCCCCATGGACCTCTGGATTACCTTGAACATGTCGCTGGCAACAGCGGCTCTGGCGGGGTCCTTCTTTTCCTTTTGAAGCCACTATCCTTTTCCCCACCAACTCTTAGGCCTGTGGTGGAAGGAGTAGACCCTGTTTCTGAGTGAAGGGGTGCCCACGGGACCAAACAGGTATTCCCTCAGGAGCAGTTGACTGTGGGACTGAATCTCTCTGGTTGTACAGGTCGTGGATTCAAACAGCACTGAAATAGAAACCCAATGACTTGGGTTCTCCTTTACCGCTTAACCAACTCTGCAGTGTTAGCCCTTCGGAACTCCATAATGTGCACACAATCATACCTGTTCAGATCAACCTCTGTAGTTGTTGTGGAACTCAAAGGAAATCACAGGCATGAAGGTGTTTTGTAAATTTGGAAACTGTTCTTCATTATCAGGATCTGAGTCATTTCACATATTATGCCTTAGTTTCTTTACAGATGAAATAGGAGAATGACCCTGGTTTCCAGTGGACCTTAGAGGAGGGCTGCATGAGAAGACTGGCAGCATGAGTGTCCTGAAGACATTAAACGCTCCTACCACTGTAAGTTGTTGGAGGCTGGTTACCTTGACCACACATAATCACACAGAATGCAGACTGTAGTTGGAACTCCCCAGATGCTTTCTGTGTTGGATCTAAAAAATCCAGAACCTTTGCCTGTAGTCCAGCAGAGGCATCTCCCCTTTGGACATGCTGAGGCAGCTCAGGCTATTAATCTGGGAAAGGGGCTGAACCTAGTCATGGTAATTACCTTCTCTTGCCTGGTTTTTGACATGCTGCCCAGTCACCACTGGGAGGAAAGACAATCCCAGCTTGTGAGAAGAACAACCTCCTCAGGAGAAGATAGAACTGAAAACCGAGAGAGAGCGAATGGTCAAAAGGAGGCACTCTCCAGCTCCTGAATGGGTAAGAAGGTAAAGTAGTGGCTCAGGGAGGCAGGTAGTCTGCCCAGGATGGAGTCCTGTTTAGCACATTCATCAATATACAAAGGTGCAAACTATGTTCTGTTTATCTGGTTAAGTGCACAATTTTTCTTGTTTTTTTCCCCCCAGTATATTTTAAATTTCTTTCAGAGAGAAAGGGAGAGGGAAAGAGGGGGTAGAAATACCAATGAGAAAGTATCATTGATCAGCTGCCTCCTGCATGACCCCTGCTGGGGACTGAGCCTGCAACCTGGGCACATGCCCTGACCGGGAATCGAACTGTAACTTCCTGGTTCTGAGGTCGACACCCAACCATTGAGCAACACTGGCTGGGCAAGTGTACGTTTTTTAAGGAGACATAAACCAAATGTGGATAATGATTGTATCAGGCTATCATTCCTGACTCCTCCCTCCCTCCACCCCTCCCGCCCACAGCTGTTACGTAGTTCCACAGGGAGCCAGGCTCCTGCCCAGGGCAAAGCTGAGGAAAGAGCACAACCCTGGAACTCATATCCGCTTCAGCCCAAGAAACAGCAAGAGGAGCAGATAAACATGCCACCCCCTCATGGACACAAGTAATGTGTGAGATTGTCTACCCGCCACAGCCTCTCGTTCTCTTGATCTCTCCATTATCAGGACTCCACACCTTCTCATAAATTACACAGAAGCTGGCACACTCTGCTACAGCATCATCTTACCACCAACTTCATGCACCTACAAGGTCCTCCCTTTACCCTCAGTGGGTTCCTCAATGGGTCATTGCGCTCACCTCCAGCCAGGCTTGGGGGAACTTGCAGCAACCAGACTGCACTCTCTGAAGGCTCTCTTCCACCAGAGCTGAGGCTGTCCCCCTGGGAAGGAAATAGTGACTCCCCTGAACTAGAAGGCCTTGCCCATGATTAGTATTGGGCCCTGCAGACTATGAAGCCAAACTAGTGAGGGCAATGCCTAGTGACAAGTGAGATCCACCAGGTCCCATCTTCAGATGCTCCTGCTTTCTAAAGGGCTCCACACCTACAGTGTCCCTGCTCCTTGCTTCTGTATTCAAAATACCTCCCACCCAGCACACTTAGTGCCCCCCCAGAGAATGACCAATGCCCCCCACACCAGCACACTGAGTGCATCCCCCAGAGAATGACCAATGTCCCCCCCACACCAGCACACTGAGTGCCTCCCCCTGAGAATGACCAATGTCCCCCACACATCAGCACACTGAGTGCCTCACCCAGAGAATGACCAATGTCCCACCCACACACCAGCACACTTAGTGCCTCCCCCAGAGAATGACCAATGTCCCCCACACACCAGCACACTTAGTGCCTCCCCTAGAGAATGACCAATGTCCCCCACACACCAGCACACTTAGTGCCACCCCCTGAGAATGACCAATGTCCCCCACACCAGCACACTGAGTGCCTCCCCCATAGAATGACCAATGTCCCCCACACCAGCACACTGAGTGCCTCCCCCATAGAATGACCAATGTCCCCCACCTACCAGCACACTGAGTGCCTCCCCCATAGAATGACCAATGTCCCCCACACACCAGCACACTGAGTGCCTCTCCCTCATAGAATGACCAATGTCCCCACACATACCAGAACACTGAGTGCCTCCCCCAGAGAATGACCAATGTCCCCCCACACCAGCACACTGAGTGCCTCCCCCAGAGAATGACCAATGCCCCCCCCCACACCAGCACACTGAGTGCCTCCCCCAGAGAATGACCAATGTCCCCCACACACCGGCACACTGAGTGCCTCCCCCTCATAGGATGACCAATGTCCCCCCCACACCAGCACACTGGGTGCCTCCCCCTCATAGGATGACCAATGTCCCCACACACCAGCACACTGAGTGCCTCCCCCTCATAGGATGACCAATGTCCCCCACACACCAGCACACTGAGTGCCTCCCCCTCATAGGATGACCAATGTCCCCACACACCAGCACACTGAGTGCCTCCCCTAGAGAATGACCAATGTCCCCCACACACCAGCACACTGAGTGCCTCCCCCTGAGAATGACCAATGTCCCCCACACACCAGCACAATGAGTGCCTCCCCCTCATAGAATGACCAATGTCCCCCACACACCAGCACACTGAGTGCCTCCCCCAGAGAATGACCAATGTCCCCCACACACCAGCACACTGAGTGCCTCCCCCATAGAATGTCCAATGTCCCACCCACACCAGCACACTGAGTGCCTCCCCCTCATAGAATGACCAATGTCGCCCACATACCAGCACACTGAGTGACTCCCCCACATAGAATGACCAATGTCCCCCACACACCAGCACACTTAGTGCCTCCCCCTGAGAATGACCAGTGTCCCCACACACCAGCACACTGAGTGCCTCCCCCATAGAATGTCCAATGTCCCACCCACACCAGCACACTGAGTGCCTCCCCCTCATAGAATGACCAATGTCGCCCACATACCAGCACACTGAGTGACTCCCCCACATAGAATGACCAATGTCCCCCACACACCAGCACACTTAGTGCCTCCCCCTGAGAATGACCAATGTCCCCCCACACACCAGCACAATGAGTGCCTCCCCCTCATAGAATGACCAATATCCCCCACACACCAGCACAATGAGTGCCTCCCCCTCATAGGATGACCAATGTCCCCACACACCAGCACACTGAGTGCCTCCCCTAGAGAATGACCAATGTCCCCCACACACCAGCACACTGAGTGCCCCCCCCCATTGAATGACCAATGTCCCCCACACCAGCACACTGAGTGCCTCCCCCTCATAGAATGACCAATGTCCCCCACACACCAGCACACTGAGTGCCCCCCCTGAGAATGACCAATGTCCCCCACACACCAGCACACTGAGTGCCCCCCTGAGAATGTCCAATGTCTCCCACACACCAGAACACCGGGTGCGTTCTTCAGTGGGTCCCCAGAGAATGGCCAGTTCTGCAGAGTCTTACATTTTCTGTTGCCTCCTGCCCAGATGCTCAGCTTCTTTTCTCAGTTAAGCTTTCTATTGGCATTGCCCTCACTAGGCTGGCTCCATAGTCTGCAGGGCCAAATATAAATGATGTGCAAAGCCTGCTGGGGCAGGGGAGTCACTATCCCCTTCCCAGGGCAACAGCCTCAGCCCTGGTGGCAGAGAGCCTTCAGAGAATGCAGCCTGGGTGCTGGAAGGTCCCCAGCCTGGCTGGAGGTGGGCCAGTGACCCACTGAAGAACTCACTCAGTGCTCCGTGATGTGGATGGCCATCTTCCCATCTGGAGGCCTCAAAGGGCATGTGACTGATCAAGACCACACTTTCTATGCCCTTGCCCAGGCCCTGATATGGTCAAGGGCAGTGATGGAAACTGCGCCCCCACCCTCCTGGCCATTGTGATGGAGACTGGCAACAGTGGGGAGGCAGGAAGTCAGAAGCCAGTCAGAGCCTGGCAGAGGGTTGGGGGTAAGGAGAGGGTGGTTGCTGTGTTCTGACAGCAGATGACCTGGACTCCAGCTCAAGGGGACACTGGAGGAGGTGAAACGCTGTGGAGCTGAGGTGCCAGTCCCCTGGTGCATGATCTATTTTCCCATCAGCTTTTGCTTATGAAATCCAGATTCAAAGATAAAGCCTGTAATTTCAAGATGGCCTCCACAGGCATTCAATTCCAAGTGTGACTGTACTGGTGGCACGCTGTCTTCCTTCTTCCTGTGGGTCCTCCTGTGCCCCTGCACTGTGCTCTTGCCAAACCTGTCAAATGCAGGTGCTGCTCTGTCCCGGGCCCCCCCTCAGCCTTCAGCTGCTCAGCAGCCCTGGCTTCCTTGGCGCCTCCTGGGCCTGTGACCCTCTCCCTCTCCCTCCTGCCTGGCTCACCCTGGATGTGCCCAGTGAGCCTGCTCCTGGGCTCCATCCTGGCCTCTTCTCTCTCACTGGCATCCTCTCCCTAGATACCCTCCCTCATGCCTGTGCAAGGGATGCCGCCCGACATACATGATCCTGCATTTGTCATCCCTTGTGAGCCGGCTCCATATCTAACTTTGCACACCTGGTTTTAGATTATTTGGCCGCACCTGTGGTCCTCATGCTTGACATGCAGCAACTTTTATTCTAAGTCAAACCTTTGTGTCTGGAACAAAGTCAAACCTTTCCAAGATCTGTGGAGTAACGACAGTCACGCATCTGTTCTGGAAGTGGTGTTTTCGTGTCCCATATAGTCACGGTGATGGCTTTTTGGTAAAAGGTTCCTTTAGGAATTCTAGAACATGATGTCACCTGAAGATATAGTTCAGAGTCTTGGGGCTGGGAGGTCCCTGAGTGCCCCTCAAAACCCCAGAGTGTCACTGAGTGCCCAGGGGTGCAGCTTGGGAGTCAGAGGGTGGTGGACTGGATGGCACCCAGCAGTTCCACTTGCATTTGTTTCCCTGTTGCAATTTCATCAGAAGAAAGAACATTCCATTTAGAAATGTCAGTCACTTGCTAAAGCCACACACTGCTGAGTGGAGGCGCTGACACTAGAGCTTTGGTTTCAATTCCAAGTTGCTAATAAGGAGCTAAAGAATAGTCCCAACTCTACACACTCACACACCATACACACATACACACCACACACACACATTCACACACACACACACACACATACACACATCACACACACCACACACAACACACATACATTCACACACACACACCACACTCACACACACACCACACACACACTCACACACACATACCACACACACCACACACACCACACACACACCATACACACCACACTTACACATATACCACACACACACCACACACACACATAACACACTACACTCACACGCACACACAACTCACACACACACCACTCATACACACACACACCATACACACCACACTCACACATATACCACACACACACCACACACACACACATAACACACTACACTCACACGCACACACAACTCACACACACACCACTCATACACACACACACCACACACACATCACACACCACACACACACACCACACTCACACATACAACACACACAAACACACACACACACCACACTCACACAGACACACACCATACTCACACTACACTCACTCACACACACACACACACACACACACACACACATCTCTGTAACACTGAAAGGCATTTTGCACTAAGGAAATTCAGCTTTCTTTTCTCTCCTCAGCACTTCTAATTTTGAGGAATATACATATTTGTAGCCGTTTTGGTTTCAGATTTTGTAATGGCCTTGGAGCCAGCACTGAAACCTGGGAGGGGCTGGATCAGAGTCAGGTGTCCTGTACCCAGCATGGCATCTAGGGTCCCAGAAGTTGTCCAGGATTGGAGATAGCCCAACATTCCTTGCCAACTGTGAACCCAGGGTGTGGGGATGACCTACCACACTGCCCACAGCTTGGTGAGTCAAACCTAGATGCTTTAAAAGGGACACAGCTCTCATCTCACATACTCTCAAATAGTCTTTTTATATGTTTTGTTTTTACATGTATATTTGAGAGAGAGAAAGAGAGAGGGAGGGAGAGATAGAAACATCAATGATGAGAGAGAATCATTGACCAGCTGTTTCCATATGTCCCACACTAGGGATCAAGCCCACAACCCAGACATGTGCCCTGAGTGGCAATCAAACCCTAACCTTCTGGCTTATGGGTCAAAGCTCAACCATTGAGCCATACTGGCCAGGCCCTGAATGTTTTAAAACATGTTTATTGTCAGAACAATCTTCTCAAGAAACCAGTTTCCTGAATTTGTTATGTGTTCAAGTAAAACTGCTTTTGTATTTCCTGAAGTAAGTAAACTTAGGTGGTGCAGGTCACTGGGGAGACGCATGGATTCCAGACCCAGAGAGCAATCTGCCTTGTCACTTTACTCCTGTAATATGCAGAGTTTACTCCCTTCATATGCTTATGCTAAGAATCAATTGATTATAAATATAATTTAGAGTATAACACATGGTGGGCATGTAATAAGTGGGAAGTATATACTAGTAATATAGTTCTCTCAGTGGTCAAAGGATGAATATCTGTCATACCCACATATGCAAGTATAAACTCTTCTATATTCTAATAGCTGTTTTGTGTGATTGATTTGATGCTCTACTTCATGTCATATACTTTGTGAAAAAATAGTTTTGAATCGTGCTATGAACTTCCACTTACTTATGTTTTACTTATTTGATAAATATTTATTGAGCAAATGTCATGTCTAAAGACCCTGTGTTCAGAGTACAAAGGCAAATCTTCATACTTAGGGCGCTTAAGTGCAGTAACCACACGACACCTCCATGTAGCCACCTCAATTTTATTTATCTTGAAAATTTCAAATGTCAGAAGCAAACTTCTCTACAAACTAAATGACAGTGTCTGATGAGGAGTCGGGCATTTTGTTTTGAATTTGCATTATCAACTTGATATCTCTGCTGTGTTATAGCTCACAAGGCAGCTGAAAGGGGTGATATTAAAATAGATTCGGTGATTGTATTCAGTGTCTATAAAAAGCTATAATCTAAAGGCTTAAGAAGATTATTTCTGTAACTACTAAAATGTAAATGGACATTCAAATGCAGCGTTTATATTTTTAGCCAAACATGGTTTTTATTGCATATAAACAAACAAGTAATCCAAGATTGTCAAAGAAGTTGTTAGAAGTATAAAATGACTAATTAAAATAAGAAATACCGGTCTTATTACCCTGCAGTGGTCTGGAGCGCAATTGAATGCTGTTTGATTTAGGAATTATAGCAATTCATATTTTCAGGATGCAGGAGTCTTCATCAAACCATGGAAAAGATGGCACATTAATTCTGTAGCCCATACACAGAGATGCTAATCTAAGGAACACCCTACCTAATGGAAATGGTGTGGGAAGCATGCATTTCACTGCTGCTCTGCTTAGTTTTTGTGAACTTTTGTTCAACACCCAATAGCTCGGTCAAGTTCTTTTTCTCTTGGTAGCAAAGTCTCCCATTTTGGAAAATCACCTATCCAATAGGCATGTTTTCTCATTCCCCGCCCCCCCTAGGGTTGTTGTGAGCCTAAAAATGAACAAGGTGACTAGAAACATGCAAACTGGATAAAAGGGCTACACAGCCAGCTCAACCCCAACTTTGGGAATTAGTTACAAATGTTATTAGAAAAAAAAGTTGAGTTAGGAGAAATACTTTGTCTAAAATCAACCAAAAAGCAACAACAAAAAGAAGTGCTTTTTTTCTTCAACTTAAACATTTATGTTAGGGTCTGAGAAGTTATTTCCTTCTGCTCACCTGACCCTGAAATCTGACTTTTTAGGTCTAATTTCCATTTAAAACAGCCTTCTTTGCATTGGTAAGGAGTTTTAAATCCTTTTGGTGGACTTGAGTTAACGCTGATGAAATTTGGCCATAGATAATCTATTAAATTGAACAAGATGAATAAAAATGAAAACAGACGTTAGCGCACACTCGCACCATCGGTACTCCCAGAATGCAGCCCCTCCTCGAATGGCTGCTTCCCTTCTCCATCCCTCCCTTTCTCCCTCCCCTCCCTTCCTTCTTGAATATGGATATGAATGAAAGAATATTTCATTTGTAGGCTTTTTTTTTACCTTAAGAGAATTATCATTCTGTCTCTTCTTTCTGAAATAATTCAGAATTTTGATTTTTTGTTAAATTGACCTTTTAAAAATACTTCATTACCTACTGGAATTTCTCTTATGGGATAAAAATCTAAGGTTGTATGGTCAATGTAACTAGCCAAACCTCAATAATTTCATAAGTATACAGCTATATCAGTGGGTGATTAATAATAGGAATCAATTTTGGAAATTAAAAATACAAATTAATTTATTAGAAAGACATTTAAAATTATTTTTCTTAAAGTCTGTAGATAATACTCTAGAATACTTATTTACTTATATTTGACTTGAGGTTTGTTTATCAAATCAATCCAATTTATCCAATATTTATTGAGTGTCTACCATGTAATATATAATGAAAAGGGAAACAATATATTCAGATGAGATGCTTTGGCACATTGCTCCAGGAAGTGGCATATGCCTTACTACTGACAGTAACCTAGTGCCCTTAAAATATCCCCTTCTGCATTGTAGACACTCCCCTTTCAGAAAGCACTGGCACGCTTAAAACAGGGGTGTGGTCACGTGTCATGCAGAGCGCAGGAACCAGGGCACTATGGCACCACATTGGGTTGAAAGACCAGAGTTCAATCTTAGTCTTTGCCCCTCATATCTGACAACAGCACACACTCAGGTATCCAGGCATGTGGTCCATTTACTGCTGAATAAGGCCAGAGGCCCAGAATCAATGCATCTCAAGTAGGTAGAGCTGATTTCATCTGGTTAGCAATACTCTATATAAGTTACATCCATGGCCAGAACTCTTAGAAATTTTATCTTTAATTTCAGACTTAGCAAAGAGGACATTTTTATTTATTTATTTAATTTATTTATTTTAAAAATATATTTTATTGATTTTTTACAGAGTGGAAGGGAGAGGGATAGAAAGTCAGAAACATTGATCAGCTGCCTCTTGCACACTCCCCACTGGGGATGTGCCCGCAACCAAGGTACATGACCGGAATTGAACCCGGGACCCTTTAGTCTGCAGTCTGACGCTCTATCCACTGAGCCAAACCGATCTCAGCAACAAAGAGGACATTTTTAAAAAGTCACTTCTTCCTCAAAATGTTTTCTTAATTGATTCACAGGCAAAACTTTATATTTTACATTCTTATATTATTTAAAAGTATCTGCTTATGTTCAAGTTTTCTTTACACACAGGGTTCAACTAGAAATAAAATATGAGCAGATCTTTGTGACAAGAATATAGCTGTAAACAAGTTCAAGCTGTAGAGTCCAGCTGCTGGGCAACACGGGATTACTGACCCTCTCTGTGTTCTGCAAGGTAAGGTGGTGACAGCGCTCATTCACAGGGTATGGAAAGCATTTAAAACAGTTCCTGGGACATAGCGTGCTCAATAATTGTTTATTATTGTATTAAAAGGTATAGATACATTTAAATTGTAATATAGTCAAACTTAGTCTCACAGATACACTTTCTTTGGAGTAAAGAAAAGAAATTGCCTTCTTGTTCCACAGACTGACTGAATCACCACCAATGGCAAACCATACTTAACACAGACACTGAGCAGATGACAACAGATGGGGGGTGAGAGTTATGTCCTGGTGTCTAGTTTGTGGTTGACATTTTTCACTGGGAAGTTACTATATGATGCTCAGAGAAGTCCTGCATCTTCAAAAAATTTCCATTTTCTCATTATTTTGAGCATCGTATCCTTCCACCAACTTTGAATCTTTTGGGCTCCAGCACGGTCTCCTCCTCACTCCTTATAGCTCCTTCAGGGCCATTCCTTGTCTCTTGCAAACCCTCTGGAAACACGCCTCCAAAGTGTGCCGGGCTCCCCCGTGCTGCCTGGAGCATAGACCTAGCGAAGGTGGAGCCTGGGGAGACGGTGATCAGCAAAGGCAGATGAAGCTCAGAAAGAGTGGGTTGGCTCCTCATTTAGTGCCGAGATGAAGGAATTGGAGTAGCAATAGGGTAAACGTGCACTAGGCAAGCTCCTCATGCCAGTGTCCTGAATTCTAATTTGGAGATTTCTTCTTCAGCTCCCATAGCGCTGGACTTAGAGTTGAGACTTGGATTGTAATCTCTGCCTTCTCACAAAAGGGTTTATTGGCAAACACCAGGTGCCTTCTGGCAACCCCAGAAAAACAAATGCACCACAAGAATGATATGCTGCCACAAATCTGAAATGAAGCCTTGTTTTCCCCTGAGAACCTCTTGGTTAGACCCCAGCCCTAACATTGACTATGTCTCTATTTGCCTTTATCACGTTAGTTCCTTGGTAAATGATTACTATTTTTTTTTTATTTGAGGGGTTTCATAAGTGCATAAGTTTTATCTCTTAACAATGTTTATAGTCTATATACAAGCCCATTATGAATATTAGTAATTTTCAATCATGAAGTTAATTTAATATTAAAAATAATATTTTAATGGACTTTGCCAACCTAAAGAAACATAGTTACAGAGTGTTAATTGAAGACCACTTATGAAAACACCAAGCATTGTCTACAGAGTCAATGCTTATAGTTTTATTGTTCTTTTTACAAAGTTTAGAGAAACATGTCCAAAACCTCATTTATGCTCAGTGTCAATGCAGAAACATGAATGTCATACAGGCAATAATTCTGGTTATTTCCACCACGGAGCAAGAGAAACCACCCTTCAAATGAATTTGGAAAGAGAACCAGGTCACCCAAATTTACCAAAGCCAGTGTTTAAGGACTGAAAGTTGATCTGCCCCACAAATAACTGCATGCTAAAGTGTATACTTTCCACATGGTGAACACATGTCTGTATTTTTAATGCACTTTCTGCAAAAAGTACTGTAAAATCTTTGGTGCCCAAAGCAAAAACCAAAATCTACCCCTCCTACTTCCCCGATCACATAAACTGCATCACTGTTGCAAAAATAACGCTAGATATTGAGGCAAAAGTATTGTTTCCGAAAAATGACTAAAATAATATTAACAGAGCATTATATTTTTAAAGATATATGTCTTCTGTAAACTTACAATTTGAGTGGCCATATGGATGAAAATGGGCTCAATCACAATTCTGTCAAAATTGGAAAGGAAAAAAACAATTTTATGGTAAGTGATAATTAATGAACTAAAACCTAAATTGGAACATGTAGACTCAGAAGTACGTTTAAAAATTTTTAGCTATTGAAAGGAGAGGAATCTATTGTAATAAAAAGTTAATCACTTCAATTCACAGCAAGAAATCCTCTCAAGGACCCCAAAATGACCAGAAATAAAAAAGAAGTAATAACTGACACCACAGAAATACAAAAAATTATAAGAAAATATCATGAACAACTATATGCCAACAAATTGGGCAATCTGGAAGAAATGAATGAGTTCCTAGAAACATACAATCTTGCAAAAACAGAATCAAGCATATACAGAAAATCTAAACAGACTGATTACAACTAATGAAATTGAAGCAGTAATTTTAAAAATCCCAAGAAACAAAAGTCCTGGACAAGAATGGCTTCACAGGTGAATTTTACTAAACATTCAAAGAAGAACTATCACTTATTCTTCTCAAACTATTACAAAAATTTTAAGAGAAGACTCCAAACTCATTTTACAAGGCCAGCATTATCCTAATTCCAAAACCAGATAAAGACACTACAAATAAAATTATGGGCCAATATTCATGATGAACATAGATGCATAAGACCTCAACAAAATATTAGCAAATTGAATACAGCAATATATTAAAAAGATTATAAATCATGATCAAGTGGGTTTTATTCCTGGGATACAAGGATAGGTACAATATATAGATATCAATTAATGTGACACATCACATTAACAAAATGAAAGATCAAAATTATATAATTATATCAATAGATGCAGATAAAGTGAGAATATAGGGACTATACCTCAACATAATAAAGGCCATCTATGACAAATCCTAAAGATTCCACCAAAAAACTAGACCTGAAAAGGAAATAATCAGTAAAGTAGCAGAATAAAAATTAATATTCAGAAATTGATTGCAATTTTATCACCAATAATGAACTCTCAGAAAGAGAAACTAAGAAAATAATTCCATTTACAATTGCATAAATAAATAAAATATCTAGAAATAAAGGTAATTAAGGATGTAAAAGACCTATACTTGGAAAACTATGAGATACTGAAGAAAGAAATTGAAGAAGGTACAAATAAATGGAAGCATATGTATATATATATGTACATCTCCCTGCATATATAGTATATCACTGCATATATATGTTGTGTATATATACAATGGAATATTACAGTGGTCGGCAAACTCATTAGTCAACAGAGCCAAATATCAACAGTACAATGATTAAAATATCTTTTGAGAGCCAAATTTTTTAAACTTAAACTTTTTCTAATGCCACTTCTTCAAAATAGACTCACCCAAGCCATGGTATTTTGTGGAAGAGCCACACTCAAGGGAGCAAAGAGCCGATGTGGCTTGCAAGCTGAAATATTACTTTGCCATAAGAAAAAATAAAATCTTACCATCCTATCTAATAAAAGAGTAATATGCAAATTGACCATACCTTCAATCAAGCCATGCCCACAAGCCATGCCCACAAGCCAATCAGGAGCAAATAAACTCTGACCAAGATGACTGTGGCCACTGAGAGCAGGAGAGAGGCTTGGGTTTCCCCCGCAATGGAGGATGCCAAGCTTTCCACCTTCCCTTGCCACCTAGGCCTGTACTCAATGCTACAAAGTTTCAATTATAGAAGATATATCACAACAGAAATGGCGGCAGCCATGGAGTTGGAGAGAGCAGAGGCTAGGGTTGCCCCAGCAATGGAGGAAGCCAAGCTTCTGCAGCCCTAGTGCCTAGGCCTCCACTCCAGGCTACAAAGTTTCAACTACAGAATTTAAATAAACCTGAACAGAAATGGTTGTCACCACGAAGTGAGCAGAAGGCTTGGTTCCACTCCAGGCTACAAAGTTTTAATTATAGAACATAAATTAATCCCAGATCCCAGGGCCTCGGCTTAGGTCACTGGGGGTGTGGCTGGCCTGCAAACCACCACAGGCCCCTCGCCCAGGCCACCCCATGCCCCAAAGGAACCTGCACCCTGATCCAGGTCACCCTTCAGGGCAAACCAGCTGGCCCCCACCCATGCACCAGGCCTCTATCCTATCTAATAAAAGAGTAATACACAGATTGACCATAACTCCAACACACAAGATGTCTGCCTCCATGTGGTCAAAGATCCTGCCCCCATGTGGACACAAGAGTGCCACCACAAGATAGCCAGCAGGGGAGGGCTGTTTGGAGGTTCCAGCCCTGCAAGGGAGGACAGTTGTGGGTGGTCAAGCCTGCAGAGAAGGCAGTTAGAGGTGACCAGGCTGGCAGAGGAGAGAAGTTGGGGGCAAACAGGTTGGCAGGGGAGCAGTTAGACATCAATTAAGCTGGCAGGGTAGTGGTTAGGGTGTGATAAGGCTGGCAGGCAGAAGTGGTTAGGAATAATCAGGGAGGCAGGCAGGTGAGCAGTTTTGAGCTAGCAGTCCTGGATTGTGAGAAGGATGTCAGACTGCCCGTTTAGGCCCTATCTTACTGGGGTCCCAGATTGGAGAGTGTGCAGGCTGGGCTGAGGGACACCCCCTGCTCCCATGCACAAATTTCATGCACCAGGCCTCTAGTTTCAAAACAAATGAATAGACAAAATTCAAACACAAAAAATATAGTGGTGGTTGCCTGTCAGAAAGGGTTTGTGGGACTGATTAAAAGAGGTGAATGGATTAGAAGTACAAATTGATAGTAACAAAATAGTGGCAGGGATATAAAGTAAGAGTACAGAGAATATAATGAATAATATAATAATACTAGAGGCTCAGTGCATGAAATTCATGTATGGTGGGAGTTTCCCTCAGCCTGGCCTGAACCCTCTCTAATCTGAGACCCCCTCGGGGGATGTCTGACTGCTGGGTTAGGCCCAATTGTGGGATCGGGCCTAAACCAGCAGTCGGGCATCCCTCTCATAATCTGGGTCAGCTGGTTTCTAATTGCTCACCTGCCTTTCTGCCTGCTTGATGGCCCCTAACCACCTCTACCTGCCTGATGCCCCCTAACCGCTCCCCTGCCAGCCTGATCACCCCCAACTGCCCTCCTCTGATGGCCTGATCACCAGCTAACTGCTCCCCTCTGGCCTGAACTCCTCCAAATGCCCTCCCCTGCCAGCCTGATTACCCTAGCTGCTTTCCCCACTGGCCTGATCACCTCCTAACTGCTTGTCTCCCCCACACTGGCCTGATTGCCCCTAACCGCTTCTGCCTCAGCTCCTGCCACCATGGCCTTGTCCAGAAGATGTCTGGTTAACCCAGTCTAATTAGCATATTACCCTTTTATTAGTATAGACTGTGATAACTAGATATGAGGTCAGGTGGGTACTGGAAATATTGGGGGGAAACACTGTGTAAACTATATGATTGTCTAACCCCTATGCTGTACACCTGAAATTAATAAAAATAATATTGAATGTAAACTATAATTGAAAGATACAATTAAAAATTTTTTTCTGAATAGGAGTTCTCTCAGTTTTGCTTGTGTGAACACAATCATGTCACATTGAATTATTCAACTAGGTAATAAAAACAAATTCATCTGAAATTGCCTATTATTTAAGTGATCCAAGGTCATGGCAGGCACCTCAACCCGAGCTGGTTGGTCCCTAGGGGCAATGGAGCCTTCGGCTGAGCCTGCTCAACTGCAGGCTGTCTAGATAACAGTTGGGCCAAGGGAGGGTGTGGCTTCAGTAACTTGCCTTTGTAAATAGCTTGGACTGTTCTTTCAACTCAATGACAATGACTTCTGGGGAGGTCAACATTTATTATTTTATTATTAATATTTTTAAAAATAATTTTTTTGAGTTTATTTGAGCCAAACTGTCAACAATGGTCAGAAGCAGAATCTCAACGAATTGAGATACTGCTCCAGAGAATGGCGGTTTTTCACCTAGTTTTACAAATTACCATCAAAGGAGAAGGTGTAAGTGGGTTATATGAAATCCACTGGTGATAGATTAGGGAGGTGGGAGAAAGCAAAGTGGAGAAACCACTGGCGTTGGCTAAAAAGTAAAATGATAGACACTTCTTTTACTTAGGTGAAAGCAAGGAAGAAAGAAAGATTGAAAAAAAGAAATAGATTATGCGGAAGTCTTTTTAAAAATTTATTATCATCATCATTTTTAATCCTTACCTGAGGATATTTTTCCACTGATTTTTGAGAGTAGAAGGGAGGGGGAAAGACAGAGAGAAACATCATCAACTGTACGAGCTCCGACCAGAGAGGGAGCCTGCAACCCAGGGCTGTGCCTTGGACTAGAATCGAACCTGGGACTCTGGTCTGCAGGCCAATGCTCTATCCACTGAGCAAAACTGGCTAGAGTGCCAAAATTTTTCTTTATAGCACCTTAGCCTCTGTTTAGGATGCTTTGACCAGAGTAACTCAGTGATCCAACTGTTTTCTTTATATTATGATGTTCCATATTATATTGTCAAGAAGACGAATCCAAGGGACTGGAGTTTACAAATCAGTCCTAGGGGCTTTGCATTTCATCATCCCAGGAAGACTGGAGTGCTAGGCCTCTCTTAAGATGACTGGTTCAGAAGCTGAGGAAACTTTGGCACAAACAGGAGAAATGTGAGCCAGGGCGCTCAGGGGGCCAATGGGCAGTTTGGCCTCACTGTGTTCACACAGTTCACAGAGTAGACAAGAGGCTGGTGTGGCTGCCTCTCCTGGCTCCCGGGTGCAGCAGTCACCTCCTGGAATCTTGCTGTGGCCCTGAAGTACCCAGTGATGAGCTGGTGCTCACAGACACAGCAGGACTTGAGCTGGAAAGAATGCAACTTTGCATTGCCTCTGAGCAGCAAGAAGGGGTCTGCTGTCTCCTGAGGAAGGTGAGATTTTAGAGGTAAAGCAGGTGAAGAACATCCCAAGGAGAGAGCAGAGAAAGAACTGACCATCTGAGGAGCAGTTCTCAGGACTTGTCTGGATCCATCAAAAAGGTCAAGGACTCACTCCTCTTTCAGGAACAGTCTGGGCATCGTAAAGCAAACAGTCCTTCTTACTACAGAGAACAAATAATAGGATTATTTATTGTCCCCCCTCTATCCCAAACTAAGAAAGTTACAAGGTCAATAGAAAATGTTTTTACGACAGATGACCATATGGGCACAATCACAAGCATATAATGGATGCAGCGCATGGAAAAAGATGATTGCCTCTTTCTTATTTTTTTAAGCTTGGCTTTTCCTTGACAGTTTCACATTAAATTTTTTTAGCTTTGAGTCTGTATTTACTTTGCTGAAAGGTAAGAAAATATTATGGTATGAAATTATTTTATTCTATTGGTATTATTTCTTAAGTAACTATTAATATCATTTTTTGTAAATGGATATAATTAAGTCGTAGGCTGGCAGCTTTTGTTGAAATTCCCTTTTCTCCTTCCTAAGCTTAGTCTAATCTCTGACTGGAACTTGAGAACATGGATGAGAGGACCCTGTTGGGTCCCAGGCAGCTCAGCAGCAGAGACTGCAGTGCGTAGGAGTTGAGTGTCACCGACGCTCGTTAAAGTAACAAACTGAAGTGCTCTAGAGTGAGAAGCTCCAGGCTAAACATGCTAAGGATTCCCTCACACAGAGCTGAGCTTAGGAAGAAATGTTAAAGGGAAACAATTACTAAAATAATAATCACACATCTGATGAACACACTGCTGCACTGAAAGCAGGGAGCTTTCTTCAAGTGCTGCTTCGAAATACAATGTGCCAGAGGCTCCCCCGAAGTGTGCTCCCTCTCTGCCTCCATAAAGGGTGGAATTTGCCCAGTGTATTACTCCACCCTTCATACTTCTGCGGAATGTCTTCGTCCAGAGGTTTCAAAGTGTGTTTACAAATGTAAATGAACATGCCTCATCATTAGTTCGGTCCACAGAGATGGTTATTTCAGTAACACAGAAATTTACACAAATGGCCTACCCAGCTCACCTGAGAAGTCCTCTGTGTCATCTGGAAATGGATATTCAAAGTGTAAAAATACCTTGCAGCCTCACTACCCATCCACATTTATTGCATCTGTAGCAAGTCCCAGCGGGAGGACAAGCATCCTCTTTCATCTTGGCAGCAGGACTCCTGCCAGTTGCCCTTTCCGCTGCCTCACCAATCGCCCACGGACCTGGAAACCTAGGCTTCAGCCCTCCTCCTTCTTGTCTTACCTGCTCCAAAAGCTGAGTAAGGACAGAACATGATTGTTTTTAAGGATGTTTATGAATCACTTTGATTAAATAGTTTGCCATATTTTTTTTGTTCCCCCAAGTCCAGTGAACAAATATTGATTAAACACTTATTTTGGGCTAGACACAAGGAACCCTAGCATCATGCTCCTCCATCCATGGAAGGACAGACAGTAAGCAAGGATCATCTACATGGCCCTGACAGGTGTGGCTCGGTTATTTATTGTCCCCCTCTATCCCAAACTAAGAAAGTTACAAGGTCAATAGAAAATGTTTTTATGACATATGACCATATGGGCACAATCACAAGCATATAACGTGAAGAAATGTTAGAAATGTTAAAGGGAAACAATTCATCCTGTGCACCAAAAGGTCACAGGTTCATTTCTCAGTCAAGACACCTGCACAGGTTGAGAGTTTGATCCCAGATCAGGATATGTATGGAAGCAACCAATTGATGTTTCTCATTCACATCAACATTTCTCTGTCTCTCCCTCCCGTTCCCTTTCTCTCTCTAGAAAACAAAAATAAATAAAAATATATACTTGGGTGAGGATTAACAAAAAGAATCAGCTACAATGTGAATGCTATGATAATAACAATTGTGATTGGCTGGGTGAGGTAGGGAGGAATGAATGGACTGGGAAGCTGGCTAAGCAGGTGATATTTGAACTGAGACCTGAAGCATGAGAATAAGTCAGACTTTTCTTCTTTTGTATCTTACAGATTTTCATCTCTAGTAAAGTAAATACTAATCTTTATTATCCCACATAAACAAAAAGCTCTTTGGGAGTCCTTTTATTTTTTTCCAGAGTAAAAGGGTCATGAGACCAAAACGTGAGAAAACCACTGTGGTTTATACCCAGCCATGATCTGCTCCGTTTCTTGCTCTGACCTCATATGGTGCCATTGTGATGGAATTGCAAACCACTCCTATATAATCTCCTGGCTGAGCTGAGGTTTTAGTCATGCTCTACAGGATGGTGACCAGGGAACTTGCGTTTATGGGGAAGAATTTTGAAGAACTTACTGAATACATCGTGAGTGGGTGCTTCTTTATATCATACTTCCTGTCACTACCAATGCCAACGTCTTTTACAAAAATTAATAATCCTCGACCCCAGCCAACCACCAACCATGGAAGATATAATGAAAGACTGCTGGGTCAACATTGGCCAGCCAAAGGAACTGAAGCCAAATTGTGAGCCACCCTAGGGTGACTTAGACCCCCAGGTAGCCCAAATAATGAAGAATATGTACATGGGCTATGAGGAGCATGAGACACAGGAGTCACTCACAGGAAGGGTATGTAACAACATCATGGGCACTTATCTCATCTTAGCAGGAAAATCAAGGTTTACGGTTGCAAGATCAGGACAAGGCCCTGTCCTTCCTCTGACCACAGCACCAGTCTTTTCCCAACTAAGGGGATCCATGCATCAGGACAGAAGGGCAGAGACTCTGGGACTCTACCACCCAGCCTAGAGCCAAATATGCCCACTCTTCCAGGCAGCCTGGAAGGGAGAACCAGACTCCCTGGTCTGGCCTCCAGCGTGACCCTGTGGGCTCTCCCACCACCCCCAGCAGCAGTGGTGATGTAGCTCCAGAGGGGACCACCAATGAAAACAGCCTTCAAGCTGGGAAGCCTTATGAGAGGACACTAGCTTCTTCCTCTGGCCATAGCCAGGGCCGACAGGGGTTGGCTAGAGGGGTGTTCAGGTTTTCCTTAAGATTCCTATGCTGTCGGCCATCCACAGACAAGCAGCATCTGAAAAGGACTAGAGTGAAGTCAATATAACTTTTACAATAGTGGACAGCCAAAGCAGGACCACAGCCAAAGATGCTGGGAAATCAAACAGCACTCTGCATTTTAAATGTTGAACTTAAAAGGTGCTGAGCTCCAGGGAGGCCGGCCATGTGGTGTGGGAGATGAGCCAGAGGCTTGACACAACCAGCTGCGATAAGAGCAGTGTCAGAAACATACACTGTGTGTGCAAGGCCAGAGGACGTGGTTCAGTGACCATGGACGTGTGCAAACTGCCAAGGAGTTCTCTGCATGGGATTCCCTTAATCAGGATCCACTTAATCAGGATGGTATCCGGAATCCCCATGGCCTTCAGAGACATCTTATCCATAACACCTGCTGAGCTTGGAGGAGGGTCTGGAACCCCTGAGGGTCAAGAGGAAAAGCTGCCCTTCCTGTGAAGCAACCCCTTGGCCCCCACCAGAATGAAATTTCAGACACTGGACTGTTTTTTCTTGGGCCCTTCTCCCTCCCCTCCCCTCCTTGGCTCCTGTGTTTGTAGGGGTTCTTATTAAAGTACTAGAGACCCAGCACACAAAATCATGTACAAGTAGGGTCCCTAGGCCTAGCCTGGTCTCTGTTGCATGGCCTCTGCTGCCCTCTGATGCTATGTGAAACTCCCCACCTGGGACACTCTGCAATGCTCATGGCCGCTGCCTCTGGACTGCTCCACGGGGCTTCCCTGTCTTGAGACTCCTCCACAAGGCTCCCCCTGCCCCTGGACTGCTCTGCAAAGCTCCCCCCACTCTGGGACTGCTCTGTGAATCCCCCCCCCCAGCCACCGTCACTCAACAGTCCCCAGTCCCACTCCCACCACCACCCCTCCCCCCTCATGGTGAGTGGCTCAAGGGCTGAGAGGGAGGGATCGAGAGGTGCTCCATGCACCTCCTGGTGACTGATTGTTTGGTCATTACAGCATTTCGACCACTGGGTTTTTATTATATAGATTTGAGTCTCTCAAATTTTGTAATAAACTTGATGCTCCAGAAGAATGTATTGGGTATTCTGTTTTTCATCGTCTGCACAGAAATAGGGCTGTGCCTCCTGCAGTTGAGAAGGGTGCAGTGATGTGGTACTTGGACTTTACAACGGGAACTCCAACAGGAACAAATGTGGTTCCACAGGAAAAAGGCCAGTGCCCAGCATGTCTGGCAGGGTCCAGACAGCAGTGGGTGAAACATAAACTCTTTGTAAATCTAGGTAAAAATACACATTTTATGGCAATAATTCTAAAAGGCATTAATCAAACTTTAACTGGTTTTAATATTAAATATTTTGTCCAGACCACAGAATCCTGCATAATTTATATAAGTATTTTTTTAAATTAGGCCAATAAAAGATTATATCCTAGTAATGCCATCCAGAGGCTGAAAATTTAAGACATAATACACATAAAGGCCATACACATAATTCGAATTACTAACTTTTGCAAAGAAAATCCAAGAATTTTAATAAACTTAAAATTGTCACAACCTTCACAACATTTTACAAACATTTCCACAACTTTCACAAACTTTCTTACCTATCCTATCTAATAAAGAGGTAATATGCAAATTGACTGTCACTGTAACACACAAGATGGCCAACCCCATGTCGTCAAAGATGGCCATCACAAGATGGTCAGTAGGGGAAAACAGCTGGGAGGCACCAGGCCTGAAAGGGAGGGGAGTTGGGGGGCACCTAGGCCTGCAGGGGAGGGCAGTTGCAAAGGACCCAGACTTGCAGGAGATGGCAGTTGGGGGTGACCTAGGCCTTCAGGGGAGGAAAGTTGGGGATGGACCAGGCCTGCAGGAGAGAGCAGTTGGAAGGGACCCAGGCTTGCAAGGGAGGACAGTTGTGGGGGGGGGGGGGGAGACCAGGCCTGCAGGGGAGAGCAGTTGGGGGGAACCAGGCTTCCAGGAGAAATAAGTTAGAAGTGACCTGGCCAGCAGGGAAGGGAAGTTTGGGGGGACCAGGCCTGCAGGAGAGGGCAGTTGGAAGGGACCCATGCTTGCAGGGGAGGGCAATTGTGGGGGACCAGGTCGGCAGGGGAAGGCAACTGGGTGGAACCAGGCCAGCAGGAGAGGGCAGTTAGGGGCAATCAGGCTGTCAGGGGAGCAGTTAGGCATTGATCTGGCTGACAGGGGAGTGGTTAGGGGGTGATCAGGCTGACAGGGAGAAGCAATTAGGTGCAATCAGGCAGGCAGGCAGGCAAGTTATTGGAAGCCAGCAGTCTTGGATTATGAGAGGGATGTCCCAGATTGGAGAGTGTGCTGGCTTGCCTGAGAGACACCCCCTCCCATGCATGAATTTCATGCACTGAGCCTCTAGTTTAGAAATAATTGTCCTTGGAACAAATTATTTTCTTCATTTTCCCTCAAAAATGAATCTCCATACCTCATGCTTCCTATTATCACAACCATATAATTTCTTTCAACTTAACTTGAACTTTTAATAATTAGCAGTCTTAATTTTCAATAACCAAAATAAATACATAAATAACTAAATGACCAGCATATCTTAAATTGATGTTTCTGAACACATTTTAAAAACGTACTCTCACTGCCACAGCTGGTTTGGCTCAGTAGATAGAGTGTCAGCCTGTGGACTGAAGGGTCCTGGTTTTGATTCCAGTAAAGGGTATATGACCAGGTTGTGGGCTCCATCCCCAGGGGCACACAGGAGGCAGCCAATCAGTGATTCTCTCTCATCATTGATGTTTCTATTTCTCTCTCCCTCTCCCTTCCTCTCTGAAATCAATAAAAATATATTGAAAAAACACACACTCTGACTTTTAAGAAACACACCTTCAACAAAGCACAAGACAATTACAACAGCTCTAAATACACTCTACAGAATTTCAGCAACAAAGACAAAAACAGGCTAGCTTAAGGCATATCTAGCAATCAATATTTCAATACTTGATGTTATTTTAAAATATCTAGACAGATATTCAATAACATTAATCAAAATCCACTAATTTAAAAAGAAATACCTGAAATAAGTTAGATGATTGGCTTAGGTGGCTATCTTTCAAAATTTGTACTTAAATAAAAAGGCACAGCCTGGCTAGCATGGCTCAGTGGTTGAGTGTTAATCTATAAACCAGGAGGTGCAGCTCAATTCCCGGTCAGAGTACATGCTTAGATTTCAGATTTGATCCCCAGTGTGGGGCATGCAGGAGGCAGCCAATCAAAGATTCTCTCATTGTTGATGTTTCTATCTCTCCTTCTCCCTTCCTCTGTGAAATAAATATCTCTCTATATAAAAGCCTAAGTGACCATTATGAGGGGTTGACTGAACAACCAGTCAACCGGTTGCTATGATGTGCACTGACCACCAGGGGGAAGATACTAACACAGGAGCTGCCCCTGGTGGTCAGTGTGCACCCACAGCCAACTTTCTGTGGTTCCTCCTCCTGGCCAACTGGTCCAAATTAGCCCCAATCGGGATTGGCTCATATTGCCAGCCAGGGTGAGGGACCCCACTCATGCATGGATTCATCTACCAGACCTCTAGTATATATATAAAAGACCCAGACAAGATTTTTAGTATTTGCGTTTCAAAAGTTCTGGGATTTTGGTTCCAAAACCAATTATCTATAAGTATTTTGAGCTGAACAGGTGAAATTTTGGGAAAGGTAAAAGGATTTAGTGGGCTTTGATATTCTGGAACCATACCCCTGATCTTATAAAGGCTACATTTTAAAACAAAGACAGTACTTTTTTATTCCTAAAAGATTGGCAAATATTTATAAAGAACTAACAAATTCATTCACCCATCCTTGAAATGTTTCTTTCTATCTGACTATGTTTTTCTCTGAGGCTCTGTAACAATTACAGAGAGATCCAGGTTACAGGTAGCATATAGCTGAGGATAATTTTTGAGAGTTGTAAGGGCTTGCATGTATGGAAAAGAAATATTGATCTAAGAAGACTTCATTCTTCCTTCACTTCTCTGGGAATGGGAAAATAGGGCTAGCTGTAGGCAGGGTAGCATTAAACTTACTGGTGCTATTGTTCCCTCTATAGTAGGACCAGGCTATGCTGCAAAAGATTAGCCTTTTTTTCTTGAGGGACCCTGAGCCAAATTACTCCTGTGAGAGAGTATGCACCCTCAAAAAGGGGACTCTCAAGGCACTGTGGCCTGGTTCTCTACCTACAGAAAGACATCTGCAGGAAGCAGAGTTAAAGGCATCTCTGCAAGTCTCTGGGCTGTTTGAGCCATTCTGAGCAGGAAAGACCCATTAAGGTCTCTCTCAGGCTCTCACAGAAGTTAATAATGAAGAAAATATGGTTAGCAAATGTTCAGTTAGTCTCAAGATTAGTTTCCTCTTGGGAGGTTATCTTTTAAAAATCATAATTTTCCCCTTTTGGTTTAGTATCTTGATTTATCCTATATAATAAAAGCCTAATATGCAAATTGTCCCATCAGGGGGAGTTTGACTGACTGGAAGTTTGACTATTTACTATGACCACCAGGGAGCAGCATGGAACATGGTGGGTGGCGGTGATGTGGTGCTGGCAGCGGGCAGCAGTGTGATGGTGATATTGACCAGCTGTGGCAGTGGGGGGCTGGGCTGGCGAGTGGCCAGGTCAGGCCAAGGCGAGTATTAGTGGGAGCTCTGATTGCTTCCAGGCCACCCCACAGATGGTGACCAGCAGTAGTGGCAGGGGGCAGGACCAGCAAGCAGACAGCATGAGGCCAAGGCGAGGTGCTATGTGGGTTGCGGGGCTATGAGACTGGGGACATGAGTTGGGGCTGAGAGGCTGCATATGTGAGCTAGGGAACAATTTCTGCAGATCACCCTGAGGGCACCCACCTGTGCACAAATTTTGTGCACTGGGCCTCTAGTTTAGTTATAAACACACTAGAAGTCTGGTGCATGGATTCATGCACTGGTGGGGTTCCTCAGCTGGGCCTCTGCTCTCTTGCAATCCAGGATACCTCAGGGGATATCAGACTGCTGGTTTTGGTCTGATCCCCACAGGCCAGAGATGTAGTAGTGCTTGAAGCACAGGTGGCTCCTGTTCATTCCCATTGCGCCTGCCATGAGCGTTGGCCCTATCAGTCCTGATCAGGAGAGGCTCGTGCCACCATAGCAGCACTCTCCAGATGTGAGCCTGGCATCTGCACCTCCTGTCAGTTCGCTGAGCAATGCTCCCTCTGTGGCAGCTCACGGCCACCAGGGATCAGATCTTGCATTGAGAATCTGCCCCCTGGTGAACAGTGTGAGAGTCATAGTGACTGGACAGCCAGTCATTTTGTTGTTCGGTCATATATAAAAGCCTAAATGATCAGTTGCTTAGGTTTTTACCCTTCTGAAAAAAACATGTGGACATCACTGATTTTAAAAAATCTCTTCTTATCAAGCAAATTGAGGCTGATTTGGCCAGTATATGTTGTCCTGTAACATGCCTTAATTGTAAGGGGACAAGTTCTGATTTTAAAACAGCCATTGTTTGGTTAGGTACCCTAGCATTTGCATGGACACTTTACTCTGAGGGAGAGGGAAACTTAGTTGGGTTAAGAAAGAATAAAGTAGTCCTAGTATTTACAAGGGCCTTAGTAACTTGCCTTTTTAATATAATTTCAATTCCTCTGAAAGTATCAGTAAGGAGAAGGGGAAATACCCTCCCAGAGTCCTGGAGCAGCCCTATGTTTGCTTCTGTCTGTTTTCTCTTTGTAAATCTAATTGAGTTTTTTTTTTTTTACAGTCTTTGGTGACCTTGCATTTTATAGCAAAAAAGACTCCTATACAGCTTCACAGCAGACCTTATTTAGTAATTCCGTTGCCTGGTTCTCAGAAACCAGTAAGTATTTTTTTTAATCTTTATTGTTCAGTTTATTAATTACATTGTTTCCCCTTTTTATCCTCCTATAGTTCCCCTCCACCCTGTACCTATCCCACCCTACACCCTCACCTCCCCCTCCCCACTGTCGTCTCCCATTGTTGCTAGATTTTTGTCCAGTCTCTTGCTGCACTTCCCACAACCCTTTTCTCCCCAAGAATTGTCAGTCCATTCCCTCTCTATGTCCATGTCTCTGTTATATTCACCAGTCTATCCTGTTCAACAGCCTATCAAGTCACTTGATTTTTATGTTCATTTGTTGATAGATGTGTATTTGTTGTTCATAATTTTCATCTTTACCTTTTTCTTCTTCCTCTTCTTAAAGAATATCTTTCAGCATTTCATATAATGTTGGTTTGGTGGTGATGAACTCCTTTAGCTTTCTCTTATCTGCGAAGCACTTCATCTGACCTTCAATTCTGAATGATATCTTTGCTGGATAGAGTAATCTTGGTTGTAGATTCTTGCTGTTCATCACTTTGAATATTTCTTGCCACTCCCGTCTGGCCTGCATCGTTTCTGTTGAGAAATCCGCTGACAGTCGTATGGGTGCTCCCTTATAAGTAACCAACTGTTTCTCTCTTGTTGCTTTTAATATTCTCTCTTTGTCTTTTGCTCTTGGCATTTTAATTATGATGTTCCTCGGTGTGGTCCTCTTAGGGTTCCTATATATTGGGGTTCGGTGCACTTCTTGGACTCCTAAGTCAATTTCTTTCACCAGGTGTGGGAAGTTTTCAGTCACTATTTCTTCAAATAGGTTTTCATTGTCTTGGCCTCTCGCTTTTTCTGGCACCCCTATAATTCAGATGTTGGTATGCTTGAGGTTGTCCCAGAGGCCCCTTACACTATCTTCAATTTTTTGGATTCTTTTGGTTTCTTGCTTTTTCAGCTGAGTGGATTTTCCCTCTTTGTATTTCAAATCTTTAACTTGGTTCTTGGGGTGCTCCAGGGCACTTTCAGGTCTTTGTATAATATTTTTTGTTTCAGTCAGTGTATGCTTAATTTCTGGTTGGTCCTTTTTCATATCCTTGAGAGTCTGCTTTATATCCTTGAGGGTTTCTTTTATTTCCTTGTAGGACTCATTCATTTCCACGTTGGTCTTGATCATTTCCACGTTGGTCTTGATCATTTCTTTGCAGCTCTCGTTTATATCCTTGAGGGTGTTGTTCATTTTCTTGTAGGACTCATTCATTTCCTTTGTGGTCTTGCTTATTTCCTAATAGGCCTTGATCTTTTGTTGGAGCCTCTTAAAAAACCCTATAACCGTGGTTCTGAATTCCATGTCCAGTCATTTTTTTCCCTCCATTTCTTTCACATCTGATTTCTTTCCATGTTGCTGCATGGTGGCTGCTTCCCTGAGTTGGTCAATTAGCTTTGTGTGGTAGACTTCCTACTAGGGATAGTGGCTCAGCCTTCCCGGTTACCTGAGGTGGATATGGGCTGCACAGTCTTGCTGAAGTTAAGCTCAGTTAATCGTTGTTAGCACTTGGAGGGTTGACCTCCAGGCCAATTGTCTGTGAAGCTCAGCTGTGCTCAGGTTGGGTGGGCGGAGTCTCCGGGCCAAGCAGACAGCGTTAGCTCCGCCCTATGTGGCCCCAGGGACCCTGCCCCTTGGGCAATGGCCGCCAGCACCTCTGAGAGAGAGCCGCTGCGGAGCTCCACCGGCTGCCGGTTGCCGGGGAATTCAGACTTTCCCAAAATGAGTCTGCATGTCTCACCCAGGGTCGTAAAACAAAGCAGTCTGACGGTTTTCTGAATGAGAGGCAAGTCGCGGTGTGCTCTCTGCGCCCTCACGCAGCTGAGCTGTTCCCGCAAGCTGCCTTCTCCACAAGTTCACCTTCTCCACAAGCCGGGAGACCCGGCAGCACCTGAGCTTCGACGTGCCCTCCCACTGTCCAGTTTTCACCCCGTGTGATAGTGGGTTCTCTGGACTTCGCCCAGAGCTGAAGAATCAGTCCAGTGGGACGCCTTTGTCTCCCCGTTCGAGAAAACTGGCTGGTTTTCAGCTGTCCACCCTCTCCTTGGCGCGCACTCCAAACCTCTCTCCGTGCAAATCTTTCAACGCTGTTCGACGCTGCTCCTCCGAGTCACAGTGTCTTATCTTCACTTTTATTTGTGGAATTTTCACTCAGCAAGCTTTCTGGTGATTCTGGAAGGTGTTTGTTCTTTCGTTAAGTTGTAGTATTAAAATTGCTGATTATGACGGCAAGATAGGTGTTTTGCCTTTGCCGCCATCTTAGTTCTCCCCCAGTAAGTATTTTTAAAAATATTTTAATCTTTATTGTTCAGTTTATTAATTACATTGTTTCCCCCCCTTTTCCCCCCTATAGTTCCCACCACCCGGTACCCATCCCACCTCTGCCCTTACCCCCCCCCACCCCCCACTGTCCTCTCCCATAGGTGTATGATTTTTGTCCAGTCTCTTGCTGCACCTCCCATACCCCTTTTCTCCCCAAGAATTGTCAGTCCATTCCCTCTCTCTGCCCATGATTCTGTTATATTCACCAGTTTATCCTGTTCATCAGATTTTTAATTCACTTGATTTTTTAAAATTTATTTTTTTAAATGCTTACATTTTTATTTTTTCTATTTTTTAATTCCTTATTGTTCAGTTTATTAATTACATTGTTATCCCTTTTTAATCCCCCTATAGCTCCCCTCCACCCTGTACCCATCCCACCCTCCACCCTCACCTCCCCCTCCCCTCTGTCCTGTCCCATTGTTGCAAGATTTTTGTCCAGCCTCTTGCTGCACTTCCCACACCCCCTTTCTCCCCAAGAGTGGTCAGTCCATTCCCTCTCTATGTCTGTGATTCTGTTACCTTCACCTGTTTATCCTGTTCATCAGCTTATTAATTCACTTGATTTTTAGATTTATTTGTCGATAGATGTGTATTTGTTCTTCATAATTTATATTTTTACCTTTTTCTTCTTCCTCTCCTTAAAGAATATCTTTCAGCATTTCATATAATATTGGTTTGGTGGTGATGAACTCCTTTAGCTTTTTCTTATCTGCGAAGCACTTTATCTGATCTTCAATTCTGAATGATCGCTTTGCTGGATAGAGTAATCTTGGTTGTAGATTCTTGTTATTCATTACTTTGAATATTTCTTGCCACTCCCATTTGGCCTGCATTGTTTCTGTTGAGAAATCTGCTGACAATCATATGGGTGCTCCCTTGTAGGTAATTAACTGTTTTTCTCTTGCCACTTTTAATATTCTCTCTTTATCTTTTGCTCTTGGCATTTTAATTACGATGTGTCTTGGTGTGGTCCTCTTTAGATCCCTATATTTTGGAGTTCTGTATACTTCTTGGGCTTTTAAGTCAGTTTCTTTCACCAGGTGGGGGAAGTTTTCAGTCACTATTTCTTCAAGTAGGGTTTCATTGTCTTGCTCTCTCTCTTTTTCTGGCACCCCCATAATTCGGATGTTGGCATGCTTGAGGTTGTCCCGGAGGCCTCTTACACTATCTTCAATTATCTGGATTCTTTTTGTTTCTTGCTTTTCCAGCTGAGTGGATTTTGCTTCTTTGTATTTCAGATCTTTGACTTGGTTCTTGTAGCCCTCTGGACTGCTTTTAGGACTTTGTGTAATATTTTTTATTTCAGTCAGTGTATGCTTGATTTCTAGTTGGTCTTTTTTCATATCTGTGAGGGTCTCGTTCATATCCTCAGAGGTCTTGTTCATTTCCTTGTAGGTCTCATTCATTTCCTTGTAAGTCTCATTCATTTCCTTGTAGGTCTTGTTCATTTCCTCATAGTTCTCATTAAGTTCATCGGCCTTTTCTAGGAGCCTCTTGGAAAGTCTTATAACTGTGGTTTTGAACTCTATGTCCAGTCGTTTTTTTCCCCTCCATTTCTTTCACATTTGATTTCTTTCCATGTCTCTGTATGGTGGCTGCATTCCTGAGTTGGTCGATTAGCTTTGTGTGGTAGATGTCCTCTAAGGGACAGTGGCTCAGCCTCCCCAGTTACCTGAAGTGGATATGGGTTGCACAGTCTTGTTGAAGTTAAGCCTAAATTATTGTTGTTAGCAGTAGGAGGGTTTTACCTCCAGGCCAATTGGCTGTGAGGTTCAGCCATGCTCAGGTTGGATGGGGGCGGAGTCTCTGGCCGAGCAAGCAGCATCAGCTCAGCCCTATGTGGCACCTGAGACTCTGTGCCAGGTGGCAATGACTGCCAGCACCTCTGAGAGAGAGCTGCTGCTGAGCTCCACCCACTGCTGGACAATTCAGCCTCTCCCCAAATGAGTCTGCACACCCAACGTCTCACCCAGGGTTGTAAAACAATGCAGTCTGGTGGTTTCCTGAATGAGAGAGCAAGTCACGGAGTCCTCTCTGCGCAGTCATGTAGCTCTGCTGTTCCCAATCTCACGCGCACTCCGCACAAGCTCGCCCTCTCCACAAGCTTGCAGACCCTTGCAGCACCAGAGTTTCGGCGTGCCTCCCCACTGTCCAGTTTTTTCCCATATGATTGTGGGTTCTCTGGACTTCACCCAGAGCTGGGGAATCAGTGCAGTGAAACATCTTTGTCTCCCCCATTGGAGAAAACCGGCAGGGTTTTCAGCCGCCTGCTCTGTTGGCTGGTGTCCGTAAGGCTCCAAACCTCTCTCCGCACGTATCTTCTACGCTGTCCTCCGCTGCTCCTCCGAGTCACAGTGTCCTATCCTCACTTTTATTTGTGGAATTTTCACTCAGCCAGCTTTCTGGTGATTCTGGATGGTGTTTGTTCTTTCGTTAAGTTGTAGTTATGAAATTGCTGTGTAGGGCAGCAAGATAGGTGTTTACCTATGCCACCATCTTGGTTCCTTCACCAGTAAGTGTTTTGATTGGAATAGGTCAGAATAGCCAGGATTACATGTCCTAACAGTTAAATTTCTTTGTGTACTCATCAAGGTCCTGGATAAAGTTGGAAATAATTGCTGGTTCCACTCTAGCTGAGACCAGATTTTTTTTCCCCCTGGAGGGAGATGTTCAAATTCCTATTCTTATTTTCTCTTAAGTCAGTGGTGGTAGAGGAGATAGAAGGGGAATAAAGAAAGGGGAGGAAATGGCAAATCGGGACAAGGAAGCTGAGAGAGCAAAGGATATGGTGGCAGAGCTATAGAAGGGTGAAGAATAGGGTGTAGGCTGGTATTAATTTCAGAATAGCTCTGAGACAGCCTCTAAAATTTATTAATTTTCTTTTTAAAATTATTTTTCTATGCTTCTCCTTAGAAACTTCTAATTTCCAAATCAAGATATACTTCCCATTTATTCATTCATTTTAATTTTAAAGCTGGCATTTTTCTAATTTTTACATGCAAAATATGAGCTTAGGTACCCAAAGATGAACTACATTTTGACCATTTTTAAGTTGATATTTTCAAGTTAAGTTTTCCTATTCTCCCAAGGACTTGCAAGTAAAGGCTTTCTATCAGATGTATTAATTGAGGACTGGGGTTTGGGAGTTTCTGGCCTTGGAGGCACAATTTTCCATGTTAATTTTAGTGTTATCATTTTTTTAAAATATCTGAGTCTGAGCAAATTTTCTATGATGTTAGGTAGTGGGTCAAAGTGTGCTGCTTGTGGGGTGCGCTCCACGAGGCTCTCATCCCTCAAGTTGCATTCAGCCATCTGAGTGTCCCGGTTTCTCTCCCAGCTGCCTGAAACACCCAGAAGGGCTGAGGCTTAAGGGGGCACCCTGATGAGCCCCTCAGTGAATTACATTAAGTGGGGATTTCCTTATGGGACTCTTGCACATTGTGAGGAATGACCTCTGACACCTCCACAAAGATTCTTAGTTGCCTAAGAAGACCCAAGACTTGGGATGGAGAGAGGATGTGTCCCCTTTATCTTCAGAGCTGAATGAGTTCAGCTCTCATTTATTTGGCAAAGGATTTTTGCTCAGACTCTCAGAAAGCAATTCCAATTGAAAAACCAAAACCAAACCAGCCACCCATTTTTCCCTCTAGTTTTGCCTTAGCCTGGGTATGTCATCTCTTAACCTTAGTTTCACCTTGAGTATTTAAAAAATACAGCTCAAATGAAGCCATACCTTCTACTCAAAGCAAGAGAAGGTCCTGGATCCAAGAGAGAATTCACCCAAATTCACCTGATGGGAAGGGAACAGTGGGCTCAATGGGCCCTTTGCTGGGTCCCAGCACCGGGTTTGGATCCAAGGGATGGTCCTGGATGAGTTTCTTTGGAATCCTGCCGACTACACAAAGCGATATTACAGTAAGAAACATTCAAACTTGTAAAGAATTTTTGTGAGTTTATTTGTGCCAAACTGCCCATAATTAACGGGAAGCAGAATCTCAATGTATTGAGATAATACTCCCAGGAGGTCAACATTTAGATACCCATGGTAGTTAGATCTTCTTTGAAACTTCCCAAGGTTACCCAGCAGCACAGAAGTCAGGTTTTAGATGTTCTCCCATCTACTATGTGATTACCCTTGAATCAGAATTTTAATATACAAATTCAGCTTCAAACACAAAGGTTCAAGACTACTTGCTGGTCCTTGCAGTGTAAGCATTTACTTTCCTCCTTACTTTCTACTGCCTAGGGTTGCAGTCAAAAATGTATTTTTTGTTTATTGGTAAGGGGTCTTGTTGAAATAAAATTACTTAAGAATGAGTCTATTGCAATGAAAATAGGTATAATGTTTATATTAACATTTGAAAGTTTGGTTGCTCTGGGAACATTGTTTAAATGAGTATAAATGATAATGAATATGATAAAGTGTGCTGTATGAAAACTGTAGCTTTCTAGGAAAATGTTAGTGTGGCTAGTCTCCCTAGTTGAGTTTCTGTGTATTTTTTATACTAGGTCAAAAAATTGATTCATGAAGTTTTCCCACCTGAAATCTTAGCAAATATATTGACCGTGGTTTGCATAAGATCTGATTATGGAAGAAACCATATTAGGAAATAGTTATGGGAAAACAAAACTAAGTATTTGCATTTAAATATTTTGTCCAAAATTTTTACTAAAATTACTAGAAGCCCAGTGCACGAAATTTGTGCACGGGGGGGCGGGGGGGGGGGGGGGGCGGAGGATGTCTCTTAGCCCAGCCTGCACCCTCTCCAATCTGGGACCCCTCAAGGTATGTCTGACTGCCATCTAGGCCCGATCCTACCAATCAGACATCCTCCTCACAATCCAGGACTGCTGGCTCCAAACTGCTCATCTGCCTGCCTCCCTGATTGCCCCTAACCACTACCCTGCCAGCCTAATTGATGTTTAACTGCTCCCTGCCAGCCTATTTGCCCCCAACTTCCCTCCTCTGCCAGACTGGTTACCCCTAACTGTCCTCCCCTGCTGGCCTGATGGCCCACAACTGCCCTCCCTTGCAAACCTGGTCACCCCTAACTGCCCTCCCCTGGTGGCCTGATCACCCACAACTGCCTTTCCTTGCAGGGCCTGGAACCTCCAATGGCCCTCCCCTGCTGGCCATCTTGTGTCCACATGGGGGCAGGATCTTTGACCACATGGAGGCGGCCCTCTTGTGTGTTGGAGTGATGGTCAATCTGCAAATTACTCTTTTATTAAATAGGATAGAGGCCTGGTGCATGGGTAGAGGCCAGCTGGTTTGCCCTGAAGAGTGTCCCAGATCAGGTTGCTGATTCCCTTGGGGTGAGGGGCAGCCTGGGCAAGAGGCTTGTGGAAGTTTGCAGGCCGGCCAAACCCCGCCCCCCCCCCCCCCCCCAGCTACCCAAGCAGTGGCCCCGGGGATCTGGAATTAATCTATGTCTGCAATTGAAACTTTGTAGGCTGGAGTGGAGTGGAGCCAAGCCTTCTGCTGCTCTGTGGCAGCAGCCATTTCTGTTTGAAACTTTGTAACCTAGAGTGAAGGCCTAGGCCGGCAATGGCAGACTGAAAGCTTGGCTTCTTCCATTGCCAGGGAAACCCAAGCCTCTGCTCTCTCCAGCACAGTGATTGCCGCCATTTCTGTATCTTTTATAATTGAAACTTTGTAAAATTGAGTGGAGGCCTAGGGAAGCAGAAAACTTGGCTTCCTCTGTTGCCAGGGAAACCGAAGCCTTCCTCCTACTCTTAGTGGTGGCAGCCATCTTGGTTGGGCTTTATTTGTATAATTTGCTCCTGATTGGCTGGTGGGCATGGCTGTGGGCATGGCTTGTGGGTGTGGCAAAGGTACAGTCAAATTTGCATATTACTCTTTTATTAGACAGGATACCAGTGAGAGGAGGAAGATTCTGGATCTAAAGGTACATTCCATCATGTACCCTGGGGCCCCTCTCAACAGACTGTCACATGAGCATGTGAGGCCTTGGTCCCATTTCATTATTAGAAATCCATGTCACAGCACTTGATTCTCTTTCTTCTCAGTGACTTGGTTATTTTCCAAAACACCACAGGTGCCTCTCCCTTCTGCCTCTTACTCATTTTTAGTCCACTTTGTGTGTCTTAGTGTCCTTTCTTCTGGAATCTCTGTGCCTCAAAGAGGGCAGAGCCTATATATTGAAAACACAATTGTCATCTCTTCTTTTAGATTCTTGGTATACTGCGCTCTATCTTTTTTCAAGACACTTTATTTTCCACTTATTATCCTGTGGATGTCACATTTTCCACACACAAGAGCACAAAGGCCAAGCTGAAAGGAGGAAAATGGAACTTGTCATTGCTCTCTAGGGGATATTTTCAAATCAACTCAATAAATATATATTGTAAGCTTGATATGCTCTATATACTAGGTGCTATGGAATGGGGTGAGCAAGAGGAATAGATATAGAAATGCAAAAAGAAGAGCTCCAGCCACTGAGAAGGTTAGGGTTGGTGGAGAAAAGCCATATGCACCCAAATCATCATATAGGCTAGATGTGGGAAAGGAAAGATTGAACAGAGTCACAGAATCCAGAGCTCATCGTTCTCAATGCGAGGACAGAGGAAAATTTGAGAGAGGAGTTTGCACTTCCTATGAGAGTTGAAATGTGGCTGGGGTTCAGGTATCAAGGGAAGGCTACCAGAGACTCAGAGACTGGGAATCAGAAGTGGGTAGGATGAGAAAGTGCTAAATGGGGAGTGGAGGATGTCACCGATTCCTGACCACAGAACAGGGGAGAGAGGTGACTGTGGGTGGGTGGGGACAGTTGTGGTGGACTTAGATGGAGTTTATAGATCTTTTATTCTCCTTAACTCCAGTTTTCACCCCTGCCCAACTCGCACTGAGAAGCTGGCCTTATGTTCTATTAAGAAGATTGAAAACACCTAGAGAGATAATTTTGTACCTTGACCCACCCTTTAATATATCCTAGAACCAATGTTTCTCTTCTGTTTCAGAAAATGCCAAATTATTTATAAAAGTGCCAAAACCTATAAAGGACAAGACTAGTGATTCATTTTCAAAATCTAAATAATAATGCGTTGGTCAAAAAACCTGTCTTCTGCTTTTAACAAGTAAAAAATACCCACTCCATTTCAGTAAGCATATAATAGTTTAATCTCCATGCTTTTACACACCATTAAAATATTTAAAATATAGCTATAAAAATAAAATGTTTATTAAGAAAATGTGGAAAAATATAAGAATGATACAAGGAGAAAATAATCCATAGAACAAAAGAGTGGCTAGATAGTGTTTGGTAGGACCTAGATTGTATAGATTAAACATTGGCTGCTTAACTAATTAGCTGAATAATTTTAGGAAATTTTGCTCTAATCTCATCATTCTTAAATTTAAGATCAAAATAGTATCTACCCTGTTTTGTTTTGTTAATCCTCACTCAAGGATATTTTTTTCCATTAACTTTTAGGGAGAATGAAAGAGAGAGAGAGAGAGAGAGAGAGAGAGAGAGAGAGAGAGAGAGAGAGAGAGAGAGAGGACATTCATGTGAGAGAGACACGACTATTGGTTGCTTCCTGCCTCCCCTATACACCCCAACTGGGGCAGGGATTGAACCTGCAACCGAGATACAGGCCCTTGACCAAGATACATGACTGACTGGAATCAAGTCCAGGGCCTTTCAGTCATAGGGCTGGCACTCTATCACTGAGCCCAACCAGCTAGGGCTATCCTGTGAATTATTTTGATGACTAAATAAAATAATTCATTAAAAGTTTTATCACATACCCTGGCACAACCCTCAATCAATGTAGTTTTTATCCTTTCTTCCAATTTTTATGTACTCAGGTTACATACTGTATACATGTGTGTTTGGAAAACTGGAGTCATGTGCATTAGATGCACTATGCCCTGCTTTCCAACTTAATAGTTATCTTGTCAGCACTTCCCTGAACTAGTTTGCATTCTTTGCACACATGGTTTTTAACGGCTGAAGAGCATTTTGTTCTCTGGATTTACTATAATTTACTTAACGAAATCTCTATTGTTGGTTAATTAGGCAGTGGAATTTTTTTGCTATTATAAATGGCATAGCAGTGAACATCTTGGTACATAATTCTTTGTTTGTTTCTCTGGTAATTTTCTTGGGATAAATTCCAAGTAGTGTAATTATTAGGTCAATGGATCAGAACATTTGTAAGAATCTTGATCCATGTGTCTAATCTGCTCTCCAGGAAGTTTGTCTTAATTTATATTCCCCACAGCAATAAGCAAGGGTTTTTATGTCATCATACCTTGGCCACTGTGGACAATGCACAATATTCCATTTAGGAGATGCTAGCCTCTTAGTAATGGGGCCCCTTACAGAACTTCTCATTTGCCCATTTTCATATAGGAGTAAGTTTTGGGTGATGCTGGGAGATTAGACCTTAAGTGTAGCTTTCCATAAAATTTCTTTTAAATTGATTTCAGAGAGGAAGGGAGAGGGAGAGACAGAAACATTGAGAGAGAATCATTGATCATCTGCCTCCTGCATGCCCCACACTAAGGATCAAGCCCTTCAATCTGGCATGTGCCCTGGCCAGAAATTGAACCATGACCTCATGATTAATAGGTTGACACTCAATCACTGTGTCATGCTGACTAAAGCTTTCCTTTAGGCAGTTACTCCGAGTACTAAAATGAACTTGGGAGACTTCAAGGTATAAAAGTGAAAAATTAAATGCAGATCTCAATTATTTTACAAACAAGTATTATAGTTATTTTTAAAAATGTTTATGAGATTACTAGTGGCCTGGTGCATGAAATTCATGCACATTAAAAGGAGATTCATTAGAGGAAATATTTTAATATTTCTATTTGCACTTTCTCTATGATAGAAGTGTCAGAGATGAAAGAAAATTAGTAAAATATATATAAAAATCTTTCTCTCCTGTTAGAGTCTGGGGCATGCTGTGGGACCCAGAATCAAGTCCCTGCCCACCTGTAGAACCTCAAAATCTTGTGTGACCCAGATCTAGTCAGACTCATCCCCACTGGGCGAGATCCAGACCTGGATGGCCCCACCCTTGTCAAGCCCCACCGTGTGGAGGGCACAGACTTAGGGCATTGGTCAAGCCCCACAGAGTGGGGGCACAGCCTCAGGTCCCCCAATGCACCTTCAAGACCTCTGGCCTGGTACCAGGGTGGAGGATGCAGCCTGAGGTCCCCAGGCCCAGCGCTGGGGTGAGGAGCACAGCCTGAGGTCTCCTGTCAAGTCCCACCCGGTTGGCAGGGGTGCAGCCTCAGGTCCCCTGCCCCAGCTCAGCACCATGCAGCCTCAGGTTCCTGCTGGTTGCTCATTAAGGCTTGTTATGGGAATTGAGCCTCTGCTGTGGGTGTAGCCATCTTGTGTTACGGAAACCCTCCCCACTCTGCACTGTGAGTGCCGCCATCTTTGTTGTGGCATGATGGTCAATTTGCATATTTCCTCTTTATTAGATTAGATATTGTTCATTTGGTAGTCACCTTCCCTATAACTTGCAGATGACTAGGTCCCAGGATGAAAGTAAGACCCATTTTTAATCTCTCTCATGGTTGGGCACCAACTCTGGGTACATGCCCTGGGTATGCCTAAGAGTTGACTCTTAACAGGTAAAGAGAGAGCAGGGGGAAGGCTTTCTGCCTCAGATGCAAGGCTCCTCAAGGACCCAAGGCAGGAAAAGGAGTGTAGACAGGGCTATGGGTATGGGGCAGCCGAGAGCAGAAAGGGCAACTCCACCTGAAGACACTAGGCTACATCCAGGTCCTAACACTTTAACTGGTAAGGCTGATAAATTGTATCTGCCAGTGTAATGGTTCATTTCAAAAGACTGTGGATGTGAAGTGTGTGTGAAGTGTGTGTGTGTGTGTGTGTGTGTGTGTGTGTGCACGCTGAAACCATGATCTTTTTTCTTTTTTTTACTTGAAATAATGTGTGCTGTTATTAAAAGAGAGGACTTATATTTGACTCTGTGGGGTGAAGGCTGTGATTTGTGCTGAATCCAGGTGCTACGTACTGAGTTGGGTAAGAAAGAGACCCTTCATGTTGCCTTGGAGTGTGATGGCAATTAACACATTTGTTGGAACAAGCCAGAGCAGTTTCTCTGTGCTATGGGGACTGATTAGGGCATGCATGCTCTGAGTCACAATCGGGGAGCACGACGGCGGCTGGCATGAGTGAGGACTGCCCCAATGGTGCTTCCCAGACAGCTGAGTGGAGGCTGAGATAGAAAGGAAGTCATTCAAGAGGTGCAGATTCAGAGCTGAGAGAGGAGGAGACACAGGTTGCTGTAAGCAGTGCTCAATGGTAGACTGGCCGAACAGAATAGGGCTTATAGAAGAGATTGCACTAGGCCCTCGTGCTTGCTGAGCTTGCTTGTCCCACTGTTTTGGTCACAGGGCCGAGTTTGGTTAGTATACAGATTTTTATTTAAAGAAATAAAGGCCCAGTTAGAATTGTCTGTTGTATCAACAGGGATAACTTTCAACTAGATTCTTTGGTGATAGGCATGCTGTACTTGCAAAGGATAGTGATTGGTGTTTTCACATCACACCATTCTCACTGAGGGAGAGAATGACTAGGTTAACATTGCAATGCTTCCACTAGTAACTCTCCAGTAGCTTTGTTCAGCAAATCCTCCGGGAGATGTGCTGCTTTGCTACACACTCTTTGCTTTGGGGTTAGTCTGTGCTGTGGCTCAGTGGGTGTTTGGGACAATCTTTCTGTTCTGTATGCAGCATAGCATGGGCAGATGGAGCACAGTTGCTGGGCTCTGCGGGACAATTCTGGTGTGTCAGTCCACATGGGGACTTGGCCTCTGATTTCCTCTCTTAGCCTTGAATTTGTGCTTTTGGCATTTGAGTCCTTCTTGATTCTTATCTTAGTCTGTAAATAGCACAGAAATTGCACATGGAAAAGTGGAACAAATCATACTTTCTTTCAAAGGGTAAATGAAACATTCCATAGAATAAGGGAAGAGCTGTTAGCTGGGGAAAATGCACCCTTGCTAGTGCCAGTGTGAAAAAAGAACGGAGTCAATTGGATTCAAACTCTACCTCAAAGAAAGTTTTGAGAGTTTGCACTTTTTTCCTTAACCACCCTCTTAGCCCTGTTGCCAAATATTATATCCCGAGTTTTCTGAAGATTTGAAAATATTCCTATTAATTTTGCTCTCTCATAGTCCTGTATTTACCAGGCTTGGAATGGAAACAGTGAAGCCGGTAAAAAGGGTACCATGGTATTCCAGGGCTGGCAGAGGCCAGGTCTCCTGGCAAAACCCTCAGGAAGTCCATTCCGACCAGGCCACAGAGGAGTTGTCAGTCACAGACTGTTTTGAAAATTCGGGTAAATTTAGAATAAGCAGTTTACTTAAAGAAATGGAGTGCGATATTTCTTTCACGAAAAATAAATATGTTTATGAGTCAGATCCAGAGAGATCTTTATGAAAAGAGAGGAAAACCTTATGTGCTGGTGATCTTGGAATGATGATCTCTTCTCTTGCAGGAGACTAGGCGGTGTCAGCCCTGGTTTGGTCAGAGTTCACCAACACACGGGCTGCGGCTCCCTGTGGATTCCAGAAGACTCAATTTCCTCCTCAATCCATAATGCCTGCAAGAGGCAGCCGCTCTGCGAGCTCCTCAAGGGGGTGGTCTAAGGCACTGAGCCACCCACCCCCTTCAATGCCCAGGCCACAACCAGCATACACTGGGGTTCGCCTGCCCCGGGGCTGCCAGGAAACACTGGGAGGGGAGAGGAGTGGGAAGAGAATGCTGGCCCAGCCCCGAAGCAGCTGCAGTGAGGAAGGCCGGGCTTCACCAGGTCCTCTGGCTGCGCCCACCGGGTGGGGCCCAGAGCGGACCCCTGCCTAGTCCCTTCACCAATGCCGCCAGCTTGTTTTCCTAAAGTGACCAGCTGCATTCACGTCGCTCATCTCAGTGTGGCCCTGACCTTTAACTTTAAACCTACCCGACCCCGGGTCCACTTTTCCATTTGTAACAGCAGGGACACACAAGCTCCCACCCTGCCCCTCCCTGTCTGCGCCTCATTTCTCCAGCTTTCACGCTGCGCCTCTCCTCAGTCTCTCCACCCAGGTGTCCTTTCTGTCTCTGAAGGGGCGTCCTTATTCCTTTCTAGGGGAGACACCACCAGCGAGGGTCTCAGTCCCACCTTCCAGGGTGCTGACCCTTTCCTGGCAGGGAGCGCAGCTCTGGGCTGATGTCAGACCTTGAGCCTCCCCAAGGTTCTAGAGCTTCCTTCTCCATTAGTTTGTCTGTGGCTCCATTTTAATAAAAATGGACATATTAAGAAAAAGTTCATTTCAGAAAACATGGGGGGAAAGATCATGCAATAAAACAAGCCACAGTTGCTCCATACACCACTTTGGAGTTTTCTTTTGTTTCTAGGTATTTTCAAAGCAAAAATCATAATCCTATGGACTAAAAAAATCCCAACATACATGCTGTTTATTTGATTAAAAAAACACATGTGAACATTCAGAGGAATATGTGAAAAATGTAGAATATGCTAAAGTGAAAAAATATCCTAGAATTTCACCGTCCATTTCAGTGTAATTCCTAATGGTTCTCACCCTTTTTAATGCCCCGACCCTTTAACACAGTTCCTCATGTTGTAGTGACCCCAACCATAAAACTATTTTCCTTGCTACTTCATACCTGTAATTTTGCTACTGTTAATGAATCATAATGTAAATGTCTGTGTTTTCCGATGGTCTTAGGCTCTACAGCAGTGGTTCTCAACCTGCCGATCACTAGCAGGGTCCCCTAAACAGTGATGGGCAACCTTTTGAGCTTGGTGTGTCAAAATTCGCCAAAAAACTGAGCATAACTTGGGTGGTGTGCCACTTAAAAAAAAAAACAATTTCACGATATTTATAGTTCAAATAACAAAAATGTATAATTGTAATATATAACTGTATTTAATAAACCAAAAACTAATTATTTAAGTTACCTGCTTAGTGACTTCTTTGTTCATCTCTCAGTTGGTTTCTTTTGTTGGTCTTGATATTATTTAACTTGTGTGGGGTGCCGTGAACTAAGATAAGTGAGGGGGAGATGGAATTCTTTAACTAACCTGCCTGTTAGTGACTTTTCTGTTGCTGAATTTCATTGGCTAAACCTTCAACTGAAGGTGGGTATTTTGTGCACTCAAGGCAAAGCAAGTGCTACTAACTTCATCTGTCAATCTGTTTCTTTTGTTGGTTTTGATATTATTTAACACTAAGAATAAGGTCTCACAAAAGTACGTAGAGGGAAAAATTATGAGTAAAGCCACTGCTCTATTTTTCAGAGTGCTAAAAGTGTCTGGTAATCAGTTCCAGGCATTCCAAATTTCCTGTTTGTAGTGGCACTCCTCTTGATTCTCCAAGTGGCACCTTTACAGATTCTCAAGTCCACAAACACCTGAGCCCAGATGCTGTCTTGAAATTCTGCAAGTTGCATCTCCAAATCATCAATCTGCATCCATTGGAAACCATTTAGTGCCAAACTACTGTAGACTTCTACATCAGGATACTTAATTATTTTTATGGTCTGTTCTAGGCATCTAAATTGATTAAATCTATCACTGAACTGGTCAAGTAACAATCTAAAACATGCTGGTACTTTATATGAAAGGGTTTCATTTCATTTTGTACAGCTACACTGGCCTTCTCAAAATACTTTGTTACTCCAGGAAAATACTTATAAGTTTTAGTTTCTACATTTCACTTGAAAATTTTAAGTTGACTTTCAAAAGCTTTTATGTATCCAAACATAACGTCAATACTTTTGCCAAAACCTTGTAACTTGAAGTTCAGTTCATTAATATGAACAGAAAGATCTGTAAAAAATATCAGGGTTTTGATCCACTTATCATCATTGAGCTGAGAAAAGTTTCCCAGATCCTTATCCTCAAGAAATATCTTAATTTCTTCAAAGCACTCCACAAAGCACTCAAGAACTTTTCCTCGGCTCAGCCATCTTACATTATTGTACATCAGCAGTCCACTGCAGGTGGAATCAACCTCCAGTAAAAGTGCAGAAAATTCTCGCTTGTGAAGGGGGTAAGCAGCTATTAAATTAACTATTTTTGTAACAACTGACATTAAGTCGTTCAAGTCGGTGAACCCTACCTTGGCACATAAAACCTCCTGATGGATAATACAATGAAAAGGCACAATTGGATGTCCAATAGCTTCTGTAAACAATTTGACAAATTCATCTTGTTTCTCCACCATGTTTGGTGCCCCATCTGTCATCACTGACACAACTTTAGAGATATCAATGCTTAGGTCACAGAATGTTTGTATAACAACCTTAGATATTTTGCTTCCTGATGTACTTGTTGGCGCTGATACTAACTTTATCAACTCAATGTGAGACCATTAGAATATCAACCAATAATGGCCAACTGAGCATATGATGTGACATCAGTAGTTTTCATCAAGAGAGATTGAAAAATATTTACAATTACTTATGTGTCTCTTTAATTGATATTGTACATTTGTATTCAGTCTCATTATTTGGTCTTTTATGATATTTCTACTGAGTGGTAACTCAGATATTCTCTTAATAATTGCATCTTTATTCTACATATCATGAAATAGAACTGGTACACATCTTAGGAGAGTTTCTGTAATAAATTCTCCCTCACTGAGTGGTTTTCCATGCTGAGCTATGGAGTGAGCAATGCTCAAACTTGCAGATGTTAAATTTGTAGAGCCTTTTATAAATTTAAGGATGGAATTAGATTGGCTTTTATAAAGGTGTAGCTGCCTGGAAATGTATTCCTTCCTTTCATCCTCACTTTTTTCAAGATCCAGATTGATTAGTTTCAAAATGTCTATTTATATTCCACGTTCCACTTACTACCATTTTAGTACATAGAACACAAAATGATCGGCCATTTTTTTCTATAATGCCATACATCTCGGTCCATGTTTCTTGAAAGGATCGACTACTGCTACTACTACTACCTTTACTTAGCCTTGATTTTTTATTTTTTGGATTCTCCATCAGGGGAGCATTGACAGAAGATAGAATTATTGATAGCTTTTTAGCCCTGCAAGCAATTAGGGGTTAACTAGCCTAACTGACCACAAGATGGCACATGTAACTGTCTTTTAGGAAAGGGCAGAGTTAATAAGCAGGAATAGGGGTTAATAAGGAAGCACAACAGTAATAGTGGTGAAGTGAATTCTGCACTATGCTGAAAAATGGCATTCCTTAAATAAATTAAGATGGCTGCCACTATTTCTCTTGGTGGGAAAATGGCACCCATAGCACAGGCCCTTGCCTCTCCCAGCCTCCCCCTCACTTATCTCAGTAATGATGGTCAATTAGAAAACCAGGACATCCCAGAACAGTAGATTGGATGATGGTTGCTGTGGTTATGTGGTTGCTGGTAATGGTGATCACATGTCCCCCAGAGATGTGTTCCCCATGGCATTCTGCTGCTCGTTGCTCCACCTACCAAAAGTGAGGTCAAAGATCCCCTAAGGGCCTAACCAGAATTCTCAGAACTAGATGCTTTGTGTTAGAATTCTGTTGTTTTGGCCTAAAGATCTCTGGCACAGAGTGTCTACACTACACTACAGCCAATGTTTCATCCTTAGCTCCTGCACCTGGCCATGCTGTAGCCGAGGATGAAACCGTCTTTCTCAGCATGTGGCCCCATACTTCTCTGTATGTGACAGCATGCGGCTGCCTCTCATCGAAAATGGCTACGCGTGTCAGTGCTGACACAGGTGTCAGCCATTCACCATCATGGCCCGAAGACCATCAGAACACACAGATATTTACATTATGATTCATAACAGTAGCAAAATTAGTTATGAATTAGCAACAAAAATAATTTTATGGTTGGGGATCACCACAACATGAGGAACTGTGTTAAAGGGTCATGGCATTAAAAAAGTTGAGAACCACTGCCTTAGACACTTTAAAAAACGTATTTATAAAGAGCACTAGAGGCCTGGTGCATGAAATTTGTGCATGGGGGTCAGGGGATGTCCCTTAGCCCAGCCTGCACCTCTCCAATTTGGGACCCCCTCGAGGGATGTCCAACTGCCCGTTTAGACATCCTTCTCACAATCCAGGAATGCTGGCTCCAAACTGCTCGCCTGCCTGTCTCCCTGATTGCCCCTAACTGCTTCTGCCTGCCAGCCTGATCACCCCCTAAATACTACCCTGCCAGCATAACTGATGTCTAACTACTCCTCTCCACCCACCGCCAACATGTTTGCCTACAACTTCTCTCCACTGCCAGCCTGGTCAACCCTAACTGCCCTTCCCTGCTTGATTGCCCCCAACTAACCTCCCTTGCAGGCCTGGTCCCTCCCAACTGCCATCCCCTGCTGGCCTGATCGCCCACAATTGCCCTCCCTTGCAGGGTCTGGAACCTCTCAACAGCCCTCCCCTGCTGACAATCTTGTGGTGGCCATCTTGTGTCCACATGGTGGCAGGATCTTTGACCACATGGGGGCAGCCCTCTTGTGTGTTGGAGTGTTGGTCAATCAGCAAATTGCTCTTTTATTAGATAGGATAGAGGCCTGGTGCACGAGTGGAGGCCAGCTGGTTTGCCCTAAAGAGTGTCCCAAATCACAATGGGGGTTCCCTTGTGATGAGGGGCGGCCTAGGCAAGGGACCTGTGGAGGTTTACATGCCAGGCATGTCCCGCAGCAACCCAAGCGGAGGCCCTGAGATCTGGGATTAATTTATGTCTACAATTGAAACTTTGTAGCCTGAAGTGGAGACAAGCCTTCTGCTCGCTCTGCAGAGGCAGCCATTTCTGTTTGGAACATTGTAGCCTAGAGTGGAGGCCTAGACCAGCAACAGGAGACTGAAAGCTTGGCTTCATCCATTGCAAGGGAAACCCAAGCCTCTGTTTTCTCTAGCTCAGTGGCTGCCACCGTTTCTGTAACTTTTATTTTTAAAATTTTTTTAAATATATATTTTTCTATTGCTTAAAGTATTACAAATAGTAATATATATGCTTTCTTTTTTCTCTCCACTGACCATTCCCCCAGCCTCCCCTACCCCCTAGCACATGCCCTCGCTTGCCCCCTATCCCCCAGTGTCTTGTACCATTGGTTATGCTTATATGCATACATACAAGTGCTTAGGTTTACCTCTTACAGCCCCGACCGATTTATTTATTTTCTCTGTAGTTTCCATTGCCCTGGGAGCAGTATCAGTGAAGAAGTTCCTTTGACATATGTCCGAGATTTTGCTGCCTGTGGCTTCCTCTAGTGTTTTTATGGTTTCCCACCTTATGTTTAAGTTCTTTATCCATTTTGAGTTTATTTTTGTGAATGGTGTAAGTTGGTGATCTAGATTCATTTTTTTTTTTTGCATGTATCTGTCCAATTTTCCCAACACCATTTGTTGAAGAGACTGTGTTGACTTCATTGTATGTTTATGCCTCCTTTGTCGAATATAAATTGGGCATAGTGGTTTGGGTCGATTTCTGGGTTCTCTATTCTATTCAATTGATCTATAGGTCTGTTCTTGTGCCAGTACCAGGCTGTTTTAAGAACAGTGGCTTTGTAATACATCTTAATATCTGGTATTGAGATCTCACCTCTGCTCTTCTTTTTCAGAATTGCTGCAGCTATTCGGGGTCTTTTTTTATTCCAGATGATTTTTTGGAAAGTTTGTTCTAGGTCTGTGAAATATGCCATTGGTATTTTAATGGGGAGTGCATTGAATTTACAGATTGCTTTATGTAGTATGGACATTTTAATGATGTTGATTCCTCCAATCCATGCACATGGTATGTTTTTCCATCCGTTCATGTCTTCCTCTGTCTCTTTGTTCAATGTCGTGTAGTTTTTCATATATAGGTCTTTTACCTCCTTAGTTAAGTTTATTCCTAGGTATCTTAATTTTTTTGGTGTGATGGAAAATGGGATTGATTTTTTAGTCTCTCTGTAAGTTCATTATTGGTATATAGAAATGCCATAGGTTTCTTGGCATTAATTTTGTACATTGACGAATTCATTTATTAAGTCCAGTAATTTTTTGATGAAGTCTTTAGGGTTTTCTAAGTACAGTATCATGTCATCTGTGAATAAGGACAGTCTTACTTCTTCTTTTCCAATTTGGATCCCTTTTATTTCTTCTTCTTGTGTGATCACAATGGCTCGCACTTACACCACTATATTGAATAAGAGTGGTAAGAGTGGGCATCCCTGTGTTGTTCCTGTTCTTAGGGGAAATGGTTGTAGTTTTTGCCCATTGAGTATTTTGTTAGCTGTGGGTTTGTCATACATAGCTTTTATTATGTTGAGGTATGCTGAGACTTTTCATTAAGAAAAGGTGTTGAATTTTGTCAAATGCTTTTTCTGCATCAATTGATATGACTATGTGATTAAACAGTCATTGTTTAATAGCATGCTATTCAGCTTCCAAGTGTTTGAATTTTTTGGCATGTTTTTATTGTAGTTTATTTCTAATATTATGCCATTGTCGTCTGAGAAAATGCTTGATATGCTTTCGGTCTTTTTGAATTTGGGGAGACTTTGCTTGAGACCCAATATATGGTCTATTTTTGAAAATGTCCCATGTGCACTTGAGAAGAACGGATATTCTGTGGCTTTGGGGTGAAATGTTCTGAAGATGTCAATTAGGTCCATCTGATCTAGTGAGTCATTTAGGTTTGCTGTCTCTTTGCTGGCTTTCTGTCTAGAGGATTTATCCAGTGATGTCAGTGGTGTATTAAAATTCCCTACTATGATTGTATTATTGTCAATCTCTCCCTTGATATCTTACAGGAGCTTTTTATGTATTTGGGTGGTCCTGCATTGGGTGCATATATGTTTACCAGAGTTATATCTTCTTGTTGAATTGCTCCCTTTAATATTATGTAGTGGCCTTCCTTATCTCTAGTTACGGTCTTTACTTTGAGATATAAGTAATGCAACCCCAGCTTTTTTCTCATTTCCATTTGCCTGAAAAATGTTTTTCCATCCCTTCACTTTCAGTATGTATGAATCCTTTGCTCTGAGGCGGGTCTCTTGTAGACTGCAAATATACGGGTCATGTTTTCTTATTTATTCAGCTACCCTATATCTTTTGATTGGTGCATTTAATCCATTTACATTTAATGTTATTATTGACAAGTACATGTTTTTTGTCATATGTTTCCTTAGTGTTCGTGTTTCTTTTTGCCTTTCTCTTTCTTCTTTTTACAGCAGCCCCTTTATCATTTCTTGCATTGCTGGTTTGGTAGTGATAAACTCTCTTCACCCTTTTTTTGTCTGTGAAGCTCCTGATTCCACCTTCAGTTTTGAATGATAGCCTTGCTGGGTATAGTTTTTTTTGGATTCAGTCCTTTGCTTTGCATCACTTTGTATATTTTATTCCATTCCCTTCTGGTCTGGTATGTTTCTGTTGAGAAATCAGTTGATATTTTAATAGGAGATCCCTTGTAGGTTACTTTTTGTCTCTCTTTGTCAGCCTTTAAGATTCTTTCTTTATCATTGGTGTTCGCCAATTTAATTATGATGTGTCTTGGTGTCAGTCTTCTGGGGTTCAACTTGTTTGGGACTCTATGTACTTCTTGGACTTGCATAGTTTTTTTCTTGCCAATATCAGGGAAGTTTTCTGTCATTATTTCTTCAAACAGGTTTTCTAGTCCACGCTTTTCTCCCACTCCTTCTGGTATCCCAATTAAATGAATGTTGGTTCATTTTGTGTTGTCCCAAAGCTCCCTTAGGCTCTCCTCTTGCTTCTTAAGTCTTCTTTCCAGTTGCTGCTGTGTTTGTGTGTTTTTTCCCACCTTGTCTTCTAATTCGCTGATGCGGTCCTCAGCCTCTTCTAGTCTACTGTTTAAGCCTTCCACTGTGGTCTTTATTGCAGCTATGTAGTTCTTCATCTCCTCTTGGTTTCTTTTCATGTTGGTGACATTCTCATTCAGCTCCTTATAGTTCTCATTGAGTTGTGTGTATTTGTCATCCATTGGTTTAAACATCCTTATAACCATTACTTTGAATTCTTTCCCTGATAAGCTGCTAGCCTCAATATCATTTAACTCCCTTTCTGGTGATTCCTCCTTTTCTTTCCTTTGGGAATTGCTTTTTGTCTCCCCATGTTTCCCTATAATGTTCTAATTGTAGATCGAAATTGCTTTGCTACCCAGGTTCTTTTGGTGATGGTGCTACTGGTGTAATCTCTCAGTTCTCCTGGGCTTGGTAATCTAGTGTAGTTCCCTACTTGAGCTATTTGGTTTCTCTTGATGTGGGCCTGCAAGCTTGAGAGGCACAACTGTGGTGTCTAGAGGTCAGCAGTTTGGAGGGGAGTATCCCAATTTTTGCTGTATTCTTATGTGAAAAAACTTATTCTTTAAAAATGCCAAGAGGGCCGAACCAGTTAGGCTTAGTGGATAGAGCATCAGCCTGTGGACTGAAAGGTCCTGGGTTTGATTCCGGTCAAGGGCATGTACCTTGGCTGTGGTCACATCCCCAGTTGGAGGTGTGCAAGAGGCAGCTGATCGATGTTTCTCTCCCATCGATGTTTCGGACTTTCTATCCCTCTCCCTTCCTCTCTGTGAAAAATCAATAAAATATATTAAAAAAAAATGCCAAGAGGCAAAAGAGAACTCTGCTGGTTCTTTCAAGTGCAACACCCTCCACTTTGACAAATCCAAGGCACACTTTTCCTATGGCCTCAGGGAGTATTCAAATTCCCTGGTATTATTCAGGGTGGAATCTGGGTGTGGCTGTATTGGTTGCCTGGAGACTAGTGGGAGGGGCTATCTCTCAGAAGAAAATGGCAAGCAACTTAGATATGACTCAGCACCAGACTGGCTATACCACCTCTCTTTGACCATCCTCTGCCTAGTCTCCCCAGATTCCACAACTCCACGCCTTCTCCTGCACCTCAGCCAAGGGTAACTGTCTGTATCTGAAAGGTCCTATGAACTAGGTTCAGTGGAGAAAGGCACAGAACTGGGTTCAGTGGAGAAAGATGCAGGCCCCAGTGGGAGGATGGACTGCATCTCTGCGAGCTCCTCTTGCTGGCACTGGGCGTTCTGGCAGTCCTTAGGGCTGCCTCTAGACTCAGATCCAAAAATCCTCTACCTCCCACAGTCCCGTGGACCTTTGTTTCACAGACAGATGCTTTGCCTGTCCCCAGGGATTCGGCTTGGCGCCCTATAGTTTCTCCCTGACCTTCTGAGTACAGAGGTCCGGCAGATTCTTTTATTTTTTATTTTACCTTTATCCAGGGGATCTCTGCCCTTCCCAGCTGCAAACTATCTCACCAGCTGTGTCTCCTTTGCCAGTTCAGGCTGGATTCCACTCGTTTCAGCTGCTCCTTCTATTTGCTCCGGGAGAAGACTCAGGACACATCTGTCTATTCCACCGCCATTTTCTCCTCTGATAACCATTCTTCCTTCCTTCCATTTCTGTATCTTTTATAACTGAAACTTTGTAGCATTGAGTGGAGTCCTAGGCCCGCAATGGCAAGCTGCAAGCTTGGCTTCCTCTGTTGCCAGGGAAACCCAAGCCTTCCTCCTGCTCTCAGTGGCAGCAGCCATTTTGGTTGGGGTTTATTTGCATAATATTGGCTGGTGGGCGTGGCTGTGGGCATGGCTTGCGGGTGTAGCGCAGGTATGGTCAAATTTGCATATTACTCTTCTATTAGATAGGATAGTTCACAGTACTTGCTGAGAATACCTGGCACCAGAGTTAGTCAGAGTGCTCCATGGAGGAGTATGTAGCAAGGTTTAACGACAGATACCAGGTACCCTTGGGTGCCTTACTACTCTACCATTAAAGAAAAAATCCCAATCCTTGGGGCAACCTTGTAAAATGCACTAAGTCATGAGTCAGGTTTTTGACAACTAAAATGCTCACTATATTATTGTACTTAGAGATTTCATAGAAGAAAAATGCCTTTTTAAAAAAATATTTAATAGTTTCTCCTAGTGTCTCAATTGTATCATAAGCTTTGCTGAAACAGAGCCATATCATGTATTAGACTGAGAAGCAAGATGAGTTCAGTGGCTAAAAGTAAGTATTGTGAAACTGCAAGGTCACTAAACAACAGGGACTTTTTAAAAATTGTTGTGTTATCAGAGCCCAGCCTGATCTTTGTGGGTGCTTAATAAAGATGCCTATTCAGTCCATAAATCCTCCACTTCTGGAACTTTTTTCCAAACTTAATGTACAACCTCATGTTTATTCTTATTGCACTTTACTTTTTGGGCCTCAACTTCTCAGTGATGCTCAATGTCATTTTGTTGAAAGAGATAACCAGGAAAAGGTCACAAAACAAACTTGTCCACCACTAGGATGCAGTGATGTAGCTCATTTGTCTGAATATTTCATATGCATTTAGTCACTTTTATAAAAACTAGAGGCTTGGTGCAAGAATTTGTGCATGGGTGGGGTTCCCAGGGGGAGAAGTTGCTGAAAAGCGATCCATCCTCTGGGTGGGTGGTAGGAGGCCCTTGCCAGCCCTTGATCCATATCTGCCCCCACTGACATTCGCACCGGTTGTCAGGAGCCACCTGGTGGTGCTTTTATGTATTTTCTTCCTTGTAGAGTCTCTAGGGAGGGGAAGAGGCTGCGGTGCCCAAGGCCGACTTCTAGGAGGCCAGCGGTGCTGTTGGGATCTTGCTGGCAGCTCTGGTCCTTTGTTGCCTGGCCCATCCTTTAGAGATTGAACCTGTAGGACTATTGAGGGAGTGAGTGGCTGCCACAGGGCTGGTCGGCCACTGGAACAGGTCAGTTGGCTGTGTGGTACTCCTGCTGTGGGAATCGGACATCCCTCTCATAATCTTGGACCAATGACTCCTATCTGCTAACTTGCCTGCCTGCCTGATAGCCCCTCACTCCCCATTCCTGACAGTCTGATCACCCCTAACCACCTCTGCCTGCCAGTCTGATTGCCCCTAACTGCCCCCATTGCCAGCCTGGTCACCCCCAACTGCTCCCCCACCCCACTGGCCTGGTCACCCCCAAATGCTTCCCCTGCTGGCCTGGTCGCCCCTCACTGCCCCCTTCTGTTGGCCTGATTGCCCCACACAGCCTGCTAGTCAGTCATTTAGTTGTCCCTCACTAAACCCTTTGCTGGCCTGGTCACTCCAAGCAGCCTGCTGTTCGGTTGTTACTATGAGGGTATCATGACCAATTTGCATATTACCCTTTTATTAGTATAGACTAGAGGCCTGATGCACAAAATTAGTGATGGGGGGAGAAAGAAGGGGGAATGTCCCTCACCCTAGCCTGCACCCTCTCCAATCTAGGACTCCTTGAGGGATGTTTGGCTGCCTGTTTAGGCCCAATCCCAGTTGGATTGGGCCTAATGGGCAATTGGACATCCCTCTCACAATCCAGGACTGCTGGCTCCAAACTGCTCGCCTGCCTGCCATCCTGATTGCCCCTAACTGCTTCTGCCTGCCAGCTTGATCACCCCTTAACCACTCCCTTGCCAGCCTAATTGATGCCTAATTATTCCCCTGCCAGCCTGTTTGACCATAACTGACCTCCCCTGCAGGCTTGGGTCCCCCACAACTGCCCTTCCCTGAAGGCCCGGTCACCTCCAACTTTCCTCCTCTGCCAGCCTAGTCATCCCTAACTGCCCTCTTCTGTAGGCTTGATTTCCCCCAACGTCCCTCCCTTAAAGGCTTGATCTCTCCCAACTGCCCTCCCCTGCTGGCCTGATCACCCACAACTGCCCTCCCTTGGAGGCCTGGTCCCTCCCAACTGCCCTCCTCTTCTAGCCATCTTGTGGTGGCCATCTGTGTCCACATGGAGGCAGGATCTTTGACCACTTGGAGGCAGACATCTTGTGTGTTGGAGTGGTGGTCAGTTTGCATATTACTCTTATTAGATAGGATAGAGGCCTGGTGCATGGGTGAGGGTTAGCTGGTTTGCCCTGAAGGGTGTCCTTGATCAGGGTGAGGGCTCCCTTGGAGTGTGGGATAGCCTGGGTGAGGGGCCTGTGGTGGTTTGCAGGATGCCATGCCCCCTGGCAACCCGAGCAGAGGCCCGGGTATCTGGGATTTATTCTTATTCTACAATTGAAACTTTGTAGCCTGGAGTGAAGCCAAGTCTTTTGCTTGCTCCGTGGTGGCAGCCATTTCTGTTGGGATTTATTTACCTTCTATAATTGAATCTTTGTAGTCTTAAGTGGAGGCCTGGGCAGGCCAGGGCAGGTGGAAAGTTTGGCTTCCTTCATCTCTGGGTGAAACTTAAGCCTCCTGCTCTCTCCAGCTCTGTGGCTGCCGTCATTATCTTCTATAATTGAAACTTTGTAGCATTGAGTGGAGGCCTGAGCTGGTAAGGGCAGGCAGAAAGCTTGGCTTCCTTCATTGCCGGGGATACCCAAGCCTCCCTCCTACTCTCTGTGGCTGGCAGCCATCTTGGTTGGGTTTATTTGCATATTAGCTCTTGATTGGCTAGTGGGCATGGCTGGTGGGTGTGGTGGAGGTATGGTCAATTTGCATGTTACTCTTTTATTAGATAGGATTACTCATGTCAGTGTAATGGAATTTACACAAGTAATAATGACCAAATACCAATGAAGATGTTGCTTGTTATAATTTGTTCATATTTTATAAATGATCAAACTGAACTTAACAAGGCTAAATGATTAAGGACAACACAGAGACTTCATAGCAGAACTAAGACCATAACATGTTATGCAGAAGAAATGACTGAGGTTCTTAAGAAACAGTGCTAAGTAGGAGATGTTAGATGAGAAAGCCTTGATAGAGGAGATATCATGAGTTAAATCTTGTAGTGGGACTAGAAAATAGAGAGATTCCTGGATGGAAAACCACAGTAACCAAGGATGGCTTGGCTCAGGCATTGAAGGTGAGTGACACGTGAGGGTGACCAGGTGTAAAGTCAGAGAAGATCCGGAGGCAGCTTGCAGTATCCTCTCCAGAAGTCAGCAGTTGGCTCATGTACCTGAGCAGCCTTCCATTTTACTCCCTGTTTCTGCAATACCTATTGCTTTCCTTGTATCCTTCCAAATTCAGAGGGAACAGAACCCAGGGGAAGGAATAATAGAGATGATCAAGGCAATGAGCAGACAAAGCAGGTTGTCCAGGGGCACTATGGTTTGAGTTTTAATAATTCATAATTAGGTTCACCCTCTTTGGTGCAGAAATGTGAAACATTGAACTATTTTAAAAGATTTCAGGATGAAAGTTTACACATGTAATCATCTTGTTATTTACTTTGAAGGTGTTCAGTTTAGTAGACTTTTCAATGGAAGGAAATATGAAAAAGTAAAGGTATTATTGAGTGCAAAAATATACATTATCAGATACATTTCAAAAGAATTTAGAAAAATGATATAATTTTTATGAATTGTGCATGTTGTGGGGTTTCAAAAGGCTTTAAAACCTTGAACCACAGTGTGCTTGCTATTAGAATTTTTCAAACTTTTAAGGCTTTTACTTTTCTAGTGTAGTTTCTAAGTATTATCAATTGATAAAATGTATGCCATAGCAAATGTTTGGGAAATATTTATTATAATTATTGAATTGTACTTACCTCAATTTTTGCCCTTCCACTTATGAAAAAGCATGATATAGACTGGAGTAGAAGTTGGCAGGCACACAGATGTTGAAGTGTGAGTTTTGGATGTTTGAGGTTGTAAATATGTGGAATTTTTATCTTGAATGGGAGTTTAACATTACAACTTACATGGTTGGAAACATTCCACAATAACAACAATTTTATATTTGCATAAACAGCTTTATTATAGTTGGAATAATATATAGAAAGAACACAAATTATCTGACCAGAAACCTAGAAAGCAATCACATTTGAATGAGGATTTTACTTAAGATCATAGACTCATCAACTTTAAAGTGTTTTTATCTTTCACAAGAGACAAATTTAGTCTGTTATGAATAAAATCCCTTAATATCTGCAGTTTATGGCTGGCATATGTGCATTGCCTTAATGGAACTTAAAATAAGACCACACATGAGAAATAATAAAAAAAGAAGCAAAGAACCAAAATATTTGATTAGAAAATTCTATTTTTTACTCCAGATAGTAAAATAATTGATTTGAAAGTGTTTATTTGGGTTGAATTTAAGCCTACAATTCTTTCAATTCTTGATTTCACTTTGGGGGTACATCAAGCCCAGAAATGGCTAGGCCTATTAGGGTTTACCCTCCCTGTACCCTCTGTTGGCGTTGGCATGTTTGCCTGTCTTGGGGCAGTGGCTGCAGGGCTCTGCAGGGACACTTCTGCAAGGATTCTGTTAGGATATTGAGGGAGGGAGGTAGCTACATTCCAAACACAACAAATTACAGGCTGTTTTTCTTTATTAATCTGAAGCTATATGACACACATTTTTAAAGCCTAAGGTCAAAAACAATTTGTATACCATCATTAAAGGTCAGTGGATTAATTATTTGTCTCTTAGGAAATTTCACTCAGGCATGTCTTAGTTGCCTATAGGTTGAAAATAAAAGTAATTGAACTGAGAAATATAAATTTGGTATTGTATAATTCTGCTATGTTTTATTGTAACTCTAAGTCAGTTTTATATAGCAAAACTTGGAACTTCAATTGAACAAACCATGATAGCTTTTAATGTTTTAACTCACCTGGTTGTTAACTCATGTCTTAAAAAATATTTATTTTTAAATTTAAAGAGAATGAAACAAGACTTGTCTAGACATTTGAAAACCTGTAAGACCATTTAAAGGCAAGTACTCATCTGCAGACTTTTATTTCTCTGGTGTCATTCAAATGAATGTTAACTTGTCAACACCATTCTAATTTTTTTATATTTTATTCACTCTTAAAACACTGAATGGTGCTTTGCTTCCTTAAATTTGGAAGTAAAGTGTTAATTCAGGAGACAGCTGCAAAAATGTAAAAATCTTTGTACTTTTTTTCTTGACAATTCAATGACTGTGCAGATATAAAGGAAAAGTCCATTTCCAAGTTAGAAAACACACTTTAAGAGAAGGGATGAGTAAAGATGAAGCAAATACTGCAAATGTTTCTCCAAACATAGGCTGGATATTAGAATATAGTTTGGCTGATTTTAGTCTTTATTTTAAATTTGAAAACGGAAAGATAGCTAGAATTTAGTAATAATTTAGTGATACATTGTAGCTGGACTTTTACTTCTTTACTCATTTGGATTTTTATACGTAACCCTATGACGTAGCTATGACTATATCCCCATTTTACAGATGGATTAACGGAGGAAGAGAAATCACACAATGGGTCAAAGGTCATACTGCTAGCAATTTGAATTTGGTGGGCTGCCTCTAGAGTATACAGTATTTTACCTTGCCTTTCTGTAGTGGAAATTAATATGCCTGTACATTGTTTTGAGGCTGGGGCAGAGGGTATGACAAATAATTTTGAACATAGTTTTGAACATAATTTTTAACATAGTTTCTTGACAGTGGTTTAAAAATAAGCAAAAAAGAATAAATTTGAAATCACAAGGGGATACCATTACCAAGTTGATGGATAAATAAAGCTTTTGGAGTGTGTCGTTCTAGGTTTCTGATTATGTTTGGACACATCTGTACACAGATATGCATTTGCTGCTCCCCTCAGCTTTACTTATGAGAAGAGTATCCATCAATCAACCAGCCAAGTCTTGTCACTTCTCATCTTGGAGGATACTACATAGAGTTGCCAAAGTTAAGAAACAGCTCAATAGCAGTTCAATGTGTGTTCTCTGCAGATGTCTGTCCTTGTGTATGTGCGTGTCTGTGTCTGTGTGTGTGTATTTTGGCTTTTCTACTCTAGATTGTGGCTAATGCTTTTTTTTCTTTTCTGTCCAGTGTCTTAATATATGTAGCATTTTGCTTTCCATCAGCCATTACAAGGTCATCTCATAACTCCTGCAATTGCTCTAAAGGTTAAAGCAATTACATCTTAGGTCTTGCATAGCAGGGATTTCCAGTTAAATTTTCTGATAGCAAGTAGCCTGCATTTAACATAGATTATCTCACATATACTTTCCAAAATTTTGTGCATCCCTTGCTTCTCCCCTTCCTCTCTCTATTTTGTGGCACTTATTAGGACTACTCAGCAAATATTTTCAGTTTGTTGCCCCCTGAAAAACTGTAGGACTGCATTTTTTTTTTACTTCCCCTGATTATGTGGGTAAGTGACTGAGTCTAGCCAGAGGTGCAGCATTTAATTGCTAGGACCAGATACTCTAGAACAGCAGTTGCCAACTGGGGAGTCCACGGACCACTGGTGGCCTGTGAAGTCCCGAAGGTTGGTGACCAGTGTTGTAAAGCACTGTCGCTCACACAAATGTAAGCCATGTATGTCATTTAAAAATTTTCAGTTATTGATTTTAATAATCTGTTTCCTTTAACTTAAAATATTTAAAATTGTGGCTATCCTTTCCACGTCCCACATGTCCAGGGTTCCCATGTCAGGGTTCAGCGTCTGGAGAAGTCTGCACACAAATGAAGAGGGCCTGGAAAAGCATCCATTTTGGGAATCATGAGGGTCAGGCAGGAGTCCACCTCTAGGGGGAGGACGCCACCAGCTCTGGCTTTCCTATCCCCTTTTATTAGGGCCAAGTGATACATCCATGTCCTTTAGGGCAGGAAGTTCCAACAATGAAATTAACCAGCAAGAATTAACATAAAACTAAAAGTGGCAGCTGCTTCAGCTACCAATGTCTCACCTAAGTGGCGAGTAAACAGAGCCATTAAGGTTTGACCAGGTTTGCTGTTTGTTCTATTTACATCTCTATTGGTGAGGTAATGACTGCTTTCTTGCATAAAATATTATCATGTTAACATTAACCAACATAAAATGATTGAGATACTTTATATTCTTTTCTTACAATTATGATTTCTACAAGTCTTTGACATCAGTGCATATTCTATTCTTTCGAAAGCAGTCTCTTTCCCGCAGTCCCCGTTCCCGGGGCAGCGCTGCATGTGGCTTGGCCACGGACCGGCAGTGGCGCTCTCTTCCCATCCCATGGTGCCGGGCAGTGTTGGAGATGATGATTGTCTCACTCTGGGTCACGGAGTGAGGAGATGGAAATGGAGCTCCCAATTGCCCCAAGAGAAGCCTAACTCACTTTTGTTGTTATAAGACACTAACATTATAAGTATTTGTTACAGTACAACATAATCTAGCCTGTCCTTCCTGATACTTCCTTCCTCAAAATAGGACCATACCTTTTATGCTGATTTTCACTCACTTTTGCATTTAACCCACTTAAAAAATCCTTCAATTTGATATGTGTTTTTCTATTCCACAGCATATTTTTTGTTATCTAGATAATAATGTACTTTATTCACCTACCATAGTGAAAGATGAAACAGAAGGAGCAGAGAGAGAGAGAGAGCAGGGTACCAGGACACAGACTTTATTGAGGCGACCCTTCCCAAGGGAGAAAAAGCTCACGTGCGGGGTAAAGGCAGAGAAACCAAGGGAGGGGAGAAGGGAACCCAGCCGGACCGCCTCCCAGACTGCCTGGGAGAACAGTCCGGGAGAAAATGTGCCACGTGGCGACCGAGACACCCTTTTTAAGGCGGGGGTTGGGCCCAGGGCGGAATGGGAAGGGGTGGGACACAGGACACTCTGGTATGTGATTGATTGGTGGCTTAATGTCTCTGAGGCAGATGTCAATTACATCGTAACTCCGCCCACCAGTTGGGAGGGGGATACCTATCACATAGTTTATAAACAGGTTGCTCCATTGTTGCACTTTAGTGTTATTTGTAATTACATAATAAATAATCAATGTTGTAATAATCCTCCTTATAGCTAAATATTAGGTCACAATGATTTTTTTTTAGCATGGAAGTAAAGTATAAAAATAAAGGCACAGTATTTTTTATTAAAGTATTTAATAATTAGTTCTGGTTATGTCTTCAGAAAGTATCAATGTATTCTTTTACCACCTGAAGCATGGCACAGAGCATTTTAATTTCTTATTGAGGATGAATATTTATTCATATGTGAATAGTACAGTTTTTTTATTTTGCTAATTGCTTGTTCATGTCAATTGCCCTTATCTTTCAACTAAGTTATTTATCTTTTTAAAATTGATTTGTAATAATTCTGTCTGTAGTGCACAGTTTTATCATTAACATTTTATAGAGTCCTTATTAGTTATCTTTCTGTAGTTTTAAGTTTTTATAAAAATAGACGTAGGTTTAAGTGTGCTTTTTGGTATATCTTTAAATCAGATAATTTTGATTCTTCAGAAGTAAACATTACTGAACATTCAGTTAATCATTACATGTTCTCTATCTTCTTAAAAAAGTCACATGTAAACCCTCCTTGATCATAGAACAACAGGATTTGTAGATACTAAATTAAGGCATTCTATATTTTTAATATAAAATACCTTCTTTAAGTTATATATCAGAATCATTACAAATCAATTTTACCTGTTTTCCACAGGTAAAATATGTAACATCTATCCAGTATTTCCACAGAATTGTAGATTAACTGTGTTAAGTGTGTCTTATGGTTTGTTGTACCCGAATTGCTCTTGACAGTAACTTACATGAAAAAATGAGTTAACTCTCCTTTTCCTTGTCCTTATTTTGGCCCAGTGGCTCACCATGGCTTCTTTCTAAAGGATTTTCTTGGTTCCAGTTTGCTTGGTGATCCCTAATTCCTGTTATCATCCCATGCTTTCGGCATCTGCCTGCTGCTTCTGGAAAGCATATTGTGAACTACAAGCTCACGATATTTCTAAGCTCTTGTATGTCATTCTCAACGCACACAGAATGATTTGCATTAGTTTGTCATCATTGCTCTTTACAAAATACTGGTAGGAGGGTTATTATAATAACTGCCATTTTGCCCCTTGGAAACTGAGACTCCGAAGGCTGAGCGACTTAGCAGAGGTACACTGATGGGGTGGCTGGCAGGACACAGAGATCCCATAGAGGCTGCCCATTGTTCCGCACGCTCTGCCACAGGCCTTCACGGCTGTGCTGTCTTTCTTCTGCATGTCGCGTTTATTATTCTTTCGCCACGCCAACAATTCTTCAGGTACACATGACATGTTTATAACTGAAAGTTGGAATAATAATGTCTCTTATTGTATTTTTTTCCCCTCTTTTTAAAGGTAGTATTTCAACAACTTGGAAGGAGGTAAGAGATACAGAAACATTTTACTCTTTTCCCATAAAATCACTGAATGGAGTCACTGAAGGACCAAAGTGGATCCAGCCTTTTCTCCCAGGGGCGAGAAGTTCACTCACATGAAAGGACAACTCTGCATGTGCTCTCCTCCCATATCTATCCTATATAATAAAAGAGAAACATGCGAATTTGACTGTACCTTCACTCCTGATTGGCTATGCTACCAGCCAATCAGGAGTGGGGGCGGGGCCAAGTGACATGAGCGCCTGGCCCGGGGGTGGAGATGAAACAGCAGTGGTGGCAAGCGCCCAGCTCCCGGGTGCTGTGAGGGGAAGTGGTGGCGGCAGCAGCAGCAGCAGTGGTAGCGGCAGCAGGGAGCAGTGAGCAGAAGTGGCGATGAGCACCCAGCTCCCGGGGCCAGGTGGTCGCAGGCAGCCGGGGCTGAGCTGAGCAGGGCAATGGCTGGGTGCCCAAGGCCTATGAGCCATCAGTTGGATATCCCCTGAGGGCTCCCAGTATGTGAGAGAGGGCAGGTTGGGTTGAGGAACCACCCACTCCCAGTGCACAAATTTTGTGCACCTGGTCCCTAGTAATAAAATAAAAGAGAAACATGCAAATTTGGCCATACCTTTGCTCCTGATTGGCTATGCTACTAGCCAATCAGGAGCAGGGGCAGGACCAAGTGGCGCGAGCGCTGGGCCTGGGGGTGGAGATGAAACAGTGGTGGTGGCGAGTGCCCATCCCTGGGTCCTGTGAGGGGAAGTGGTGGCAGCAGCAGCAGTAGTGGTGGCTACAGGGAGCGCCCGGCCCCCAGGTGCTGTGAGCCGAAGTGGCAGTGAGCGCCCAGCCCCTGGGACCAGGTGGTCACAGGCAGCTGGGGCTGAGCTGAGCAGGGTGGTGGCTGGGTGCCCAAGGCCTAATGCCTCTGGCTGGGGGTGAGCCATCAGTTGGACATCTCCTAAGGACTCCCAGTATGTGAGAGAGGGCAGGTTGGGTTGAGGGACCACCCACCTCCAGTGCACGAATTTTGTGCACCGGGCCCCTAGCCTATAATAATAAAAGGGTAATATGCTAATTAGACCAGATGTCATTCTGGATGAAACAGGGGGCTGGAGGTAAGCCCAGTTCCAGGGGCCAGAGGGAAGCTAGTGCGGGCAGCCAGGGGAGGGAAGGAAGGCCTACACTTGCACGAATTTCATGTACCAGGCCTCTAGTGTTTAAATAACAGAAGGTGAAGAATGGTTACAATAGGACCACAAATAAGTGCTGTGATGTCAAAGTCTTTTTACTTCTTCAGAGTGACTAAACGTTACATTGGGAAGTCAATAGAAATATTAATTTTAATTTAGTCTTCCAGGGTATTTTGTACCTCAACCTTTTAACCATGCCAGGTAACAGCCATACTCTTCATCTGTTGAAGCAGAAGTTGTTAGAGGAACAGACCGCACCAGCTTCACACACCAGCTAGCAGAACCTCGCACTGTCCTCCTACAATGCACACTGTTGTTTTCCATGGGAGGTTTTGGAAACAGGAAATTTGGCATTTGTGTCTGTTTCTGAAAATCAATATTGTATTCATAAACATAAAAGGCTATAACTTACAAATTACTATCTCCCACTTTCCACTTCCCCGACTTCATTACAAATACATTTGTATTTGTCCTATATGAATATTGTTTGTGTATAGATTTCTCATAGTTTGGAAGACATGCTTTTGGCATTGCTTTCTATATAAATTATGAGAAAATGTGAATTTTAATAGGAATCTTTGGAAAGCACCTGAAGGATGTGAACAAAATTGTTGTCCAGCTTAATTTAGAGTGCTTAATTTAGAAGATACTAGTGTATCTTGTTCTTTGCCTCTCGATTTCCTACCAACCCTCTGCCCCAATTATCACCCACCCCCAGGAAGCAGGCCAAAGACACAAAGGTGATCAGATTGAAAGGGGAACTCGATCCAGTTTAACTTCGGAGTTTCTGCTTCAGGCTTTCAGGAAGAACACTTACACACGTGTTTATCTAATGGTGTGGCTCGGTATGGAGAGCACAAGGTCCCAGTGCTTCCTGGAAAGGTCCCTCATGCCTACAGTTTCTTTCTCCATATTGCACGGGGGCTAAGAAAAGCCCACCCTCTCTTAGATAACTTTAGGCTTTAGATCGCAGAGGACAATAAAAGAGGAAAATCAATCTACAGGTCCTTTAGTTTACCCCCAGTTAAGTGGTCATGCATCTTCTATAGCATCACCCCTTCTTGTCCTCCTGGCTCTTCTGGGCTTTTTTACCCAGCACCTCCAGTTTTTTGTGACCACACTCTCTCTACTCAACAAAGGAGAGCGGCTTTCTCTGCTCATTGGGGTGTTGAGGGGGCAGGGGTAGGTAGATCAAATTGCATCCCTGGCTTGTTTCCCCTGTTTCCGTTTCTTATTGCAGAAGCACCCTGACCTGGGGCAGTGGGAACCTG